>OY284482.1:22019392-22619392 GCA_958336345.1 Dorcus parallelipipedus | reverse complement strand
AATTTGCCGAGTAAATTACTTGGATTTCCTAAACATGCTTATGATGGGAAAGCTTTAAAATAAATGTACGTTTTCAGATTCATTTTATTAATGAACAGTTTGAACAGAACAGGTATAAGGAAACTGCGATAAAATGCCTGTACCTGATTTATAAAATACAAATATTTAAAAAAAAGTGTCCACGAATGAAAAGAATAAAATGAAATCTGGGCTCAGTAAACCTTACAGAAGGAAAAACTTTGTGATGTAAGAAACTTAATGCAGTGTTAACAGGAAATTTAAAATTTAAAGAAAAAAACTGGACACACAAGGCAATAATTCGAATCAATAATTTAATTGCTCGTATTTTATTAACTCTTTCTCTATTTTGATTATAGTTTGTTACTTTGGTCTGAATAATTTAGAACAATCTTTGATTCAGAATAAATAGTTTTTTTTAATATTATGCACTGTCGTTACCGTTGCCTTTGAAATTGCAATTTTTGTTATGAAGCTACTTTTAAATTTGCCGCCAATTTGGCTCTAAAATGGACACTAATTTGCGATACTATTATATTGTAACAAGGAAATTAGAACATCACCAACGTAAGAGCATGAAACAGTCCAGGAAGGATAATTAATTAACATAAACAATTACATAAGACGATCTTGTCGTGCACGGAATTATTTGAGTTTGAGTAATTGGAAAAGCAAGACTCATCTTTTAGAACGATTTTCTCATGGCAGGATTGCATAAGCGGTTGTATAGCCGAGTTGGTTGAGTGCGCTGGCAACGGACGCTTGGTTCTGCAATTACAGGTGTGGGTTCGATCCCCACTCGGTACTTAGGAGTTTCTTTGTGATAGATTTTTATGTGTCGGTTTGTGTTCGGATCCATACCTGCACTTTCGAATTGAGTTTTCTACGTTTCCCCAGTTTGCTAGTGAATACCGAAGGAGAAAATCACGTAGTAAATCGGTCGCAGCTGCATTTTGTACAATATGTAATAATTAGCCAAAACACGCCTTCCCGACAAGCTTCTAAGCTTGGCTTAGGGCGTTTTAATACAAAAAAAAAACTTATTTGTAATTCATTAGAGTTTTATTCTAGTCAGAGGAAAGCTTCTTCCTCGTGTAGTTTAGAGCAAACCATGTAAGTTTACTTATTATTACCTATTATATTAATAAATATATTGTTTAAACGACTTGCGTCCCTTATTTTGGTTATGTAATTTATTATGTAACAATATATAAGGTCTTTAGTAAAGTCTGAAATCCTTTATAGAGAGAGTGAAGACATGAAGTGACAGTTCGTAAGATTAATAATGGAATAATCAGCTGGCCAATCAAAGAACCTGTATCCATTATAAAGAGAGAAATTCGCTTTTGATTAATCAGCTGCTTATTCCATCATTAATCTTCTATACAGTTACTTCATGTTTTTACTTTCTCTATAAATGACTTCAGACCTTACTAAAGACCCTAGATATAAAAGTATTGCAAATTAGGGTTCATTTAAATTTGCCGCCAATTTGGCACCAAAATGGACGATAATTTGCGATATGTACTTACAGAACTTATCTAAGGTCTTTATTAATGTCTGTAGTTCTTTATAGAGAGAGTAAAAACATGAAGGGTAGTTCGTAAGATTATTAGTAGAATAAACAGCTGGCCAATGAAAGAACCGTTATAAAGAGAGGAATTAGCTTTTGATTAGTCTGCTACTTCCTTCGCCATTAATCTTTCAATCTGTCGCTTCTTGTTTTTACTCTCTCTATAAAGGACCTCAGACCTTACTAAAAACTCTGGATATAGAAGTATTGCAAATTAGCGTCCATTTTGATATCAAATTGGAGGGTGTAAGGTTTTCCTCTCAGCGCCACTTCAGTTGAATTTTTATTAAATTATTTTTTTATCGAATTTAAAAAATTGAATTGAATGTAAAAAAATCCTCAACGGTATGAACCATCAATACATCTTTGTACAATTTGGAGATTTTGTTCCCCAAAAGGAAATCAATTTTGTTGCAAAATTTTTATCAAATTGTCTTCCCAAACAAGATTTCTCAACAGTCAAAATCAATTGAGTTTAGTTTACAAGAAAAATTGCACTCAAAAAGAGAGCACTGAGAGGTGGGCCTGTCAAAAATTTATTAAAAAAGGAATTGGAACGGCCATCCAAACACGTTAGTGGATGATAATGTAGCTGGTTATGCTCATACACGTTTTCATGTTGTTATTATTATTAGCAAACTTACTAACCTAAATGGAACGCGACCGAACCAACTATTTTTTTAAGCTAAATCATTGACTAAACTGTCAAATAAAAAAAATCTCAGAAGAGTAAATTACACAAATTAAACCAAATAAATAAGGTCTTAATTTGTAACAAATGTTTAAAACGCGTTTCCTTATTTTGCCCGCAAAAAAGAAGTCTATGGAGGAAAGTACTTTTAACCTAAACCCAAAGTTTTAGAAGACAAGAAGAAATGCACTTCATTATCAATAATTCAGTGTGCGTCAATAAAAGAATGGGTTTCAATAATTTAAATATGTAATTAGTATCATTAGATACTGATTTCCCTCCCCGACGGGTGGAAAAAACTTTGACAATCATATGCAAATTAACGTGCTTCAGTTTCTTTCAAATCTTGGCCGAAGCGAGACTCGAATTTATTTTCCTAGGTGCTCCCGTTAATTAGAATTAATTTTTACTCTCTACTTTTGTCATCTCAGACTAGTTACTTTTACAACTTACAAAATTTTTGTAGACACTGAAGATGTACCTGACCCGATTTGAAAACGTTGTGTGATACAATGAACATTTAATTAATACTAATAATATGAGAAAAATAAATACTTTTAGCAGTTCTTTAAAGTAATGTGAACAAACAATTTTACCTATTTGTTAAAAAGAGCAATATTTAATATAAAAAAAGTTAAATATTTGTTTTGAACATATCTGTTTAAAAGAAAACAAAATATTTTCAGTATGTATATCCAAAAATCTTATTTTTAATCAATTTCTTTCCCCAAGTACGAAAGCATTGGTAATTATACAGGCTGTCTCATACCGTATGGGGGAGATTCAGAGGGTAGCAAGGGGAGATCAAAATAAAGCTTGTGTCTTAATTCGTCTTATCCAAAAACTAATAACAAGAAAGTTACAGCAGTTCAATTTTCCTATAAATTTACGGCCACCTATTGGCTACCGCTGAAATTAGTAAGGAATAATTAGAAATAATATAACAGTTTTCACGTCTCCAAGGAAACGTATTTCTTGCAAATGTTTGCTGTTATTTTAATTTTAAAGTAAGTACTATGCCTGCCAAAAAAATCTGGGACAACTTTACACATGCATTTTTGAGATATTTTATTAGTTTGAATGAAGCTTTAAACAATTCACTTTGCTATATAGATCTTGTTCCATGGTAACGTAAAAATACAGAAATAAATAAACGGAGGAATTTTTTTATCAGTACTTAATTCGTCATATTAAAACAATTTATTTAGATGTTTAGATTTTCATTTCAACAGAGGTGTTCAATCATATAAATTAATTTTCGATTATTGTTTAGATCAAGTTCCATTTCCGTTTAAATTTCTGTTTTCATATATTACTCATTATAGGCCGAAGGCGCAATCAACCAAGAAATATGTTATTAGAAAACTATGCCGTTTCAGTTAAAAGTTTACGTCGATATTCCACACTATTTATTTGTGCAGGAACGTCGTGAAGCGAGGACGCGATCCGATCTTTATTATAAACTTTGTTTTTTGTTAGGGTTGTTGTGTCGTTCGTTCAGGTCTCGTGACCAACCCCAATGCCGCTATTCTGATTATGTAAATACACTAATTAATTATGAAACTATAACTGTTCCTTCCCGAGCTAAATTGACAGAGATTAGTTTTACAATTCTGACAAACAATACGTATCGTCTATTGGAAGTATCGGAAACATTGTAGTTTACTGTACATACTAGTTACATTACTTTTAATAAGTTAATTAGTAGTAATCATGTTTTACTTACTACAAAATTGCAACAAAATCTTCCACCAGAAAAGTGAATAATAAAACAAAAAACGTCAGTCAGTTAACATAAATGAAGAACGAAGAATAAAACAGAAAATAATGCTAGCCCTCCCCCCTCTAGTTTGTACCGTATGATTTTTAAAATTTTAGATAAAGGCTGGCCGTGAGAGAAAAACATACAGCTTAAATTAACTCATACGTACGTTTTGGTTAACATCACTGCGAAAATATGGTTCAATGATGAATGCCTTTTGAAGTTTTGTAAATATTGTTTTGAATAAATTGTTGTATTTGCTAATTTTACGCCATACGTTTTGCTTTCACGGCCTCCCTTTATCTAAATTTTTTAAAATCATACGGTATATATTTACCTTCATTACTTCGTAATCTGAAAAGTGGGAGGCGTTATTTTAACTAACGTTTTTTATTCTCCATATAGGTAGCCCCATTACTGGATTAGTAATGAGCTTCGCTTAATAACTTCCTCATATTACTTTTCCATGGTTATTTTACGAAATGCTGCCAACACTAATTTGGCGTATAGAATTTTACGTGCAAGGGCGGTAACGTTTATTGGCAATTTGGAAAACTTTAAGCTGGCGAGATATCTCGGACTTTAAATTCTTTTTAATTTGTTTTGTTTCTCTAGGTATTAGATTTTTATAATCTTTGTTCAATTTTAAGGAAGCCCCCGCGCGGCGTGAAATTTTACAGCCGGGATAAGTTTTTTACGGCATAGCAATTTCAATTATAATTACTTTTTGCGCTTGCCGTCTGATATAGGACGCCTTATCCTAGCAATTAAGTTTTATATTTACTGCCGAACGAATGGCTTTTTAATTTTTTTTCCTCCGCCAGCAATAACAGAGGAAACTGATAAAAATGTATTGCCATGCTTCACACTCGGCGGGTTTGATGGTGACGGTTAACAAGTGCTGGTTAACTGGCTGCCACGCACGGCGGCCCTAAAATTATTTATTTCGCACGTTTTATTTGCTGCTTGTCTCTGCTTTTTATTGGTTCATAAAAGAAAGAATTGAAAGACTACGTTGTGGAACTTTATTTTGCTAACTTCATCTTTCTCTGGTTAATGGATAAATAAGTGAATTAGTTTTGTTTATTTTACCACTTATTCATATATGTAGTATACTTCTTCAAATGAATTTTTTTTTATGGCCTTACAATAAAAATGTCGATGCTATAATAATTGTTGAAGTGGCCTGGTATAAATTATCTTGTCTATTTCATGGCGTTTTCAGTGCACCTTCTTTTATGATAGGGTTGTGGTTCTGGTGATTAACAATAACTCAAGTCCTAACTTCGTAACTACAAACTTTAAAAAATTTACAAACTGCAACATCTTGCGATTTTGGTCAAAATTTCGCTTTTTGCTTAAAATAAGATTGTTTAAATTGATGTTCAATATTGTTTCTGGTCAGTATACGTAACGACTAGAGTAACGTAAAAATTAGGAAAATTCAAAAGAGGAACCATGCCTGTCTACGTCCCCCAGCAGCCTGATGGATTTAAAATTAAAAAGGATTTTAACCCAGTTAAGGCGCGTCTCCACGATGCCAGTAAACAGGCCAGTAGCTGAAGTCCTGTGACTGGACTCCAGTGACTGGCTCCGTGTAAACACCACTGAATGCCAACTGGCTCCAGTGAACTGACTATGTTGACTATATGACTAATAGGAATTCACTGTACTGGCAAGGCCCAGTCACAGGAGTCCAGTCACAGGACTCCAGTTACTGGCCTGTTTACTGGCCTCGTGAAAACGCACCATTAAGTCGTGTTCATGAATCAATTAAATATGTTGGGCAACATTAACTTTGAACTCTTAAATGGACGCATGGTAAAGTGCAGTGTTACGCAACATTCATGTGTATATTTCCTTTTTAATTTTTAAATAGAATGTCACCTCAAACTGGCTGGGGTACGTTTAAAGCTATGGTATTTTCCATAAACATCTACATTTACTCTTTAAGTAGGCTTAAGACGAAATAAATCGTCCCTAATGGCGTCTCTCCGGAATGACGTTCACGTCATGTCAGGATTTGTACCACAAGTTGGCACCACTGTTAAATTTCAGGATTACACACATACAGGCTGTTTCAGTGAAGATGCACCAAACTCGGTATGTTGGTAGATATCGTGAAAAGAAATAAAAGTTTCCTATAATATATTTTTTTTAAATAATAAGTTTTGAGATAATCGAAGGGGAAGGAGAATCGTATATTTCTAAAACGTACAACAGATGAAAGTGGTCCGAATTCTTAACCTGCCTTAACGTTCGGTTTTTTACTTTATTACCCCATAAACTGTCGCGCCTCAGATGATATGATGAAGCATATTTACTTCGTTCACTCCGTTCTGGTTAACGTTGTAGTGACGAGTAATTAGTTGGTGCAGTTTATACTTTTCATTTTTAAGTTTATTATGTAAGTCTGTGTGTGTGTGTTGGTGTGTGCGATGGGCGATTACACGTTTCGAGAATACGCAGATTATTCGAACACATGTTGTAAGGTAATTGCCGTTTTCGTAATTTGCCCGCTTCCGAATTTGTTTCTACCTCATATGACCAAGTTCAGTCTGATAGGCAAATAATTTAGCAGACCGGCGCGGCGGAAGCAATAATTCTAGTTACTAATTTTCCCAATTTATTAATTTTACATAATTGTAATAATTATTGGATACAGGAATAAATAAGAACCCGTTAGAAGCGTTAATTATCGTACATTATTAAGACTCGGCAAATTTGATGTAATTACGGTTTGCTTAAATGTTAGTGCGACGAAAACGCACGCTTTTTTCAAAGTGTTCGCCTTTAACACGACTTGCGGTCAAGGGCAAACTTAAAAGCCTCTCATAAATTTTTTCGTTTACGATAGATATTTATTGTCTTCTTGCAGCCGCGTGCCATTCATAAAACAATTTAAATCGCTCGTCTTGTTTCACGGCGGCAGAAATTTAAATCGCTGCGGTATTTATAAAAACATCGGCTCCAAATTATGCAAATTTCAAGTCGATTAAAACTTTTTATTAAGATATTTTGTTTGAAATAATGTCAGAAACGTGTCCCTCAAGTTTGGTGCATCTTCAATGAAACACCCTGTATAAGTGTTATAGCGCTTTCGACCGACTGCCCTAAAGAAGTCTCAGAACATTATTATTTTATTTTAACGTAATGTAATAATCAGGGATGGAGATATCTTGGGAATGCTCTAGAACAGTCAATTGAAAGCGCTATTATGTTTTACTGAAAAATAGAGCTCCTGTGGATGTCAACGTTACACTCAAACTGATAAAATAAACTGATTCATTAACGGCTGTTAACAAGTTTTAATTTGTATCAAATTTATTATTATTATATTATTATTAATACATAAATTCTAATTTATATTAAAACATGGTGCCACTGTGAAAATTCATAAATACATACAAGTGTTAATTTTCACCGACTGTAGACATCAACGGTAAGTTCAAAATGAGAAAATTGATAAGTCAACGGCTGCTTTAATAAGCATGACAAACCACTAAGTTACTATAGACGTTTAAGTTAAATGACAGACTCACGGACCAGCAAATTACTACGCTTCCAAACACGAGATGTCAGTGTGATAGTTTTTGCCACAATTCACAATTGATATAAAGTTGGTAGTACGGTAAACGATGTTGTTTTATTCTGTTTCCATGGAAAATTTCAAATCAAATTTGTGAATCATTTGTCAAAGTCTTGGGTCAAAGTTATTACACACCAAATAAGACGCAATTATTTAGCTAAATATAAAGGTAAATGTGTTCTCGGTATTTTCTTTGTTTCCGTGTTATTACGTTTTAGTTATTTGATTAGTCTTCTGCTTTTAATAACTCATAACTCAGGTCGCAAAGAACAATCATAAAATAGATGTAATTTACATGTATTTTTTGACAAAACGTAAACTGAAACGTATATTTTTGTGATAAGAAAGCACATGAAGAGTTTTTACATGTAAAATTTAATGAAATTCTTATACAACAAGGAAGAACGTTCAAATTTACGTTTTGTAAAAAAATACCTATAAATTATATACATCTAATTTATGATCGTCTATTGCGGCTTTTAGTAATGCCAAAACGTGACACAAAAATTCATCAAAGACAATAATCTTTAACAAACCATCAAGTTATTTGACAAAATGACTTAATTTTCTGTTAACGAATGATTATTTTTATGAATGTTTGAACAATTAAATCTATATACAGAAAAAGCTGAAATTTAAATTTCGCGCGCTAAGTCCATACTTTCGCTTCCAACCACCAGAGTAACAAATCCAGCCGCCTACTATGTGCGTTAAGCATCTATAGATATAAGTGACTTGTGATTATTATTTTGAAAAAATTTGTGGAAAAGAAGCCTCCAGTCACTATAAATTGTAGGTTAAATTTCCAAATTTGTTTATTGATCAATCATCACAGTAATAAAGTTGACTAAAGTTGACTAGTTGACATGTTTCGGAACAAATTCCATTATCAAAACTACAAAGTTTAAAAAATACTTATGATATTGCTAAAAAGTAGAAAAATTAATTACAAACATATTTAAGTCGAATCCGCAAGCGTAGCCATTTCTAAACTAAAGTCAGATGACAGAGTGACAACATAAAGTAAGGCATAGTTCCAACGTAAGTTACCTGAAAAGTTCAATTCCCAAAGGAGACACAAAATTTTGAAGACTAAAGTAAAAATGACAAAATTAAAGCTGAAGGCTTAATAAATACAGAGTTCCGAAACGAACTAGTCGTAAATCACAAATGTAAAAAAGCCAAAACGCTGAATGTAGCACCACAAAACAAGTTAAAGCTAAAATTATTAAAATAAAAGTTAACATACCAACCGCGAAGAAAAAATGGAAAAAAGAGAGAGAATTGAGGCCAATAAATTATTTGAACTTTTTCCAATTAATGGATTTGAAAAAGTTAAGATGAGAAAACTGGATCTGATCGTTTAACATAGTGACGTCAATGTTCTTCCCGTGTAAAAAAAATTCCACAATGTTGAGTTTTAAAGTTTTGGGCAATTGGTGGATCAATTTTAAATTGATCAATTTACCAAAAGATACCGCCACTATTAAATTTTATGCACATACGTAACAAGATATATTTTTTACTGAAAAATGGGGCTACTGAAGACTTCAACGTATCGGTTCTAATTCAAAAAGTAACTGTTTCATTAAGGACTGTTAACAAATTTTAATTTGCATCAAAATTAACGTGCGTTAAAAAAAATCCGTTATCGAGGAGACTCTGAATTTATGACGGCACGTCGTAGCTTAGTACGTATATTGCAACATTGAATAACTGCGAGCTGTCAATAGCGGCAACTGTCAAATGTCACCTTCGAGATATTGGCAATAAAATAAATGTTTTATTTCATTAACTGCCTTTTATTATTCATTTTGTAATCGTAATTAAGTGGATATAAAAAGTTTGGTTATGTTGGTAACGTTTTTTAATGCATATTATTACTATACACTTATACAGAGCGATTTTTAAATTTTTTTTATCAACTCTTGCCATGAAATCTGGACGGCTTAAGTGAAAAGTACGTCAATACACTCTTTGACGCTATTTTATAGTAAAGCTAAGATGAAATTCTGTCCAAATTCCATGGCAAGAGTTGATAAAAATTTTAAAAAATCACCCGGTATTATGTATTAACATAACATCTAACATAACATGTAATTTGTATAGTGCCACTGTGAAGTTTCAGAAATACAAACAAGTGTTAATTTTTACCGAAAGATGGGGTTTCTGCGGACGTCAGCGATAAGTTCAAAATGAGAAAATAATTGATTCATCGACGGCTGTTACCAAGTTTTACTTTGCACGAGAATTATTATTATTATTACACGTATTAACATAAATTCTAAATTCACCGTTAAATTTCATGCAAATCCATACAACTACAGTGACTTCATAGAATACAGTGGCGACAGCAGTAATCTCATTTCTCATTTGTCTTCTCATGGCGACAACTATTTTGCTACTTTTAGTGCAAACGTATTTTTTTGTATTACCTGCACTAAAAAGTCAATAAATAAGCATAAGTGATTGTTTTCGCTTTTTTTTATCTGTTCCAAATATGTAAAAATATTATTTTTCCAATTGACATTTAGGCCCAGTTTCATAAAACGTAGTTAACCACTCGTTCAAGTTAACCGTGTGATTAAGCAATATCATTGGAGGAAAGTTTAAATTTCCTCCAATGATATTGCTTGATCACACGATTAACTTGATCGAGTGGTTAACTACGTTTTATGAAACTGGGCCTTAGCCTGTTAATGGTGGTTCTTGACTCAGTGTCGTCACTGTGGTTATAAAGTCGCTGTACATACAAGTGACATTTTTTCTGAAAAATTGAGCTACTGAAGATTGACTTCAGCGGATAATTTCAAAGTGAAAAAATAATTGTTCCATTAATGGCTGTTACCAAGTTTTAATTTGCTTCAAAATTGTTATTATATCATATAAACGGTGAGCAAATAAAAATCAGATTACAGTAGACGGTGCAAAGAAAATATACAATGTCTGTGTTTAAATAAAGTGTCAATAAATTTGACAGTCGATGAATGTATTACATTAATCAATTCACTTAATCACATGCATTGCACTACCTACTCTAGTCTGATTTTTTTTGCTCACTTTTTATTAACATAAATTCTATTTTGGACATGTAGATGGCGTTACTGTGAACTTTCAGTCGTGAGCACAGAAAACGGAACAGTTTTTGTAGTATCCAACTTTAAACGACATTTCTAAACGTTGTGCATCTTACAGCTTAGGTTATAATGTCACAATAACATAATAGCGACATCTCAACGATGATTACATTTTTCTGAAATCGAAAAGCTAGATTTTGAGCGTTTCAGTTTCAACACATTTTCTATTCTTGCGACTGTACATACAAATGTTAATTTATATCTAAAAATAGAGCCACTGCGGACGTCAACAATGACTTTAAAATAAAAAAATAATTGATTCATCAACTTAATTAACTTAATTTCATGAAAATTATTATTGATATATCATGTATTAACATAAATTCTAATTCGTATCAAAATATTGCGCCACTGTTTCATGTCATGCAAATGCATGCAAATGATAGTTTTTACTGAAAGATAGAGGTACTGAAGACTGACTTCAAGGGATAAATTCAAAATAAGAAAATAATTAAATAAGATACATTAATCACAAAAAGCCATCCTGGGAAGCTACAGTCTTTTTCTTTTGCTTTTCCCCTTTTGTCAATTATGTTTCCGAATTTGTCAAATGAGCATCCAATCCGCAGGCCTATTATACTTTGAGCGGATTGGGAAGATATTTGACAAATTATACAAATGCATTTGACAAAAGAGGAAAAGCAAAAGAAAATACTGTAAATAAAGTTGAAAATTTCAACCTTCAGTTACAATGTAATAAGAAGGGCACTTAAGACACCCTGATGTTAAAAATTGAAACAAAAATAATCTCAAAATAAAAATTTTTGAAAGTAAGTCAATGATTCAGTATAGTTAGATACGCCGTACTGCAGTGATCCATTAAACCAAAGACACAGCATAAGAAATAATTCTGTGCCCAAAATATCCTCTAAAGCGGCAGTGCTTTTGTTTACATATTCCTTTGCATATCCCACAGCGCCAGTGGCGGTTCTTAAAGGGGGCAAAATCGTTGTGCAGCGTAATGATATTGTTTAGATTTTAGACAAATCTCACATAGGAATTTTCAGTTTCATAATGAGAATTATAAACTGCATATTTACCGCAAGTTTTTATAAATTCCACACCTTTTTACAAACTATTACGTGAAACGTGTGACGCCAACGACAAACAGAATTACAACCAATTACAACTCCTTTCACGATGCAGGTAGAAATGGACCAATCAGAGACTGTGTTCGCAATAAACAAACAGAGATTATCTTGGAGCCAAACATTGCCACTTAAAGGCATTTCTAATTTTATTAATTATTTATTTCATTGGGGTTAATCATCTTCCAAGTTTCAAAATAAAAATTTCACAGGGTAAGTCATCTTGCAAAATGGAGTGCAATGAAATGAAGAAGTAATTGTTTCATTAACAACTGTTACCAAGATTTAATTTGCATCAAAATGATTATTGTGTTATTAACGTAAATTCGAATTTGTACGAAAAGATGGCGCCATCGTTAAATTTCAGAATTGTACTCGACAACTGTTAATTTTTACCGACAGATCGAGTTGCTGCAGTTTTTTTATCTGCATCAAAATTATTATTAGATTATTTATTGTAATGTGAAACATAAGATGGCGCCGCTCCTATTGTCCTACCGCTGATCATGGCGATCCCTTCTCAAAAATTTTTCATTGGAAGGAATAACACAATAATTTCAAGATTAACCCACTAGCAGTATAGCAGTATTTACTACAATTGACAATTGACAATGACAGTGACAATTTATAGAAAAAATTCTTCACATTTGTACAAAACTATTAGTTGCACATTTTCATATCCTCTTCTACACTTTTTGACAGTACCAAGTGCGCAATAAGTAATTCAAAATGCTACAAAATGTGACAATAATGTTTTTCTACTTTGCGTTCACAATGAACTCATTGTGACACCAAAAACAGTTTCACAATGAAGCTCATTGTGACACTGTTTTTGGGGAAATTTTAGTCATTTTTAATTGAAAATATTTAATAGATTTTACAAAATAACTCAGTATTTATTTGTTACTTAACAATATACTCACAATGAAGCTGGATAAGAAAAATTAATAACTTGTTAATGTGACTTTTGATTAAAACGAAGGGTTGTCAGTGTCACGCATTACAACTAAAATTCCCCATATACAAGGAGATCCGATTTTTAACAATATTTTTCATATTTTTGTTCAATAAGTGACGCAAAGTAGAAAAAATAGTATATTATACAAAAATAGTATATTATACACGTTTCACAAGAGGCATTCTTGTGAAACTTGTATAATAATATACTATTTTCTACTTTGCGTTCACAATGAACTTATTGTAACACCAAAAACAGTTTCACAATGAAGCTCATTGTGAAACTGTTTTTGGGGAAATTTTAGTCAATTTTTAATTGAAAATATTTAATAGATTTCACAGAATAATTCATTATTTATTTGTTATTTAACAGAGTACTCACAATGAAGTTGGATAAGAAAAATTAATAACTTGTTAATGTGACTTTTGATTAAAACGAAGGGTTGTCAGTGTCACGCATTACAACTAAAATTCCCCATAAACAAGGAGATCCGATTTTTAACAAAATTTTTCATATTTTTGTTCAATAAGTGACGCAAAGTAGAAAAAATACTATATTTTACACTTTTCACAAGAGGCATTGTACCACTCGTTCTGTTAGGACACTCCGAGCTTGCTTCGCTTCGCTCGTCGTACCCTAACCCCACTCGCGTTACAATAAGCCTTCTTGTGAAACTTGTAAAATAATATAATATGTTACGCGTTTTTGTTATATAACTTAAAAATACTGTTATGAAACGACTGGTATCTAACTAAATTTAAAAAATTGTAACATAATTTGCAACAAATTGTAAATAATATTACTATATTCTAATAACACAGATGTGGTTAATTTAAAAAAAAAATTTTTTCTTAGTGTAGGAAAAAGTACCTTAAATTTGTACAAAAATATTTGTTAATAAATTTTATGGTTTTTTGAATATTTCGTATTTGAAGGTTTACTTTTAGTAGAAAGTTTGAGAATTATTCTTCATATTATATTTATTTCGATTTCATTTGTATAAACTTGCCGATATTTTCCGACCTTAAGCGACGAACGGTCTCAAGCGTCGATGAGAGGTTTGAAATCACACAACTTTGTAACATTGCAATAAAACTTGCTCAAGAAATTGCTACAATTTGTCATCCACACCTCCTAAAGTTTTGTGTTAAAAAATTCCTAATACTTAAGAAAAACTTTCATTACTTACTTACTATTCCGTGTTTTCCTTTACACAAAATACTTTTACTTTAACAGCCCGTAATAAAATTCTTCAAAGATTTTTCCCCGGAATTATACGAATAATTTTAAAATATTTTTAAAATTATCATACATATTGTGGTTCTTTTTATATTAATTGTTGAGACAATAAATAACATATTAGACGAATAACTTTATAACAAATAGTCAAAATTTGCAAATAAATGAAGTAATTCGAAATGCTACAAACTGCGACAATAATGTTAATATGTTACGCGTTTTTGGTATACAGGGTGATCTATGACGTCGGGGAGAACTTCACCGGTTTATTCCTATGAGTAATTCAAACAAAAAACTTCTAATGAACATGTGTCCGATATGCTTTTAATGGAAGTGTAACCCTTCAAAGTTTATAACATATAACGTCAATCAATCAAAGCAATAGCAGTATGAAAACAAAAATTAGTATCTTAACATAGTCTTGAAGTTGTAAACATTCAACATGTAATAAACTTTGAAGGGTTACACTTCCGTTAAAAAGCATTATCATTTATTAGAAGTTTTTTGTTTGAATTACTCATAGGAATCAATCGGAGAAGTTTTTCCCCGACGTCATAGATCACCCAGGATAACTTAAAAATACTGTTATGAAACGACTGTCATACAAAATATTACAAATTTGTAGCTAAATTTATAAATTATAAATAGTATAAATTATATAATAATTTGCAACAAATTGTAACTATGTACTACTACTATATTCTAGATAAGATTTTGTTAATTTTTAAGAAATTATTTTTGTTAGTGTAGTTTATTAATTTTGTCCGATTAGATACTGAAAATAACCCACTGTGCGACGGCTGAAAAATATTTAGAACAAGGAAGCTTGGTGGTTGCAAGCGGTTCTGGGAACTGCACTGAGGTCTTAGATGCTATTGAATCGGAAGCAAATCGAATACGTCGATTATCATTTAGAGGAACGTATTTTATATAAGAATTAGTGACGGCTCGAAAAGAATGTAGTACTTGTATGAATGCTAATACTGACTGACATTAAGTAGATTAGCTATCTACATTTCATTGCTACTTCTTTTAAGCACATAAGTACATATTATTGAAGAAGAGCTTCATCCATATTAATAATAAAAATTCACTTTAAATATATAATGTATAGTTCATTTTTTTATATGCCGATCGATCTCTGTATTATTATATTCATTAAACTTAATCATTTGTTGAGGTTAAACTGATTAATAAACTGATTAATGTGTATGTAAAAACAAATATCGTTTTAATAACGTTTTTACAACGGTCGACAAAACGATTTGTAGGGGGTTGATACAAGTAGCTGATAACATCGCAAGTTCACCCCCGTCGCCGTTTGCTGCCGTAGGAGGGTCACGCGATATATGTTTCCGCTTATTGGAATTGCTTAGTTTCCATCTTTATCAGCTTGCGTCGCCATAACAACAGTAGCAGCACATCTCCTTTATTGAAAAATATCTGCGTAATTAGTTGGAAATCCCAGTTCAACTTTATTGCGCCCTAATTAGCGCAGCTTTGTAACAAGCGCGCACTAGCGCGTTCATGATGATCGGACCGGACTATGCCATTCATTCTATCAACGCCAAAGAGGATATTGAATTTTCTGCGCTAAACATTTTAAAATGCGCGGACTTTTGGTATGCAAAATTCGATTATGGAGGTGAACAAAGGGAGGATTTACGTGAAAATGCATTTCGGATATGTGACTCAGTTTTATGTATTCAGGTCGCTATATATTTACGAAACCATGGAAACTAATTAGAGTGCAATGCAATTTATCTGGAAATATTATATCTATTTGGTTCGTTTTATTGAAATATGCCGTTCAAACAGCAAAACTTTAAAAAATATGTAAATATATAATAATTTGAATCGAACAAAACACATTAATGTCACATTAATGTAATGCTGTTAGTTAGGTTTTACCAAATTAATTTATTTTAGTTTGATGATTTTACTAAACTGAGAATTAGCAAATGGCAATTAAACCTTTATATTTTTTGTGCAATTGTCGATGTGTTCTTGTGTATAGAGCAACACACCACTTTGTACCTCATCAATCACATTATGTAAAGTATATTACATTCATGTAGTTCGTTGGTATTCGTTTTTGAAATCACGACGTTAAACTATACCGTCTACCGTAACATGCATTTTTAATTGATAAATAGCCCACATTATATTTTCTTATTTGTCTTGCAGCCGTGCGAGCGTTATTTTTAAATTAAGATTTGTGCAACGGCACGAGAGCGCGCAACATAAAACTAAAGCATTCCGTTCATGTCCGCGCGCTAAAACCGAAAAAAGCTGCATATTCAGCGTCAAAAGCTCTGAAAATTATATGCTCTTAAAGTTCGGGCTTTTGCTCTTGAATGCGATAGCCGAGAGAGCCGGAGACAATATGTGGTGACCACGTGACCCGGCCGCGTGTATTGTTACCATGCAATCAGGCTGAGTGGTGGCCGGGTCACCGGGCTTCGTGGTTTGCAGCTGCACCACAAAGAGGAGAAATTTCAGGCCACTATTTCTTATACGCGGCTTACCCATCGAAAGAACTAAAAACAGGATGCGATTATCCCTTTTCAGGACCCCCACGTATCGTACTTGACAATAAATGAACAGTACCTACACCGGAAAAACTATTAACCAAAGTATTTCATCTTATTGGATTTACATTTACTCTACAAATGAAGTACTACTTATACATACAACAAGTACAAGTACAACAAGAAGAAATATACTTAAGTAAAAGTGTCTCTCATATAATTCAGATAAATACAAGTACTTAATATAAGTACAAGTACATTTTGCACTCAAACGTCATTAAGTACTTTTGCATTATTTTCTAAAGGTTAACAGTAAATAGTACTTATACAAGTACTTACTTTATAGGTATAAGTACAAGTACCTTAGGCCTTTAGTATTTAAATACAAATATAAATATTGTCGCCTCCTGCATGTACTTAAATATAAGTTATTTTGATCGTTTTGTTTTAGACTAGTCTGTGATGCTGATCTTAGGTCGTAACTGTAATCAAGTAAACACGTCGCAGACTGTTATTGAATGGGTTCTACCTCTTCATCCACGATCTGTTTAAATACCTGGTCTCTATTGTTCTCTTAATTTGTTTGACGAACACAATATTCCGAAACGGAAAGTTTTCGAACTATTCCTCCTCGATTGGATAAATTTGTTTTGGTGGAAAACTTATCTCCTATTTAATTCGGGGTGAAATCCCTCCAAGATTCAACATTTCTAAAAGTTTATATACCAGAATGTATCACAATTTGTTATAGTATCGTTGTTTTATGTGATGATCATTCTTCGTTCAAATTAAATTAGATTTTTTTTAATATTTCAAATATTTTAAAGTTCACTGTTGCTGCCATCATTTAAATGGATTCGTAAATTAAAACGCGTGCGCGTTGAAAGCGAGCGCGAAATAAAATCCGGAACTGCGTAATTAGAAATTTTATTAAACTTCATCAAACATAATAATAAAGCGCAGACACGGAGCGATAAAAAATTATTACGCTGAACCTAAAATATTTAAATAAGATACACTCCGCGAAGTCGCTTTATTTTCGAGCAGGCAAATGAAATGAAATACAAACAGACACGAGCCGTGCCGGGGAAGATTTAATGGGAAAGTTAGAAAATAAGTAAACAAAATTATAAAGAAAATTGTATCCTTGAGGCACAAACAAACTTCCAATACGAGCGAATGCTAACAAGTGCTTTAAGTTTAAATAGTTCCGATGAGAAACGTTATTTTATTTATACGCAGCTTTTCATAACACATTTACTGTTTGAACAAAGAAGAGAATATAATTAAAATTCCGATGAGTATTTAACTTCAATATGACAGAACACAAAAAGTTATAATATTCGTACAGAATTGGACTAAGCGACTAAGGTAGCCTAGGGTGCTCCTCAAGGAATTGTAACAAGTCGGCGTCGACGTAACGTAAACAATACGTGTGCAAAAACCTTCAACATATTAGAATTTGTTTGAAACATAATAAAAAAATCATAATTACCAATATCTGAAGTGGAACCTAGTGCGATTATTAACAACAAGCGAATATAATAAAAATAGCCCACGAGTCACCTTTTAAAATTGTTTTGTCTTCATGAATTAATTGACATTGATTTTCAGATTCTTCTGATTACTTTTGTTGTCCACAAAATCGAGACCATGAAGCTGACTAAATTTTGACTTCTCAATTTGGCCCTACCACATTTAGTTTTGATATGACAACCATCAAATTGGGGACATCTTCTTTTGAAAGCAGGAATGTGAAAGTAATGTAAATTCGGTTCCTTGGATCGGTCCTTCTCCGCTTTGAGTTCAGCTGGAACCGTGGAACCGTTTTGGTTAAGTTTCATATACCTTTTTATATACCACTTTATTAAACGACCTTTTATGCATTGTTTAAATGGAGGACCTACTTCTTGTTTGAAAAAAGGAATCTTTCTGAATACCTCGAAGTATTAATGAGGAAAATAAAATTCCAACTTCAAACTCTATGCGTTGTAAATCTTTTCAGTCTACGGAACACAAATTACCTACTTCCTTATTAACAACTACCCCTTTTTTGTGCTATTCCTTAAAGGGTCCGGCAGTCAAACCTGATGTTTTTTGAGAGGGGATAACACAAACAATTTTCGACAAAGAAAATATTTCTTTTTTTAAGAAGACGAAAGATGTCCGGAAATTTTTAATATAAAAAAGAATTGTTGAAAAACCATCACGTGTGAAAAATTATAACACCATTTTCAACGCATTGTTGAAGTCTTGGTGAAGTTGATCATCACTACCTCCAACATTTATAATAAATTGTCTCCTTTATAATAAATTGTCACCCCGTTAAGAATTATCCTTCTTTCTCTTCTTTAATCCACTATCTGTTCTTTCCATTTTTTTTGATATATCTAGGCCCCCCTCTGTTTGTTTTCAGTCTTCTTCTATTCTGAGCCATTATTTGCCGCATAAAATCAGCGTGTCTCACTATGTCGTCTTTTCATCCAATTTGTGGCCTACTTCTCGATATTTTCCTGCACACGGACTCCATATTGTTTGTGATTTTTCCACCGTTGGTTATGACCCGCCCATTTCCTTTTTTGTTTAGCTGCTTATTCAATGTCATTTATGACTTTCGTTTTACTTCTTATCCAATTGTTGTGTTTATGCTATTCTTATTTTGTGCGGATTTAGTGCTACGTTTGGGCCCCATAAGTAACAATTGGTAGAACATAGGAATACTTTAATTCTTAAACGTATCCAATCCAGTCATTTCAGCGGCTAGATTTTCTTTGTTTACCTTTATGGCTTGGTTCAAATATATGTATGCAGTTGTTTCTTCTACTTCAGTTTCATTTACCATTATTTTGTATTGTTCTTCGCTCTTTGATATTACCTTTCTTATTCAGATTCATCTTAAGACCTCGTTCTAAAAATTTCACATGAAGAGCGTTTGTAAATCATTATTGCTGAAACCGATTCTTTCATTTTCCCAATCCAATGTTTTGAACAAGTCTTCCAAAGCCAAGGTAAATCGTTTAGGCGAAATCATGTCTTACTCCTTTTTTGATCGGTCTTCAACTCATTGTCTAATTGCGCAGTCAATGTTACACTTTGATAGATCTATATATCAGGTCTAGATATCGAGAATCAATTTTGCTGCTAGCTGTTTGGGTTGGTAGTTATCAAGTTTATTCATTAATCTGTTTGTAATTATTTTACTAAACGTTTTATGTAGTTGCGCCAGGAGGACTCTAGATCTGTAGATATCTAGATCTTTTTTATGTACCTATTAAGATAACTTTAGCGATGTTCAATTTTTATCCTAGTATAACACAATTCATTAAGTACAAAGATTAAAATTTGACAGAGGAAGGAAGATAAAAATGAAGACAAAAATAGCAGATCTGAGAACAGATGATGACAGAGTTATCTTCCCCACACTATCGCCAACTTCCTCTGATACTTTTCTTGTTTGAACGTTAAAAAATTACTGGATGTCGTTCATTTCACCTTTCTTCCAGTTATTTGCACGAATTGGGCAATTTAAACGAAGCTTTTGTATTTGCCATTTATTACCTCTATTTCTTTTATCTTAATTTTCGGAATGTTTTTGCTGATATTAAATTGACTCGATTCTGTTCACGATCCCTAAATAATTAAAATTTGCCTTGGAGGGAGAAGATGGGCCAATATATGGATTGTATTGTTAATTCGTCTATAAAGTGTAATCCTTAACTTGTTCAATGATGTGATTGATTAATTATCTCAGTTAATAAATAAAGATTGGAAGTGATATAAGTAAACTGATCGATATTGAATTGATATTTGCAATAACTGTCATAGAAAAGATCGGTGAAAGATAAATATTACATTAGGTAACTGCTTGCGCGCCTGTTTCGCAACGTAGATAGGCAAAACACTTATTTAATCTTGAGTATGTATATTTGTCTTCCATTACACGCGTCCTTGTGTAGCACTTCGCTTTCATCAACGAATCGATATCCAATCAGAAAATTGCAGGGCTGTTGTGTCAAGTTTCCACCGGCGCGTGTGTTGTGTACTTTTGCATGCAGGTAATAATTCCCGCCGCCGGATTGAAACATTTTCCGTTTCGGTTTTACATATTTTCAATCACTTTACGCTCGCGAGAGACAAATATTTACGGCTAATGCCATTATGCACTGCGGGAAGGGTATATGCGGAATAAATGGTGCGAATTTGCGTCAGTTTTCCTGAAGTATGTTCCAGACACGTAAGATGAATAAATCCCAATGGGAAGTAGATTTCGAAATGTTACATAAAATGTCCTCTATAAGTAAATGAATATACTACACGTGAAATTGTACTGTAGGAATTAACATATAAGGAATAGAAAATGATTTTTATTCACTAGAGTGGTATCAATTCCATACTTTAGATCAAATCCACCCTACTTTTACTACAACAATTTACATAAAATAATTAAAGGCGCAAGATCTGTCGAAAATTCGCTCTTTAAGAACGCAGCGTCACAAAGCAGTTAATAACAGTTACTGATTAAACTCACGCAACCAAGAATGTGTCCTATGTCCGAAGCAGTCATCTCCCCCTTAGTCGGACACATTCGACAGTACAAAACCAAGGATAAAACGAGAAGTTTCTTCTGTAGATCCTGGCAGTTTCGCTGCTTCCGTTGCAGTAGAAGACCTACGGTATTCAAAACGTAAAAAAAAGTACCAACGGGCATCGTTCCTTGAATTTGATTAAAAAGACATGTTCTAATAACGTCGTTGTTAACTTTTTTTCTGACGACGTTAAGAATTATACTTATTAAAAAGGCACTTTGAATTATTTTTTCTAATTGAAATGATAGGTTAATCTTAAGGGAACATGTTGCTAATAGACATAAATATCTTATAATTTTTAATTTTGTCAAAAAAATAAGATGTCTTGTTTTCTCTACAAAATAAAATTTATTTCCGTGCTTTCCCACCGACGTAAATTACAAATATTACGCCTGTACACACCATAAACAAAATTTTTAATAAAGTTTATTAACATTCCCGTAAGGTCTGCGACGGAGGCACAAAAATATCCCCCCGCGAAGTTAAACCTGCGAGGAACTGTCGTGCACAGGCGAACCCTCGCTGCGCCTTTTGACTGTGCGCTACCGGGAGATTCATTCGAACCCTTGCGGAACACGCAATTTCCTTAACACTTCATCTCTGTTGGTACAAAAACACCCATTCGAATTCAAATGCCTCGCAGATTAAAATGTCCTTTGACAAAAGGATCACGCAGGTTACACGGCTCACACATACAGAGAGAATTTCACGCAAAGAAACACAATAGTGGAAAACTGCCTTATGTTACATTTTATTTTTGTTTCAATATTGCCGTCTTTCTTGTATAGAAAGCATATTTTGTTTACTCCCCTAGAATAAATACAAAAATAAATGTTGCACTCTTTATCAGAAGTTACAAGTTTATCAATATCTTTCCATATTTAACTTACTTCTTTATTATATCTAAACGGGGGTTGTCAGACACAAGTACGGTGTTGATTGGCAACGTTTGTGTAAGCCTCATTTATTTTTCAATCGTTATAGTTGAAGTAAATATAGATTCCAGGCCTGTCTCATCAAAGAAAAGCGCCACGATGACGTTTCCAGAGAGCGAGCGAGCGAACGACAGAGCCTAGGGTTCCCAAAGCAGTGTTAGCCAATGGAGGAGATCAAAGAAAATATTCATATTGAATAACTTGTTTCTTAATAATGAATTTTACTTTGCCCGGGATATTGAAACTGGAAAATAAGGGGGAACGATCAAGGAATGCGTTAGTAAGGCTTCTTGAGCAGCGCGCATTACTTAGTTTGAATTGGAAATTCTCGCTCACATACTTGCATCTAATAAACTCAGAAATTTCCATGTAATTAACTTTGAGCTCCCATCTTAAGGATCAATGAAGCATGTTGTGTTCTTACTGCAGAGTAAATATTTTTGGTTCGGCGATGTTTTTACCCACATCGTACAGGTATATTATTAACGTCAAGTATTTCATCATTAAATTCTTTCTCGAGTGCCTCCGAGGTAATATGTGGAACCTATTACGCCGTCTTCGTGCGACGATAATAAACGAAAAATCATATGCAAACTTCGATGGAAAATTTAAAGGTTTATTTTAGGTTACTGAAACACACTGCATAACGGGGCATGATGTTATTGGTGGGATGGGTCGGAGTGATGGTCGTTGCTGCAGCTCCAGCACGTTCCTCTTTATGTGGCTGTTGCTATGGACGCCCTCACCACAAAGCTTTTGTAATCAAGCGGGTGTGGTTGGTCCATTTCACCTGATCCAGCGGACCCGTGTCGGGGACAGACATGCTGGCCACATTTACCCACGCAACTGACCAACTTAAACCACAGCCAGTATCTTAGATTTTTCCGGGCATAAAAACGAGGTTCTATGTGGAAAATTGCGTTTACTAAAGCATTGATACATATTATTTTCATACCGCTAACAATAATTATTCAATTAAAACGTAAAAGAAACGAGAAATACACATTTATATCATCGCATTTTCAAGGGCGTATGTTTTTAGATATACTTCTTTGCAGCCTTCTCGAAAGCTAAATAGTAAACAACTTTCTATCTATTTCTTAAAACGCTTAGTCCTTCAAGCCCATGTATGCAAAAGTAATCATATGGATTGGTTTATAACGTACGTGATAAAATAAAACCCTTGCGGGCTCTTTAATTATAACCAGTCACGTAATATATGAAAAGCGGGATGCAGGGATGGACTTGTTGGTCATTAACATTGAGGCAAGTGCTCTTCCTGCAGTTTGAGCAGGCAAGGAATTACACATGAAATTCATTCGGTGCATTGCAAGAACGACTTTTAATTTCGTGTAACTTCATGAACCAGCACCAAAACCTTGGGTTTCATCATGGACTGGATTGCTGAAAAGGAATCGCCGTTAGCATTGTCATAAGAAGTATACTAGTGCTTGGGCGGGTAAGTGTTGCAGTATTTTATTACATAAGCAAGAGTCCTCATCATGATACCCAATGGAAAAGTAAAACCTCCACACTGTTCAAATTATTTACCACAACTTCTTAGATTATTATTGTAATAATCCAAAAATGATGCTAATACCAAAGGAATACCTAACTCGCTTTATTGTTCCTCTTCAATTTAATGCTAATTATATTTTAATCCTAAAGCAAAAAGTATTCACAGAATGACAAGAAGGGTTAGTATTTATTCTTTTACAAATAATTTTCTTTTGTGTTAAGCTATTTTTAAAATATCTTTCCAATCACCATGAATTATAATTGCAAGTAATAAAGTCCATAATCGTTAGTTAACTTGAAAATCTTTAATAATTTCCACGTAGGGAAATAGTAGGAGAATTTAATTTAAATTTAATAATTAAGTTCGGGCTAAATCCCTAAAGTTTAGATATTTTAGACAGCGAGTAAATTTGTACGTGAGTCTCAGTTTCTCTTTATACGCCGAGGCTTCGTATAATAATGTACCTAAATGTTTGTTATAGAGCCGTGCATTCATCTCCTTGTCTGCTGACAGCGCTTGCATTATATTATGCTTTCTACGCCCAGGAGTTAAGCTTGTTGACAAAGCGTGATTTGATGCGTGCAGAGGCTTATTAAAGATGTATGTATCACATACACACACACACACACTCCGCAAATTTCTGCGATGGCTCTGTTAAGAACTTTAATCTAGAAACTGCCGCAGGTGATACGCTTTGGATAACTCCGCCAATATTGAGTTAACATTGCGTATTCTGAATTACTTCTCGGAGTTGAATTAAACAGAGAGCGAAAGTGTGCCCGTCGCCCGTTAAGTAGGTCCTCCTCCTCCTTCTTTCCCACCGTCTCTCCCATTTATCAGTCGGATCTTATGAAACACTTCGCCCTGATTGTCTTGATCTCGAAGTGTAGTTCTTTCTTCTTCTTTTTTTGAGTTTTCAATTTGCCGTTGCCTTTCAAAAACAAGAAACTCGACTAAATAAAAAATGTATTCCATTTATGTTACTTAGGTACGTTTTACAAATGTATAAGTTCTTTTTAATCACGCAAAAAGAAAAAGCACAGTTATAACGATTTTCTGAAATGATTCTATTTTTTCTTTTCAAAATTCAGTGACTTTAAGCATCTTCTCACATTTTGTGTTGTGTATCAAACAAATTAAAAAGTTACCATGTTTTAATTTCTTCTTTCTACAGCAGACGAAGTCATATAGGTAAGAAAGAAAGAAGACTTATGTGTACCTGAAGTAAAAAGTAAAGTTAGAGAAGGAGTTAGAGAACAATTAAAGCTACATATGCATTCAATTTCCAGCCAGCATGAATTCGTAGCACGAAAGTTTGGGCAACGTAAATGGTATCATAAGAAAACACATTGAATGTAAATGTAGCTTAAATTTGCACGTTGTAATAACATAAGTAAATCACAACGAGAGTGACAGGACTTAAAAAATACGTAAGCTCAGAGCTGAGGCGGTAATGCAACCGAAAGTGCCCATTTATGGCAAAAATTGTAGGGTAATTGTAATGTAAGGCCGTATGCAAACGGAGCTATTTAAAAGAAACTGATCGTGGTCACTGACGCGAATCACTAATTAGTTCGTGATGACCACGAGTCAATATCTTTGTAATTGTATGGGTCACTTCAGACGGCGCTACTTGTCACTATAACCAGTCAGTAACATGTTAGTAATCTGTTGGAGGTAATAGTAATATAGTAACATAGATTCATCAATGGACATCAATTGAATCATGATAGCCCACAATGATTGCGTTGAGGTTCCACCTTCCATGACCACACAGAGGAAACTACCGATTTCGATCACTTCTGAGTAGGCCACGTTTGCGGAACTGCATCACTACTGTGTTAGTCACCGATTAGTAATTTCAATCACAACAAACCAGTTAAGTTTCTTTTGAGTAGCTCCGTGTGTACACGGCCTAACCCTTTGTCATGCAGAAACGCAATTTTAATTTACCCTCTGCGGAATAACAAGACATGGTGAATATGTCAGATTACTAAAAATCAAAGACTTAGCAACGTGACGAAAAATTTGTGAAGATCGTCTTAATGGAAAAGGATATATGGTCTGCTAGAGCTAGGTCAAAAATGGAAAGGCACGGCGACCAATCATTGATACTGATAACATATCGAGAATCTTGGGAAGAGTCTACATTGGAACACAAATAAATGGAGGAGTATACCTATACAAACATGGATGATATCCCCTGCGGGATAGGAAGACATAGTGAATACGACAGATTACTAGATATCAAAGACTTAGCAACATGACGAAAGATTTGTGAAGATGAGCAAGCCAGATCGTCTTAATAAAAAGAGATATCGAGAATCGATGTGATTAGTTTGATTTCTTTTTATGAAAATACAGGCATCACGAAAGGAAACATGATGTCAGTGAATTCCAAAAGGACCTTTCTCCAAAAATCTCTGTCAAAATTGACTCTATGTTAAAGCGAATGATTTCAAAATGTTATTCATGCTGAAAATGTGATTGTCTTCGATACCTGAATAATTAAGATCAGAATTTCGAAAAATACTTTTTGCCAAAACTGACCGATAAGAAAAACTTAATTATTATTAGTATTTACATCAATTTGGTCAGCAATTTTATTAAAGTACTGAGTCCTTATGTACATATAATGGCGACTTTTCATAAAGTTTGAGCGGGATATATGACAGATAAAAGTTGTTCTTAGCCTAGTATTTAAGGGGATTCTAAAACTAACTGTCATTTGCACCGCATTCTTTAAGGATTACTTTAATCAAACTTATTACTAAGCAGTGCTTAATGTGAAGATTTGGCTTGCACCGCACATAAAGTCGACTTTAAATCAATGCTTTATAAAGTCACCAAAATCGAAGACCTAACAGAGATTTACGCTATGAAGTATGTCATCCGTCAAAATTATTATCAACAAATCTTATTCTGAAAAACTGTAAATTTTGTAATACGGATTAAGCTGATTCTTGAAGATAAAAATTGGACAGGATGAATGCAGAAGATTACAATATTTTTGAAGATGATTTAAGCATTTTAGAATTAATTGATTTTGGGTTTCCTCGTTGTGCATCTAAAGGAAGGAATTATTTCGGCAAATTAGAGGCTCTAGGATTTTTGCGGAGATTTCGTTTACAAAAAGAAAGTGTTCTATATTTATTGCAAACATGAGAAGTAGAACTGGAATTTCATAATGATCTGTAAGTCGTTTCACAGTAAATAATAATAATAAATTAGAGCGGCGAGGGGGCCCTCAACCTGTTTTCATCACATACTTTCTTTCTTCAGCAGCATTCTTTCTTAATTGTCTTTTACTGTTATTGAAATGTTTTTTTTAAAGATTTCTCATCTCTAAGACAAGCATTGCGACTAAAAATTATCGATGCAATTAAATAAGGTGTATCCAAGTGCAGTTAAGGTAGGTAACTGTTAAATGTTAACTTAACACCCATGATACATCATAGGCCTGAAGGTCACTGCTACAGTCAATACTCAAAATTTAATATGTCAAAAAATTCAGAAAAAAAACTGCATTTTGCGCTGTTGACACATTTATCTTTATTTAAGTTTGACTATTAAGAATACCAAAAGCGAGCGGCGGTGCAAAGCGATTTCTTTTAAGTCGAACTTAAAGTTTAAGTATAACTTAATAAAGGAAAGCTTTTTGGCTATACGGTGCAAACGGCTGTAAGTTGTGATATCATACAACTATCGTCAATTTTATCATTAACTAGCTTAACTAGATGAGTGATAGCAAAACACTATTCTACGTACCTACTTTCAAAGTGATAAATCGTGTTAAATCCAAAAGTATTCAACAGATCGCTCAATGAGACATCTGTACTGGAATAAACACTCATAACACACTGATATCTATACATGGAAACCAGACAAGTGACCCATATTCCAAAATTGGTGGTACCAATGCAAAAAATAACATTTCAATAGCTTTCTTGTCATTAAATTCGCGATTATTTCGTATAATAAAACCTAGCATGCGTAAACTTTTATTAACAATTTCTCTTATGAGAGATCTTGCCACTTCTCTGGACAACCTAGGACACGATAAGATAAACATATACAACAGGACTTCCTTTTCTAGCGAACGATACTATTTTACATTTGGCAACATTCAAATTCAATTTATTGTTCTTACATTATACAACAATTGATTAAGCTGAGATTTTAAGAATTGACAGACTGTAACTCCTGCTATTGAAGTGAATATTTTACCGGCATCAGCAAATAATAGATTAGCGCATTCCAACACATTGGATAAGTCATTTACAAACATTGTGAACAACAGAGGACCCAGATTGAACCCCTGTGACACACCTGACTCCACCAATAGTTACAGTAGATTGTCTCATATACAATATGACCAGAAGAACTCTACTAGACTAGGAGAAACACCTAATTTAGATAGTTTTTTTAGTAGTAGTTGATGATCTACTCTGTCAAAAGCCTTTTCAAAATCTGTATACACTCGAACCTCTATAACTCGAACCTCCATAACTCGAAACATTCTGTAAGTCGAAATTTACTGTGACCCTGCACATTCTGTATAACTGAAATCTCTTTCTCTAACTCGAAGTAATTTTCCGGTCCCTTGAGATTCGAGTTATGGAGGTTCGACTGTATATAACATCAACTTGTCCATGATATATCAAAACATATTTCCCGGAATTGCTCAAATTGGTGACAGTGGACCTACCACTTATAAAACCATGCTGATAAGCACTGATACAATCAGTTCACGTACATACTACGTATTATGAATTAATATTTGAAAAACTTTTGCAAAATTGTTTAATATAGCTACTGGTCTGTAATTCAGAACACAAGCTACATCTCCATTTTTAAGAATGGGTATAACTTTAGTGCGTTTCCATAAACTCGAGAAAGTTGAAGTCTGTAGGGACATATTTAGCACTTCTTTAAAATCGAATGACGTTCCTCGTATGTTGTACTTAAAGCGCGAAAATTACGCTCACGAAATTTCTTTGTACTTCCATTCTGTCCTGCTATTTTCATTTTCTGCGTTGATGTCGTCCAAATTACGTTCCCCTTTTATCGAATAAACTCGCAAGACGAAGAAGGAAAAAAAAAGCGCCAGCCTCGTGCATAAATCTGCAACGCGTTATTAATATTGTTGAAGACGAAACGATCGGAAACTGACATTGATTTAAGCGGGGATCCGAGGATTTTTTAAGCGAAAGCCCTCGAAACAAGCGTTCGTCGGCTAATACAAGTAGCAGGGCCCCCCGCTGCTACCTGCTGCCAGTCTACATCAAAAACTCGCAAATTCGAGCGCCGAGTTTCGCCCGGCGAGGGATTCAATTTCATTTACCTGGCAGTACCACTCGAGAAGTGAAGCCTCTCGATGAATGAATTGCTATCCAAGAAGAAGCCCCGAAACACTCCGACACTTCATACAGATTTATTGCGATAAATATAATATTTTCTTAATTTTATTTTCACCAATAGGAATAAAGAGCCCCCCTCCCCCGCATATACCATGAAGATACTAAAAAAAATTGAAGACAAAGAACTTTGTTTGGTTTTCCTAAGTCATTCCCATACGATCCATGGAAATAAAAATCATTATCTGCTAGATTCAAAAATTTCAGAACCCATGAATCTAGCTGAGACATGAGACCATGGGCGTGATTTAAATTGAATTAAAGGTTTTCCAGTTCAAAAATTACTGTGAGCGAAAAATATTTTAAAATCGCACGATATAAACGGAATTTATCGATTCTGTTTGATTATGCAGTTGACTGTTATTTGGAAATAAAATACAAGGGGGTTCAAATAAACCAACCGTCAAATCACATGTTTGCATTCTTGTTTTTGCCGTGTTACATGACACCTTTATCGATTTTCATTAACAGGTGCTCGTAAATAGAGTTCTGATTGGAAAATTTGATATTCCACCCACCGTTAGCCAGTGCATCCCCGAATAACTTTTACCTGCCCGCTTCTGCCTCCCCCTTAATTCGAATCCAGTATTTATTTCTTCGCTCGAGTTTAATTTTATTCCACACCCTATTTAACAGCGTTCTTGGGAATTTTAATTACTTTTGCGCCTTTATTTTGTATTTGTATTAAGTTAATTTCATGTTTATTTGCGCATTTTTCATGCTCCGGCTGCGCGGATCCTAATTTTAAAATAACGCACCGTAGTTTCGTGAAATTCGAAAACCGAAATTCAAAATGTAAATCCGACTCGCTTTGGTTTGGTTTGAAAATATCGTCTGCGAATAGGAAACGTAACAAACGTCGGCGATTTTCGAGAGCCTTGCGCGCTCATTATGAGCTCTTTCCTTCAAGAGACTCTCTCGCTAAATTGATAAAAATCGGTTAGTACTCTCATGTGTTTTTCCCCCCATTATTTCTTATAAAACCACTAACGCATAAGTGTCGCCGTCCGATTTACTGAAGTTTGTTTTATGACATACAAAGATTAAGAAAAATGTCAACATTCATTTTTCTTTCTTTCTTTTACTTGTCATCGTCAACTTCATTATTATAAAATTTAATTACTTATTATTTGTAATTTGACAATTTCCTTAACAGAATAAAATTTTTCAAATAATCTACCTACTCCGAAAAAGAAAGAAACTTGCATTGATTCACAGGCACTAATCATTAAAAGTTTTACATTCTCCCTTTTGTGCGAGCAGGGTAATTAAAAGTACTCTTTTTTATTCTCTTTTGTTTCACACTTCCGCTTTAGTTTCGTTTTGTAACGAACGGAATTGCTGTCGATGAAGTAATTTATTCGGTCGAATTTTTACCAACCCGCGCTTATATTTATAAGCGTATTTCTTGCACTTAAGGCCGTTTTTCACTACTCTATTTCTTGTATTAGATTTGGTTCAATTTCCCAAATACATAATTTAATTTGTACTGTAAATTATAGGAAAGTTTTAGTTGAATTAAAAACTGTATGGAAAAATAGAATGTGTTCTAACTCCATACATATTTATTTCGCAGATTTTTCCAAGCAATTTTATGACGAACATATTTTGAACGGAACATGCTTTCATTTAAATGCGAAAGCTTTATTTTTCATCATTTAAATTATCAGGGGCTGATTTTTAGAGAACAGCTTTTCTTGATGTTTCATTGTTTCGCAAAGCCCCCGGGATCCTTCTGAAAAGAAATACTTACGGCCTGGAATTGCAGGATTCCATTGAATTCGTGCCGGGCTCGCCTACCAATTACTTTGTGCCTCGCGCCCGTTAGCGTCGACTTTTAAGGGACGCCTGTAAGATTTCGCACCTAAACTTTTCAGATTATTTTAATTGAAAACTTTCTATTTGTTTATTTAGGAAATCCTATGGGCGCGAGCGCGCGCGTGGGGCGTGCTTCTTTCTCCTTGTAATTCCGTTGTTGCGGGGTGCTTTCAAATTGACTGGATTTAACGCGGTGTCGCAGCAGCTTTGTATTTGCTAAATTATGTTGTAATTTTATGCCCCGAGAAATAGAATAAGGGATTAAGATTTCTCGTAAATTAAAAATCAAATTGGTAAACTACCTTCGTCCGTTTCTATACTAAGGAAATTATACAGGGTAACTGTTAATTAATTCGACAAAATGATACCACGATAAGAAGCGATGTCCACGAATATGGGAAAAATGTTAAAAAAAAATTCTTTAAAGTAAAACCATGATGCTCCTGGTTATGAAATTGCGATAGATGAACGATATAAACGCAGTTATAAAAGCGTTTGGCAGTTTTGTGATATCACAAATATGTTAATTATTATCAAGATTCCTCTGATGATAAAACAACACATTTATGAGTATGACAACAAGATAAAATCCACGAGAAACCTTGGAAAAGCTTCTAAACAAAACGAAACGTTTGAAATATTTGATCCTGGATGTGAGCTCAATGAGTTCAACAGGATACTTTCGACAGAAAGCAGACTTTATTATGATAATATAAATAGTTACATAAAGTAGTAGAGAACTTTAGTAAATTCGGTTTTGAATTAATTAATGATAAAACTCAGTATGAAGTTTAAATCAATTTAATCATTTAATGAAACAAATTTTCTTGATTAGTATGCCCGCTTGCATTTGTGTAATAGATTTACCTGCCTGTAATTAGGAAATGCAGCGGAATTTAATTTCATTCGAGCTATTAATTAAATTAATGCTTAATAATGCGCAATGTTTTAATTGTCACAAACGCTTTCAGCGGCATCGAGTTTCGTTCGCCAGTTCCAATTTCGGTAAATAATAAAAGACCATCCTCGCCGGCGTGATTATGGGAATTATGTTTACAACTGTACTTTTCCGGTTCGATAAATAAAGTGCGCTGGTAGTAATGTGAAGGGCTTATTTTGAAAAACTTGCCCCGGAAATGCAGGGAATGACGTGCCGCCTGTGCAACTCTTTCGATATGATTAAATTATTCACCAGACTCGACGAAACTGCACGCCTTATCTGCTGAAGTAATTTTATGAATTTTATAAAATGTTTAATATAACTTGAAGCGTATTGATAGATTCCGTTCATGCAAAATCGTGCGGTTTATCAAAGTTTAATTTTAAAAGGAATTCAGTCCATAAAGGAATTCCTGCCTTCTGTCTAACTTCTATTAAATGCCTAAAGTGCTTACTTCAGGACTCATGCCTCACTCACCTATTTTTTTTTTTCATTTTTTTTAAACATTTCTTTGTTTAGCACTTTGACGTAAGCAGTCCTATTTCTTATTCAGAGGATTTTACAATTTAAATAACTTTTCTAATTTCAATCTCAGTCTGTCAAATTGTCGAACTTGTAATCGCACTTGTAATTTTTTACTTTCAGGAAACTTCCTTCGACGTTTGTAATTAACAATCAAAGTGAGAGAAGACAAAATATTTTGCAGTGGGCGATGTAATAAAATGTTGCAGTAGATTTTTGATTAAGGGACGTAGCCAAATTAAATAATACATTTATTAAACGTATGTAATAGATTTACATGATTCACATTACACTAGGTTACAGGAAACGGAAACTTCCCTCTGACAAATTGAATGTTTTACAAGTATGTATAGGGTTCAGTTTAGAAAGCTTGAAGATGATGGATGATTCAGCGTGTAGAAAAATTGTTTCGGTGACTCTACATCATAAGGCAAGGTTGTTTTTGGCAGTTTAAACCGCCTTATGTTCAAATTTCAGATCAAGTTTCACATAAAAAGTCACAGTGAAGAAAATTAACAGAGAAAAAGTAAACTGAATCGGTTTTCTGTTTTGAGAGGATTCTACACGTCGACTATACATGGACCATAATGTCCAACTCCATAAAATTTAATAGCTCAGAATATAGTTGCTTTTCAGTTGTTAGTTGAAGTTAGTTCAAAGTCTAGAAATAACATGTAATTTCAGTTAATTAATGTACCTAATTTCTTTTCACGGCAAAGTGGATCAAATTATAGGGACTAAGCTCTTGAGCGTTCAGCATTTTAATTGAGACATTGAGAACGATAGTATCAACGAACGAAGAACAACAAAATAGATCCAGTATCAGCAATTAATTGAGAAAGTTGTGGAATATGAGAAACAGGCGCACGTATTTCATTGATTTGGTGAAACCATGGGAACTGACAAAATAAGATGTATTTTCCTATGTAACAAATAAACAATAATGAATCCCTAAGAAATAGGATGTGTTATTAAAAGCATTCCTTCTGGAAAGAAAAAATATTGCAACACTCAAAGGGGGCCATCTAAAATATTGAGAATTTTATCACCAAAAATGAACTACATCGAAGATACCACGTGTCTTGTTTTCCTGAGATAATTCTAGGGCGTTAGGAGTAATGTTTATTGGAAACTTGTGTTATGTGTCTAAAAGTCAGTTCTTGTATACTGGGAGAAACCATAAAATGTTTGATGCTTTTAGAAAGTTGACTAAGACGTCGGCAATTCTTTATACCACAAGACATGATAAAGCGATAAGGGAACTACCGATAAAGTGAAATAAATTGTAAATGAGCGTCGTAAATAAGTTTGGTGTGCAATTATTTGATGTCTCCAGAAAACAAATCTGTATCCATGCAGTTTCTGATACAATCCTGTATTACGGTAGGTATAACAAATGTGCTTGAAGGCATTGGTCGTTTGTCAGAGCTAGACACCGGTGACGGCGGAAGGTGAATAAAGTACACTATTTCCCGAAACTTTGTTGTGATGAGTTTGTTTTGGGGATATTTGCCAGGCGGGTGCCCCCATATATACACTGCCTTATTCTCGACCTTCCTCGCCTCCCATCTCGAAGACAAATTTCCTCTGGTATCTGTTTCTCGCTATCTCATTACACCGGGAACTTTGAACTCCCTGAAGATGCAGAGAATTATTATAACCAAGGTAAGCGCCGGTTTTGAGTATTATTAACGACTTTTACACATAACTTCGGAAGCATTCATCATCGCCTCCCAGTTTCCCGACCGGTCCGGGATACAACAGTTAATTCTCGCGCTACGAATACGATTTTAATCATAAAGCTGCCACACAAGTCTGCGTTCCCTCTTATAATTACAACCAATGAAATGTTGTGCCCTGTCATGTTAAACTTATTATTATGCGTCTTAGTCTTATTTCTTTATTAAGTTTCAGGTTTTTCCCCAACCAAACAAGTAACTTCAAACTTTTTAATAAGTTTCAACTCAACACATAAACAAAAAAAAACTACCTGCTATATACCTTTCCCATGACTTTAGGTCTTACCTAAAGTCATCCAAACCATAACTATTAATTCAAAATTAATTTTACGCAATCTTGTACATTTATTTTATATTTACTTACCCACACTGATATATGTATATCATGAGAATAAATTGTCCTATAAGTACATGATTCACACTCTTGTACCCTTGAATGTTTTACAGATGGAATTACGAGTATTTATAGAGTTCAGTTTACAAAGCTCGAACAGGAGAGCTTAGGCAATCTGTGGATGATTCATCGTGCAGAAAGTTATTTCGATGACGCAGCATCATAAGGTGGTAGTCCAAACCGCCTCTTATAATTTGTTTATATTAACTCTATTTTTCTTGGATTTTTGCCAAGCATAACTACCGATTCAAAATTAATTTTGTATATTTATTTTATATTTACTTATCCGCACTTATTCAACGTCTTTTATATTATTTTATATTATATTTTATATCATAAGAACTCTAGTCATAAGAATTCTCCTATAAGTAGTTTTAATTCAGCTATTTCATAATATGCAACGATATATTATTTATTTGTTGCCTTATACTCGTATACTCAATCTCATAATCCGGAAAATGAATGTATTCTGTAATTATCTTGATAAGTTTCCTTATTTTGGAAGCGATGAATTCATGAGTCCTCTTCGCATAAGCGAGAAGAGCGTTCAAAATTTAATTTGAAGAAGAAATCAATACTGAAACTTTTAAATTCTTTTAATTGCGAACTCTTGTAATTAAAAATTAGCTTCAAAGTGTAGAACCAATTAAAATTTTATTCCGGCGACATTCATTGTTTCATCTCCACTACTCAACAGCCAAGTAATTATAATTAATTGCACTGCAGATTATCTATCTGGACCGTAAATTCCCTTCGTTGTAGTTGATTAAACAGTCGCAGAACTATCTATTTAGATCCTGGCGGTGTTCGCAAGTGCAGAGGTGGGTATAAAATAAACTACGCATCGCCGGGTGTTTGTCGATGGCGGCTTCGGCGAATGCCCACGCTTACATCAATATTTTTGTAGCGATTACGGCGTTTCCCAGTGATTAGCTATAATTGCGTTGAACGCCAGCCGGCCGTGCTAAGCTACTTACCGCGTTCAGCGTTTTAAGCACTTTAAATTCATTCGCAGTCACCTATGACACGGCAACTGAATTATTCTAAATTGAAATTTTTAAGCTAGACCGAATTGAATATTAAACCCCCAAGATTAAATTCTGCTTCAAAATTTGATTAAAAATCCAAACAACAAAATACAGCTCATCTTATTAACGTTACAACAGGGGAACAGAATTTTCAACTGTAGACGTAACTATAATAACTGAAACAAAAAAAAACTAACTTGTATTTTGGAATAGGTAAGAACAGGGCATTTAGATACTTAAGAGCTTACTTTGAAGAGCAAGACAGTCAGAAACTGATTCTATTTTGAAGAAGTTTCTCATATCATCAGCAAAAGCAATTTATAACAGGACATCACACTATTTATGTCATTAACAAAAAGCATAGAAGAGGTCCTAGATTTGACCCATGTGGTATGCCTAAGTATGGTAAATATTTATAGGAAAAAATATTTTGATATTTAACTGTATTCCTTCTATCTAACATAAGATTAGAAAAACCAATGTAACTGTTTTGTCAAAAGCTTTTTGAAAATTTGTATATATCATATCCACCTGGCCTTTATTGCACACAAATTCCGAAATATATTGAGTAAAGCAACAGAGATTCGTAATTCGTTGATCATTATCTATACACAATTTTACGGAATGATAAATGGATTTAACTAACAGTTGCAGATGATAGTAATTGGCCTACAATTCTTAATATTGTTGTGATCATCGTTCTTAAAGGCAGGACTGTACAAAGGGGTATCTATATTTTCAATACCAGACATGCTTCTGATATTAGATTAAATTTGAATAGATTAGAAAGCAGTAGAAACAGCGTTAATTATTATGGACCAAAATTCTATAATCTCTTACTGAATAAAACACCTATTAGAACAAGTAAATTGTCTTAAAATACAAGGTATTTTATATTTCAAACAATAAAAATGTCGCTTAACCCTACCCTATATAGCATACCGATTGTTTAGCTGAAACTTGAAAAAGGGTAACTATGCCAGGTCTACTTCACAGTACATTCTAGACCCAAAGTTCATATAAAAAAAGATTCAAGACAAGAGCGCACAAAATATGCTTGTACGTTTTCAACTTAAAATGAAACGTATGGTATTTGAACTGACCGATTAAATTAATCTATCCTATTAATAGTAATAAAATTAATTCAAAAACCGTGTATAATTCTGCAGAATTTCGCAAGCACCACTTAAGTACTCGTGCAGTTTGGGTTAATGAGGAAGTTTGTTCGTATAGCAAGTTGTGTAACTTACTAGGTTATTCGGAATGTTGAGTATATTCCAGGTCGTATAAAATTTCGCAGTAATGGAACAGAAAACACTAAAACGAAGTAAACAATTATTGACCTTTAAACTAATGCCTGATACATGAAAATGTTTTCCCATGAAATATACACTATGTAGAACAACAAAGTTTTTACATCGAATATGGAAGTGTGGTTTCAAAATGTGAAATGAAATTTATATTGTGCGAACAGTTTCAATGTCAAACATAGGATACTTTTTAATAATAAAGAATGTTTCATAACATTGATCATTATAAATGAATTGCTGTAAATAACATAGTTGTCTTCTCAAGAGCATTCAAAAGACTCTTACTAAAAGGGGGCCCCACTTGAAAAAAGTTTGCTGTGTACAATGAAAAGCTGCATCTAATAACTGATTTGAGTATGATAGCACCCTGTATAAATGCTTTATTCTTAGTAGTCTGTAAGTTTTAGAAAATGATATATAAAAGTTATAACAATTTAGAAACCTGGTATTGCTTTAATGTACTTTGATAGCAGATAAAATAATCGTTGAAAACTGTACTTAGTAAACGGCATTTCAATTTAGAACACAAAGAACGACGCATGTTAATTCTGTTTAGACCTTTGTAAGGGCGCTGCGGGAAGAGTTGTAAAAAGAAAACGATCAAAAAGGGAAGTTCAAGAGGTAGAAATTTTAAAATCTCTGACTTCGGATAAAACTTTGAAGACAAATACCTTTACTATATTTCTCACTTTTCTTACCCAAAATTTTGGCAAACCAAGAGAGAACTTTTAGGAATTAATTGACTCTTCACGAAAAACAAACCGGACTTTGAAAAGAAAAGTCAGTGACGAGAACAAACGCCCAGAGTCAAGTTGGAAAACACGACGGCTTTTAAAACTTTTTCTATAAGTTTTGGAAGAGATAGCTAACGTCACGTGAACTAATTACATTCGAAATTTCTGTCCCGCGCGAAGCTTCGATTCGAGGAGTAGCTGCCGCCAGATGGTAGACAGATGTGGTTTTCTCCGTGCTACGCATGCAACTTAAGCTGCTATCTTCTCCATTTGATGATTCTACAAGAAAAGTACTGACTTGTTGATTTTGCCGGCGTCAGTTGCCGTAAGAGCGTAAGTTTCCTCCCGCGTAACTCTATACTCGACACATTCAAATCACGTCGGAATTTTATCTCTGCAATCTGAGATTTCCGTTTCGTTTTGAATATAAACATTTTCTAAGCTACAGCCTCCTTTGTTTCAATTAATACGTGAGAACTTAATTTTTATGTCTTAAAATGAATGAATTTTCGTTACAGAATTTCCGGGTCCTTACACCTTAGAACCAGACATATTTAGAAGATATAAGTTCACCCCTCAATTTTCGCAATAAATTATTTATTTATTAGTTTGAAATACATCATTTTCGAAAGAAATGGCCTAAAAAATATCTATGTATTGACTGCGAACATTAACATGTTTTCTATTGGAAAAGTTGCCCTTTTATACTAAATAAATTCGAAGCGATGCTTTTTTTTTTCGAATACTTAAGTGTGCATATATTTTTTGTTGTTGCTCTTATCGCTGCTAATAACAGCTTACGTATGTTATCGAAGAAAACATCTTTAAACGGTCTGCTAGGTACAACAATACGTTGTCAAGGTATCACCATTAAAAATGTGCACCGAAATTCGAACATCGAAGCAGCGAACAATAACATTGCTTTCAACCGAGGCGTGACACGGCAATTTAAAAAATCACATCATTAAATTTTCCTGCAAAGCACGTGAAAAACGTCGAAATCCGAAGCGTAAACATCGCTCGGGCGAATTTCGCCAGCTATAATTAATGCTGATAAAACTTTCACGTGGAGCTGCCGTAATAATTGCGCTAGTTTTGTCAGCAAAGGTGAAGGGAAATTAATTATTCAGCTGCTGGGTTGCGTTACATAGGTAAAACATCGCGCTGCAAAATTCATACATGATAATGTGGGTGTTCATAATGTGGAAATCATTCCGAGGAGACACGCCGAAAAGTAATCTCTGCGATATTAGAGTAGTTTTGCATATGCATGCGAAAGGGGGAGCGTGTTTAGATAATTACGTGTGATTTACTTTTCAATTTGCAATTCAAAAGCTAAGGTGACTTAATTACATAATGCTAAGAGCGCAATAATACTGAGTATCATAATATTAACTTCTTCTTGGTTAAGTATTTTGTAAAGTTTTGCAACGCACTTTCCAACAAAAAACAATAACACAACTTATAAAAAAGAATTCTTTTAGAATTAGAATATAATGGTGGATTTATTATGTTAAAAAGACGAATCGGTCTTTTTTACATCTAAAAGAAATTTTGCTTCTGTAATTTATTAATATTAATTAAATTTTTATATTACAGAACTATGAGTACATATATGCAAACTTTTGTTCTTCCAAACAGCAGATGAATCCTAGTATTAATTAAAATGTTAACTAGATTTTCTGCATCATTTACAACGCACGCTGATTTTTTCCGAAACCTCGGCAATAATGCCATCAACTGCGCGTATAAATCGCTCTCGAATTTTAGTTTGCATCCATTTTAATCATTCCAGACACACTCTGACGCGGGTTGAATTTCATCAAGTTGATAGTAACTAATTTGGATACACATCGATCATGCACTGAAAGCCATATATTCATATGCATATTCGCTTTAATTAAAATGTAATTTGATATTTGAATTTGCATTTTTTGGCTACGTGCTCCACCATATTTCAGTTCGTACATCATCCGTCCGTTCGACCGACCGCCCTTCAACTGCATTAATTTATGAAGTTATCGGGTTTAATAAATTAACTCCATCCGATTCGAAACTTTCAAAAGCTAATTGGAGGAGCTTCATCGTTATACGATAATTAACTCAATTTTTTAATAATTTCAAGCACTCTAGACATTGTGATGCAGATTTAGTGTAAATGAAGGTTTGAACAAGAATTTTATTAATTTATTTACAATACTTCGTAGTCCAAAAACACTGAACAATAAAAGCTTATTGGCTATCGTTTTATTGTTGAAGTTAAATTAAAAAAGTTGCATTAAAAAAATACTCCCTCGAATCATGTTTCCTTCATGTGTAGTTACAAGTGATTCTAAATCAACTTAGGCCCAGTATTTCAGTTACAGTTTAACTTTAATCTTCACTTTATTCTCATAGAAACAATTATTTTGGTAATTGTTGCTACGGGAATACACTGAAGCTTAAAGTGAAACTGTGACTACAATACCGGTCCTCAGTGTTATCTAAGGTTTATTAAAATAATTGTTTTGGAATCAAAAACTGTACTGATAGCCACGTAAATCGTCATCATCATCAGCATCAAGCTTTTATTTCTTATTAATTATAAAGAAGAACAAAGCTATAGAAGGATTTTATTCATTTTCTTGAAGTGAATCCTTTTCTTTTCTTGTTAACCATTTAAATCGACGTGATGTGATTCGCGATCATTTCACCAAACTTCTTCTTCAATTGGATTGTTTATTGCTCTTAAGTCCAACGTAACTGCATTCGACCCCATATTTTATGGTCTGCCTTTGTCTCTGATTTAATCTCAAAGAAGGAATTGTACAAGAGCCTCTTAGAATTTATCTGTTCAAGTCCTCATCAAACACCTAAAATATTTGAGCCACTGTAATTTAATGTCATAGATACCACCTTCTCCTCTATCATTCTCGCCATTCCTTTCCTTTTATTAATTTCTCCTTCAGTATACACACTTCTTAATATCATCTTTAAAAACTTTCTAAATTCTACTTTTCATCTGATAAGAGCTTTCTTTCTAATACGTACGACCTTACAGGCTTTGTAAAAATTGTGTGCCATTATTGTTCTTCTCAGGTTTTTGTTTGGCTACTTATTTGCGTAATACCTAGATTTCCTGTTTCTGTCTTCCGTCTCTGTTCAAAAGTTGAACCTATTTTCTATTTTTTTCGTACTTCATATAGTTTGCTTTGGTTTTATTTGCTTCTGGCTCTCTTGTCTTCATTATGACCTTTTATTAACATGAAGGTAAGGACAGATGAAGAATCTGTAAGGGTGATTTGAAAAAGTCATCGGTAACTGATGTCTCATGAAATATTAAGTCATCAATGGTATTATCAATCAAAAGAAATAAGGTAAGGCATCTCGCTATTTGACTCCGATCTTCTACCCTTACAAACACTTTCCCTGAAGCACGGCTTTTGGATTTTATCGCAATCAAGCAGATCTATTTTAAATCCTCTCCCTTTATCCCTACTCAATTGATATTAAACTTCAAGTCTACACTTCTTTAACTTTTGTTCAAGATTTAATTTGGTGTATGGATGACATTGCTCTTGATTTGAATTGGCCTGAATTGGTTATAGTCTCCTCACCACTTCACCTAATACCGTCTTCAGTTGAATATTTCAACATTTCAGAAAATGTATAATAGTTCAAATTACTCATAGAGTTCATATCTAGCACTAGGCCATCACGCATATATTTTCTTCGGAGCCATGTACTTCAAAAAAGAATATGAGACCAAGAACAAAAATTATCAAACTGTCATAGAATACAATAGGAACTGGTAAAGCTCAATTGTTTGTTATATGCTGATAATGTAATGTTATTAGCAGAATCATATTAGAAAACAGAAGATTTAGCAAGAATTTGGATAGAAAAAAGTGAAATTGGAAATCAACGCAAGTAAATACATACAGATGATGATAAATGGATTGGAGAAAATGGGCAAATATTTAAAAATTAAAAGATAAGAGCTAGAAAGAACAACAGCACATTTGTGTCTAAGAAGCATAATATAAGAAGATCCAAAAATAGACTTAGACTTACCCAACCGAATATGAATAGCCAATAATGTATTAATAACATACTGCTGTGATATTATCGAAATGAATGTAATCGTAACGAGCAGACGTGCAGCCACAACGAAGAACATCCATCGTCTGCAAGTTAGTATGCTATGCATCGATGATGTATCACCTTCAGAATCTTTAAAAAAAAACATCAACACTCCAGACAAAAATACAACCTTCTGGGGAATATTCAGTATACATCCGCGATCACAAACGCGGCACCAAGTACTAAAAGACAAAAACACCCACCAACGGTCAAAACGACATTACATACTTACAACATGCTAAAATATATTTATGATGACCACACATACACAAAGAAAATCAATAAAAAGAGAGAATAAAGAAGAAGTAATCGCCCTGAGAACTAATAAAAAATAATAATTACAAAGTTTCGTATACAAACTCCACATTCAAAATCACTACATCAGTAAATAAATTTGAGACATTACAATTACTACAACAATACATAAATAATTGGCTATACATATAAAAGTGAGAGGCAAAGAACCTACAACCTAATATCAACATCGCATAAATTGGCGCCCAACGTGGGGCAAAGAATCTACAACCAAATCATCATTTCATAAATTGACACCCAAAATAAGGGGCAAAAACGACTTACTTCCACTATCATCATTGCATTACGTAAGTGAATCCTGGAAACATGGAAGCAAGAGAAACAAAAACGAAAAACGGTAAGGCAAAATGTAATTACAAAGAAAGCAACTTGGTTAGGGCACATAACACGAATGAATAAAAATGCAATGGTTAAGAAAGTAAGTGAAGAAATGTCGATAAAAGAAAGAAAGAAAAAGATAGAGGAACTGAGAAGCAAGAGAAACAAAACGGTAGGTAAATGATATGAAAAGTTTAACCATGGACCGGAAAGCATGAAAAAAATCGTGTTAACAATGATATGGAAATACATGCAAAGCTCTTAAGAAGCATAAGGATGCAGGGAAGGAGAAGAAAAAGAAGAAAAGCAGCTAATCACCACTTTCACTCCAATCATTCTGGTTATACTTGCCTCCACTTTTTGGGAAGCACATTTTTTTACTATAGTCAATTAACTATTGTCTAAAAATTGTCTTTCTTGTCATTTTTTTTACAGTAAACCAGCTTTGTCGCAAAAATGCGTTCTTTCGCTAGAACAGCACAGAGCACTGGACTTACGTAAGCAATGTGATTATCCTTGTTTTAGGGTAAGTTTTAGGAGAACATTTAAATATGGTAATACAAGTTACAGCATTTTGAAGTAGGAGATTACGAAATGGAAGATTTTTTTATGGTTTTGCCTTCAGTACGCGCTTAGCTTATGTCCGACTCTTCATCACACAATTGTTAACTGAATCCGTCAACTTTGGATCGTTTTACTGTTGGCCGGTACCCAATTCAGAACTAAAGCATACTTCTTATTTTTTTTTATGAACTTCATATCTGCTACATGATATTGACTTTAATTACATGTTGCCTTCTTTGTCCTGATAATATTTATTTCCGTCGTGGTTTGTTTCTTGAATCAACAGTACTGACATTTGTCTTTGCATATTCGCTCTGTTTGCAATGTGAAAGTATTTGTTTTTTAAAATAATGTCTTCCAGATTTCCCCACTTTTTGATCTCCTTCCAAGACTTGTTGTTTTTAGTTCTTTATAAAGGTTGCCCTAGTTACTGATTATATTATATTTCCATTTGTCCTCTTACACGTGCATTCCACTGGCTCTTTAAACGTGGGCATGGATTTCGGTCTGTCAGTTATTACGACTAACATAATATTGTTTGCTATTGCTGATATCTTATTTTCTTGTCAGATCCAATTGTTCATTTTCTTAAAATGCGCAAATTTTAATATCGGGTTATGTCATGATTGTCTCTAATAGAACTTGTATGTTTTCATTAATCATAAATTTTCGAGAATGAACTGCATATTGTTTCTTGTATATTTACGTTTGAAGTATAAAATACAATTATCCTGACGAAAATATCTCTCTAAAATTTGAGCTCATTATTCTCTCCGCAGAAACAACTTGTAGTTACGTTACGACGACAATGGTTAGGGCGCTCCATAATACCCCATTATAAAAATAATAACATTCCGCTTTGTTTCATTGTTGTAAAAACAATGTAAAAGCCGGGGACCATTAATTTCGCCCGATGAAACAAAGCAGTTATTGAGTACGTAGACGGGCGAAGTGTTTGCCGGACGACGAGGACGATGAATCGATAGTAAACTGCAAGAACGCGAACAAACGAACGAACGGATGGACGAAGCTGCCTGCCTTCGATATCTTTCATTGCAATCGCTAATAGACAAACTTTGTTATTATCGTCTCCGAAAATACCCCGGGCTCTTCTAACCGTATTATCTGTTTCAAGTTTCAACTTATGCAGGAATGTGTGCCGTTCTTCAAATTAATAACTACTCCCGAATTTCCGGTCTTAATTGCCGGCAATAAATTCGTAATCACCCGAGGGCCGGATAAAAACTTGCCGATGCAAATTATTAATTTCTTATTTGCTAAATCTCTCCGTTTTTTGTTCGGGGAAATTTGTTTTAAATTTGATGAATTTCGTCCGGGGGATAAAACACAAAAGCTTCGGCGTATACTTTGTACACGACGTCATAAGCAGAGATTCAAACTTTTGATACAGAAACTTTTAAATTCCCTGAAACTGAGCGAAGGGAAAAGGTTCCCGCGTATACATATATGACACTCACAGTTTATTAGCGTCGGCTTACTTATAATCGCAATGAATTTCGAAATTCTTCGAATTAAAATTAAGGCGCTATTTGCTTTTCTCATAAGCGATTAAAGTTGTAATTATTTCCGAAGTTGGAGATGCTTCAGGTAATTTTAATGTAAAGCAATAACGGTAAACACTTGCTTTCACGAAGCCGAACTTTCTTAAGGGTATCTTCTAAGAGCCCACCCGACTCGGATTTGTGATTAAACTAAGTAAGCTATGGCTTACAGTGTTGCAGAATGAGGGGCTTGCTTAAGAGAAAGTAAAATTGGTTTCACTCCAGTAAAGAAACTCACTTATAACTTTCTATTTTACACGTATTTCAAAGGTGACAAAATTTGGGTTCAAATTAAATTGCGTAAAGCATTCTCAAGTTTCTAGGTAAAGGAAACCACCCACGTAAAATCAGAAATCTAAACAATACTCAATTGCCAGGCAGCGTTAATGTTATTTTAAATAGACAAATAGTCAATTAGTTAATGAACTGCACTGTCCTTGCCTGTATTGGAGTGTACCTAATCAGAATGTATGGTTTATTGTCCCACTTGGAATTCCATTTCATTATATCACGTTGTGCAATAACTGTTTTATATGCAGCGCAGCATTCATTACTTCATTATTGCGTCCCAGTATCAATTTTACCCGAGCTTAATATTCTCCGTTTTTGTGTCAGAAGTTATACATTATGCCGGCCACTGTAATTAATAAAGGCGCATGAAACGTGTACTAAAGACGTCAGGATAATTATCGTCCTGAAACAATGCAGTTCTACATCGAAATAAACGGCTTGCGACGTTTAATTTCAATAATATCATCAGTGATATAGTTCCGTTGATATATTTCTGCAACAGATGAGTATTCGTTGCCAGAATTCGAATGTAATGTGAAGTCCGTGACCGGAATGCATGGGTAAGTCCGATCAAAATTCCGGGCGCTGCACGCAAGCTCCGCGTCGGTGACTGGAGCGAAAGTAAAGCGCGGATATTTTGTGCCATTGGTTGACTTCTGCGAGTTTAGGCCGCTATCTGTGTGCTTAAATAAGCAAATAGTCTTTGTTGGGATTTCATTCTCTTTTGGGGTCGTCTTATGCCCGGGGGCCATGTGTTATGCGCACTGTTTTGCTCTCACGGTTACTCTCTCTCTGCAGTGTCCACTTCCTAATGGGATTTTCTCTGAGGAAATGATATCTAAACACAGGAATCGGTCTAATGTTTTCGTATATCTCTTGTCTGCCCTTTCTTTCTGTCTTTTACTCTCGAACGATAAATGTACAATATCAATATTTTCATAAGGGACGTATTCATCTTATTTTTATAATATTAAAGAAACAATATGAATTCTGAATAATTACACTAAAAATACAATTGAATAAATGGGTAGTAATTTGCTCAATTTTATTATGTCTCTTTTCTTGTTTACTTAAACACTTACTTATATTTAATTCTAAAGTATTTCTATCCTTCGGTTTAAGTCTAGCATCAATCAAATCTCTTTTAATCTATTTAATAGGATATTCCCCCAATTAACTTCTCTGGTTTCTTCCATCTTCTTACTTCTACTTGTTACCTTTTGTTCTTTCTGTTTTCGTGTTCGTTAATTCTTTGTACACTTGCCATTTATCTTATCTCTGATCACTTTATCGCGGTTTCTATTGGGTTACTTTCAATTGCTTTTTGTCATTTATGTTTTCTTTCTTGCTGTCTCATAGAAATTCATGATTATTAGTGTATTTGTCTTTTCATTCGTTTGTATTTTACTAATGGATATTAGTGTTGATCTCATTACCTTTTTCATCCTTTCGCTGTTGTTTATTTATTTAGGAAATTCCTTCTTTTTAACACATTATTTAAATATCCTATATTCTATATTTTATTTCGTCTCCTAATATCCCTTCGTCATTGAAAATCCTTTTAAGTACACAAACTTGTCGACTTGCTGTTTTTTTCATCTTCAATTTTGCTATATTTTTCTTAGGGTTTTCTGTTATTTCTGATTTGATTTCTACTCCAGTTTTTTAACAAATATATTATGTTGCAAAATTTTCTTGTTTTCTCTTAGAAGAACAACTCATCTTCACTACAAAGTTCTGTCACTTTCACCGATTCGTTTTTCCAACTGTGTATTCCCTTTCTAAGTTTCTGTTAAGTCGTTTTATTATTAAAGATTTCTAATATTTTCTCTGTTTATATAGGTATGAAGCTTTTTTCATTTCTACGTTCTTATATTCTTTCTTAATCGCTTGTTTAATGGAGACAATCTCTTCAACCTTTCTTTCACTTTTCTAAACATTTTTTTTTAATCTTCTCCACTCGTTTTCCAATCTTCGTCACAAATGTTTAATACTCCAGCGTCTAATTATCCTAACATGCATCTGAACGTAATTTCTCGACTTCATTTTCAGTTCGTAGTAATTTTCTCTCTATATGTACAAGGATCTTTTTGTCACTATTTAAATTTTATGATTTATTATAACTGTTGATGTAATGAACTATTTTTAATAATATTGTTTAAAAACGTTGACATTTCGTCTGTAATTCTGCCATGTTCTGGAACGTGGTCGTTCAAACCGTTCTATTAAATTTTAAACAAACAATGTAGAGGTAATGAATTGTTTAAATAATACTTCATATTTTTCTCTTTTTTGTGTATTGTTTTATCTACCAATTTTTCGGATGTTAAGCTTTCACCTGACCTGAAAAGAATTTTAAAAATTTAAAAAATATATTGCAAGTTGTAAAATATAAAAAAATAATTAATTACATTAAAGTCAAGTTTACTTTTGCTGCCAAAGATTTTCTTGCATATGGGGAGGAATCGTGTAAATTAAATCTTTTCCTTACTACTCAAATAAAGAATTTTTATCTGAACGTTCAAAAAAATAGTTATGCGATGCTTTAGTTTGGACACATTTTAATTTCTGCGACACTACTATCTATAGTCCTCGTTTGGATAGATTAACCGGTAATAGAATACAGAAGATTCAGATTCAAGATTGTATTCGACTGATTTATGGAATTAGACAAGTGCAGGGAGACTCTCATTAACGTCCATTCCTGAACTGGTTGCATATGGAAAATAGTCGCAAGTTACATTTACATGAGTACTGCTTTCATCATAAACTTTTGTTATGTAAAACCCCTCATCTTTATAATAAAATTATTTTTCGTTCGCATGTACACAACATCCGCATCCTCATTACATTACACTTCCTCACCATAGAACCACCCTCTTTGAGCGGTCTTTTTCTTGTAATGTTTCACGAATGTACAATGCGTCACCTTCTGATCAGGAATCAGGGAGTTCAAGATAGGAAACGAAGTGACCATCGTATTGTCGCGCCATCTGTAGTCTCAGGGGGTCATTCTAATCGAATTTGCAACCTAGCAACGGTGGTACCTCCATAGCAACTGGTAAGAAGCTCCAATCTCGGCAATGTTTGGTGGTAACAGGATACAACGTTGTGCAGTCTCGATAATGCTCGGAAGAAGGATCATAGCAAGTTATAACTTGCAACCCCAATTAGAATGACCCCCTCAGATGTTAACACTGATGCTGCCTATCGGTAATATAGAACACGTTGTAATTGACTAGATCAAAAGTCATTTTGATGTGATTCTGTAGCTTTGGTGATTTTCACAAACAGCAATTTTAATGCGCATTTTAACAACTTTCTTGAATTGCATGTATACGTTTACATGCCTTTCAAATTTATCGTGTATAATCTTTTAGCAAATTAGCTTGGATTTTGATTTTTCAGTGTGTGTTTAATTCCTTTCTGACGCGTTTTACAGGCTATGTGGTGTTTCGGATGTTAACTACTAGAATTTTTAATTATTTTTAATGGTCGTATTTCGCAATGTATTTCTTTTGGCCGTTTCCTATCTTGAACTCTCTGATCCCTGCTTCTGATATTAAACAACTTTCAGTACGTACTTTCAGACAAAATTTTCATTTTTTCACTTTCATCTTCTTCATTTTGTTATTTTCCCGTTTTGCTATTTCTTTTCTCTTGCATGGATAGCATCTCCTATTAATATTAAGTTGTGTGATTGTATTTAAAAATAGAAGTCTGCACATACACGGACAATCTGAATACAACCCTTCAATACATTAGATAAATTGTAATTGTAATCTTGTTTTTTTTTTTTGTATTTTATGTGTTATTATTATTATTACTTCTTTAATTAAGTATACTGCTTGCTTCTTAAGATTTCCATGTTGATGATGTACTCCTTAATATTGTCCATTTTAATCCTTTTAGGCCTTTCAGTATTTCGGTCACAGTTTAACTTTAATCTTCAATTTATTCCCATCGTAATAATTGTTCCTAAGGAAATAAACTAAAAATTAAAATTAAACCATAACAGAATGTCCGGGCTTTATTTTTTGTCCTGTCCGCAATTTTTTGATTGTTGCCTACTTTAATAAATTTGTATCTAGTCCTGGTCTATTCCTTAATTTGGCTGGCTATTATTAACCCTAACGTACTCATTTCAACTGTTTTCAACACTTGTTTTTTCCTTGCCGTCTTCGAAATCAGTTTATCACCAACAACTGATCTCTTACTTCTTCTCTGAAATATTTTACTTATCTCCTGGCCACTTTTCTTTTTAATTTCTTGGCCTTCAATTGTAATTGATGATAAGAAGTAAAGAGCAGACATATACATAAGCAAGTGAAGCCATGGTCGCCATATTTGGACACCCACACATTTAGTTGTTTGCATCAGGAAGTATCTACCTGTGTTATATTCCTTCACTTCGTCTTCCATTATTAACCCTAACGTATTCATTTCAACTGTTTTCTTGCTATTCGAAATCAGTTGTTAGTGATATTGTGATTCTCTTTGTCGCTACATCTTTTACTTCTTCACTTAGGTCTATTTATCCTCTGGCCACATTTCTTTTTAATTTTTTTGTTTTTAGTTGTAATTGATGATTTTCTTTCCTTCGAATGCTGTTCTTCTGAGGGTGTTTTTCTTATTCTGAGATTAGAAGAAGTAAGGAGAGGATATATACTCAGGCAAGTGAATCCACAGTTGCCAGATTTGCACAACCACATGTTTAGTTGTTTGCGTCAGGAAAGTTATACAAATTGGTGTCAGTGGTGGTCATGGTTACATATTCTGCAATGGGTTGTTTTAATTGAAGGGACAGCTGTAAACCCATTTTAGATAAAAATTTCTCCATATTAATTTATTTTACTTGCAAATGCATTCCTCTTACTCCACGCGACTTCACTATATCGTATCACTCCCTACTTTAAATTTCTTGTTTTTGAATCTTTTACATTTTGCGCCATCCTCACTTTTCCTTTCTCTGCCTTTTCTACAAAAAATTGCTAGGAGTCAAATTCGCAGTATTCCTTTGTTTGTTTAAATGGAATAATAGGAGTATGTAAAACCAGAAGGTGACGTAACGTAGTATTTCGTGTATGAAATAAGCGTGCAGAATTCATTCTCCTTGTATTTCATTAAGGACAAGATATTCCCTGGGTACATGTATGTTGCGCCATGCGCAATCCCTTGAGAGACTCAATCTCCACTTGGCCTTCGCTTATACCCCCCATTGTCTACGTCAATATCTCGTCACGCCAAACGCTCATCAATTTGAAGATTTCATCACATAAATCCTTGTTAAAGTTTGTTTACCACTTTGCCATAGGCACTTGAAGAAAATAAAAACAGCGTCATTAAGAGAGCACAAAAGCCACTGGCAGTGTCGTTAGCGAGTAGATAAGTCGACTAAAAAATATATCCAAGGAACATGTTGCGTGGAAACGCCGTAAAGCTGCAATAATATTTTTACGGGCGGTATTAATAAACGGAAAACTTCGGATCGTCACGGCGCGGCCATTTCAAAATTAAATCGCTCGCCCGCCTCATTAACTCCCAATAATTCAGCTCCTCAGGCATGGACCTTATCGGCAAAATAGAACAGTTTAGTTGCGATAAAATTTTCGGCCGGGGCTTTGTTGTTGATACATTTTATTTTGCGAAGTGTCGTAGATCACGGGCGTCGTGTGTCGCGTTCAAACTCCGGTAGTAGGCAGAGTGCCGTTATCGCACGTACATCGTCTTTACAGAAATCCATCGGCGCGAAGCACGTGCACGAACAAGCGGTTGCTTGCATATTCGCCTGCGATTTCGATAATGGTCGCGATTTATTTATGGCGAAATATATGCACAACGGCCGGAAAATGTCTGAAAAATTGTGCTCGCGCAAGGACCTGAGTTTCCTTTTTTTCAGCCCTAACGGCCCATCGTGTTTCCTCAGCTACGTAAATATTTTTCTTGATCCGTTTTGTTTTTCACAAAATAAAGGCCATTTGTTTCAGACTCTTCCTGATAACAACTAGATCAATGAGACTTTAAGATCTAGAAACTTTTTCATTTTTTCAAAATTAGTTGGGCAAAGGCACTAGTTTATGGAATAAAAAATTCATAAAGCAGCTTATCTTTTTCAATAGAACTCGTATTTCCCGTGTTTTAAGTTTTTGAACCAGATCCCGTATGAATTGTCCCAAATTTGGTAAGGACATTAGTAATGTACCGAATGAAATCTTCTCCCTCGCAAATGTTTTTTGAGTGCAAGAAATAGCCAAAAGTCACACATTGCGAAATCGAGTGAGCATGGAAGATGCTCTGTTATCTTGATTTTATTTTCAGCTAAATATTGAAGGGTTATCGCTGCTCTATGCGATGATGCATTATTATCATAATGGAACAAAACTCCCTTTCTTTGGTAGTTTTTAAATTAAGTGTTCGTGTGTTATAGTTCTCATTGCTGCGGATTCAATTTTGAGACTAGACTCTATCATATAACGTAAGTAGTTCTGATGTCCTCTTCGATCGTCCTTTTAACAGCGGCAATGTTTTCTTTGTTTGTAGCAGTAAAAGGAGGTCCTGCCCCTTTTCGGTGTGTAACAGAGTTGCAACCCCATCCAGATTTTTTAAACCATCTATAGATCGTAGCTAAAGAAGGGGCGAGATCACCAAAAGCCGACTTCAAACTGTCTTCACATTCATATGGACTTAAGCCTTTTTTAAAATAGTAGAATATCATTACTCGAAAGTGTTAAAGTGTTCTCGTTGTAATTCCATGTTTTCTACCACTTTAACGGTTTCCGTCTCGAATTATATTCACTTGATTTCAGCAGACAAAATCACAATTGACAGCTAAAACAATGCGCTCTTTAATAAAAATTGTTTTTATTTTGCACGGCCTATCAGATTTTTTTATTCTCAATAATCGTAGCTTGGCCTTCGTATCATTTCGGAATTGACGAAATTTTCAACTCTTTCCTTTCTATGGGCCAGTTGTGCAAAGGAGGTTTAAACTGACGCTCAACTGAACCAGGTTCAATGTGAACAAAATCGCATCAAATTTTATTTATGAATGCATTAATTGCCATATGTCATTAAGATCCTATGGCGAATTTGTTTACTTTGAACCTAGTTCAGTTGAGCGTCAGTTTAAACCTACTTTGTACAACTGGCCCTATGTCACACGAGTTTTTGTACTCAATGAAACACTGGACTTTTTATTCAATTAAATTTACATAAATTAAATAAATTTATAGAAGTGAAATAATATCAAAAAGAAAATCCAAATATTTAAAAAAACTGGGACAGAAAATAATGAAGACATAAACGACATAGTCAGACTTAATTCGAAGAGAGAAGAAACGGTATTCTGTACCATATTTAAAGCTTTCGTTAATATCAGAATTCTAAGCAGATTCTAGTTCACCAAACGTCGAGTCTGTTTATTCTTTCCGTAATCCCAAATTATTGGGACACTTCTACTTTAATTTCGAAGACGTAAAACCATCGCGACAAGAATTATTTCTTTTCTACGGAATAAAAATAAAACTAAGAATTATTTCACGAAGAAGAAACACTCGCGACGAAAACAAACACGCAGAATGGTTAGGCTCGAAATTACCTTAAAGAAATTCAACAGAAAGTGACTATTCTTTGAAATCACAGTATTTAAATAAACACAAAAATAAAACACAACACGTATTTTCTTGAAGAAGAAAATACGGAATATGGAAATTCACAAAGTAACGGCTGAGAGTGTTAAGTATTTAAATAATCTACTCGGCGTCTCTAAGAGGAGTAAAATGACATCACCCGATACATCCGCTTCCAAACGAAATGTTTTCACTGATAGATGTCGTGCAATTGTCCATAATGTTTGTTCTTCTTCTTATTAGCCCCTTCTCAAGCGATGTACATACATGTATGTAATATCAGCGTATTCTTCAAGATTTGCATCTGAAATTATATTCTTCGAATGATGTGACGAAAAGAGTAATATTTTCCTAAAATATTTACGACGATATACAAGGCTCCCGTTGTTTTCAAATCGCGAACATGGTTTCAAATTATTGTACAATGTTACATTTTTTATTCGAACTTGATTAATAAATAGGCCTCTTTGTTTACGTTGATTTAGACTGACACCTTTCAATTTTAAAATAATACATTTTTGTACACAATTCCGATTTCTTGCACTACTACCCAAACTTACCTGTGCCTGGTGTAGGTATCTGAGGGCGGAAGCAATTGGTAAGGTTGCGATTTGCATCCTTCTGCGCGACCTAGTTAATCTTGACGGGGTGGGTTTCAGTGCAGACTGGTCCTGTGTTATTCACAGTAGGGCACACTCGTTTAATTTAGTTTAAATAATAACAATTTATTGACAGTAGTTAAGGGCAAATGTAAACAGATTAATTGGAGCTGAAGTATTATGTGAAAGCGAAATGAATCAAGGATTCACATAATTTCACCAGATCAGTAACTCAAAATGACCCAACTTATGGTGACCTACCAGGGGAAAAGATAGGAAAGGAGTGAATAGTTTCACAAACCTCTAGGATTTTACTTGACCAAGCAAAATTCGGTTTCGAGTGACACGGTGTTTACATATTGCAGTGTTAATGAACAAGACCTAAAAAAAAACAAACACATTAAACACAAAAACAAGCAAAAATACACTTACCTGAAAATGAGGTAACAGGCACAAAGAGTTGTTCTCGAACGCACAAATCTTGCACCGGAATTACCATCATTATGCTAAGGCAAGCCATGGAGGCGATGAATAGTAATATCTCCAAGCCAAAGGACAGCTGGAGCGAATTCAATAGATAAAGACGTATTATTATTATTATTATTATACCCGGCTAAACACTTGAAAAGGCCCCGACATCCTTACACTGCACGCTTCTGGCCCATTGCAACTACCAGGAAGAAGAAAATAAGGCTCGTGTACCTTGAGGATGACAGAAGAGTACGGGCAAATCAACCGTGGCCCAGGATGTTGGTTTAGATTACCAAACGTTGTTGAAAAGACAGTTAGGAATCACAGCATGAGTGAAAAATTGAGGTTATGTTGTAACGTCTAAATTGAGCTTAAATAATAAGTGCTTATGCTTATGTGACAGTAAACTGTTTATGTTTTCGACGACATTTTATTTACACACACACACACCCACATTTAACTACAACATAAGATATTTTGAATTAAAAGGCTCCCGAGTACCCGAATCTTCAAAATTATCGCATTTTACACACGACAACAAAGAAATTGTCTGCACTAAATAAATTTCAAACAAAGATAAATAAATTAAAGGAAGAGATATACAGGGTGAGTTTTTTTCGATGTTTAGCATTGGGATCTCGGAAACTAGCAGAGCTAGAGAGAAGGTTAAATGGGGAAAGATTTGTAGTTTTAGGAGCCAAGTTTAATGCAGCTTTTGTTTTTTTCTTAAAGTTCATGGCTGGCTAGATATTTTGAAAAAACTGATTTTTTATAAATTCATTAAATGCATATAGCTCGGTTATTCTTGATTTTAGAGAAAAGTTGCAAGACAAAAGTTGTACAGAATTATGTTCTTAATTAAACAGTCGAACTAAATTTTCCATATAAGCTCTTATTTTTCAGTTATGACATAAGCATCAGTTTTTTTTAATGGAAACCATAGTAGGCCATGAGTGAAAAAGAAAGGCCTTTTTTTACCTTTTCAACGATGTTACATTCGATATGGTTATTTAAAAAAACGACGGAGATACGGCAGTTTTTCTCTTTCAAAATTGTTAATATGGTTGGCCATGGAAACAAAAATTTATTGACAAATGCAAGTTATAAACGGTGAGCAAATAAAAATCAGATTAGAGTAGGCGGTGCAAAGAAAATGTATATCTGTGATTAAATAAAAAGTACAGTTATCGTAGTAACAGCGAATCACAAGACTCTATTTTGAATTTTAACGTACCCTTAAATTTGAACAGCCTGTTAATAAGTTACAGAGTAGCTCCTAATGACGGACGTTCTACTAGGAAAGCAGTAAATTCGATTTTAAAGAGGTGTAATTTATGTATTGCAAATAATGGTGGTCTTTTCGAACATCTTTAGAAATATTTTTAGTTTATTTTTGTTCTCGATAGTTTAGATTTGTTAAAGAGGCTTCGGATTAGCAATATGAAGGTCAAGTCCTACTCTCCGATCCTGGTAAACTTGCAGTTGTTCATCCGGTGAATTTTGAGAGGTTCTTTTCAGAACCACAAGAATAATCTCCCAAGGTTTCGCTGCTTCGTGTTTGTAAACTATAAAATAATTTATACGTACGAATTATTGGTTTTGTATTTCAATGTTTCACATAGCTGTTTGATATTTAACAGTATTTTGAGTTGGTGATGAAAATGAACCCTATCTCAACAAAAAGCGGTCATAAAGTGAGTGTTTACAAAAAAGAGTTGACATTAAATCGTTGGTCGCGTTCAAACGACCACAGCAGCTGAGTTGCTGACTCAGCAATCGTTTGTGATTGGCTATTATCTTAATGTGAGCCAATCACAAACGATTGCTTAGTTAGCAACTCAGCTGCTGTGGTCGTCTGAACATGAAACATGAAATTATAGTGATACTGATGTTTTGAGGTTGAAGGTTCTCCTAGGAGGCTATTGAAATATTGAACCATTGTTGGTATTAGAGTTTTGATTCTGAAACGTATGTAAAAAAGAAACGGCGAACAAAACGTCAAAGTAATATAAGTGAGCAAATAAAAATCAGATTAGAGTGGGCTGTGCAATGTTTGTGATTAACTGAATTAATTCATGTAATACATTCATGGACTGTCAAATGTACTGACCTTTTATTTAATCACAGACATACATTTTTTTTGCAGCGCCTACTCTACTCTGATTTTTATTTGCTCACCATTTATAACTTGCATTTGTCAATAAACTTTTGTTTCCATGGCCAACCATATTAACAATTTTGAAAAAGAAAAACTGCCGTATCTCCGTGGTTTTTTTAAATAACCATATCGAATGTTACATCGTTGAAAAGGTAAAAAAAGGCCTTTCTTTTTCACTCATGGCCTACTATGGTTTCCATTTAAAAAAACTGATGTTTATGTCATAACTGAAAAATAAGAGCTTATATGGAAAATTTAGTTCGACTGTTTAATTAAGAACATAATTCTGTACAACTTTTGTCTTGCAACTTTTCTCTAAAATCAAGAATAACCGAGCTATATGCATTTAACGAATTTATAAAAAATCAGTTTTTTCAAAATATCTAGCCAGCCATGAACTTTAAGAAAAAAACAAAAGCTGCATTAAACTGGGCTCCTAAAACTACAAATCTTTCCCCATTTAACCGTCTCTCTAGCTCTGCTAGTTTCCGAGATCCCAATGCTAAACATCGAAAAAAACTCACCCTGTATGTAAATAAATTTTAAAAATAATTAAACCCTGAGAACGTAGCAATAAATTGTCAGTCAATGTGTGTGGCTGCATTGGCTTCAACAAACGTAGAGTCGAAGAAAATACCATGATCTTGAGATCACAGGAGTATGTACGTAAAGTGGAAAGCACATGAAAAAGCCTAGATGAGAAACAACCCAATTAGTTGCGCCATTAACGATTCTAAAGAATTTACCAGCGAATTTCTCGGCAGGATTCTTTCACAAGCGTTAAAACACTTTAAAATCGACAGAGTGCAATTTATCTCCAGCAATTAGCCATAAATTTATCATTTTCCAGTTCTCTGCCTTTGCTTCTCTCCTTTTCCCCACTTTGTTTTCATAAACACTTCAGTTTTATTTAACAAGGGACAACTAAAATCATATAGATTCATGTTATGATATTATCAAAGCAAAGATTTCCCTCCCAATGAAATTGTGAATACCAATTCTAAAACGCACCTCATATTTAGCTCATAATTTTGTCCCTACATTACTAAAAAATTATCGCCATAAGATATTGCCTCAAATCCACGTAAGTCAAACTTCGGTTTATTGTTTCAGTTTGCGCGGTGCAATTTATATCAAGTCATATCGGCTTTCCCCTGCACTTACATTACCACCGGCACGTACACAACCTACAGCCATTTGTATGCAGCAAAGATTTATCTTTGTTTAAGGAACAGCCAACCTGACACACGTTCGCCGGCAAACAAACGGCCTGTTTTATAGTAATTAATTAGTACCATTATTTTCGATCATTTCCCACAACGGAGACGATATGTTTTCCGGGACGCATCTCTTCGATGCCTCGAGTTTCCTCTGGCAATCAGACAGTGGATGTGAATATCTTATAACACTTATAACATTCGCCAATCAACAGTTCTTTTTTCAATATTGGTAAATTAAATGCTGTTCTTTTGGCACAAAGTTTTTTATTAATATAACAACCGGTTTCGCCTTTTAAAAAGGCATTTTCAAGTTATATAAAATTACACTTAAAAACTATATAATAATTTATAATATTGGATTATATATGATTGTAAAAATATTTTAAAGAATTTGACATAAATTTTCTGTAAAATTTTTCGTTTCGTTAATCGCACTCGACGTTGTTTAAAGATGAATCCTTGCTCGAACACTCTGGTACCAACTAGAAATGCCCCGTAAACATCTAGTCGTGGGTAGACTGTTTCCGAATGGGTTATTCACCTCTGGTATGTAGGTGGCCTATCCACCAGGGTGAAACTACAAACTCCCAAAAATAATTAATGTTAGAATAAATGAAAATAAGCACAGCACGTATTTGATGGAGTTTCTAAATTTCCACGTTTTATTTTGATGTGTGATTAATATTAAATGAAAGGCTATGTATTTCTGACCCAATTTTGATATGTGACCGGGGGCAAACTTTATGAATCGTGAATGCGCCTGAAAGGAAAGTCGTAAAATAAAACTATATGGGATCGATTCCTATCTCATGGTGAGAGAAAGCAGATCCGATAAGTGTACTATTCCGGTAATAAGGTGTTATGTTTTGAAAGAGATGCGAAGCGGGCGAGTGCACCATTATGTAGAAACGGTAGCGGGTGCTGCGTTCGACATCTGGTAATGACAGTTCCGAGGAGTAATCGGTTCGGATTGTTCACGAGGAGCTGATATCCGGACACCCTCGGTTAACTACACCGGCACGATTGTGCGGTCACAAGCAATCAATTCTCCAAGCATGGGACCAACCTCCTGACGACATCGAAAAATAAATCAAACAAATATGAACCGCCTTTATTAGCGGAATATTCAAGAATTGAACAAATTCGTACATCAAACAACGAAAAATTTCCGAATGGCCAGAAACTTATTAAATATTTTCATTTATGTACTAAAGGCGGGCAAATGTAACTCTGCCTCCTCCTCCTCCTCCTCGTTCTGTGTGTACATAAATATGCAGATACCTCTAAACGCTGAAATAAATGTCGATAATTTTCCGCTCGCGCGAGCGCAACGGAAGGAAACGGTTAGTCTGGAAAAATTTGATTTACGACACCGCCCATGAGATGTTCTTTTTGGCAAATAAATGCATTAGGGCAATTTATTTTTAATGAACGCGATTTCATATTTGCGAGAATCTATATTATTATTGCGACGGAAGGAATAAAAACGGAATTACTTCAAAGCGCACGTTTTTAAAAACATGTCCTTCTGCTTGATCACTTACGGAGGCTAATGACATACTGAATAACTTCTTTATGTCACAAATATAATACATAATCCTCGTTAAAGCTCAGTTCGCTGTAATTCCAGAACAAACAGTCTCCTGACTACACATGTGCCTCCCGTTTTTCTGAAATCGAGTCAATATTCGACGATGGACCCCATCACCTTTGGGTATGCTCAAAAGTTTATGAATCGAAGCTATACCTGGCGATATGCCCATTTCTTTCACTGATTGGGAAATCTCTGAAACCTTACACTTTGGACTGCTCCAAGTTCTTCGTCTCCTGTTCTTCTGAAATGTGGCAACACTCGGGGGTGTCTCCAAGTACAATACGATGAAATATTTTGGATTTAAATTGTACCTAGCGAGATGTTCCACTTCTTTCAATGTTCGAAAGGTCTTCAAAACCTGCCAAGAATAAATCATCCAGTTTTTGAGGTCCTTCCTTCAATGTTGAATTTAGAATCGCTCAATATGAGAACCATCTTCAATACCCCCATTTACTTCAAAATTTTATTCCTTTTTGATGATGGAACTTTTTCAAAACTACGAATCTTCAATACCCCCATTTACTTCAAAATTTTATTCCTTTTTGATGATGGAACTTTTTCAAAACTACGAACTGTTAAATGAAACTACAAATTCTTAAATAAAAATGCTCATTGTTCCTTTTTTCTCCTTCTCTTTATGAAAGCCGAGTCACAAGATGTTTCAGGATTGTGTTGTTAGTCTTAGTATTGATGTTCAAAGAGAATAAATTTGTTTTGAAATGAAACCCCTCCGTAAATCCGAAACTTGTCCGATGAATTACTAAAGACTTTCCTAATTGCGATTTGTATTTATTTAGTGTACAAATAGCTCCAATTAGCACAGGTCGAATTGATTGTGCGACCAAATTAAATCTCCCGTAATTATGACATTTGACTTACGGATCTGGATGGCGTAAAATTTATGCAAATGAAATTTAATTAGGGAAGTTCCTATTGATAATTAATGAAGATATTCGCCGGCTTCCGCAACTGCAATCCGGCCCGTATTTGTACGATGCGAAAAGCGAGCTCAAGAGTTTTGCTCCGGCAAAGGTAAAGGGAATATTATATACGACAATCAAATATACCGGATCAGCGGTCTGCACGCTACAATAGCCACTTACTTAGTTTACATCTATTTCCCAACTGTATTTACAATGCGCACGTAAACCGATTTCGAGTCTGCCGTGCCTTATATTACACTGAGGAAATTTATACGCTCTCTCGGCTTTCTCCGGCTGAATTCCAACGAAATCTTGTAATTTAATCCCGATTTTACTATTTGTTTATCCAGTAGACGCAAATGGCGTCCTATCAAATGGAGACATTAAACAGAGGACGTCCATAAAATACGAGTATATACACTTTTGAACGACATCATTAGATCACCATCAGACCTACACAGTTATGTTAGGGTTTAATCCTAATCTCCCTAAATTTCAGAACGTTTATTACATTGTTTTGTAAACAATTTTATATTCTTTACATCATTACAAAATCCCAAAATATATTTATTGTTGCTTTTGAAAATAAATAATATTCAGTTGTGATCAAAATAAAGTTATGACTATGGTCAACCGTACCTAATAAATAATGATTTTCTTAAGTGAAGTAACATAGCACGTACCATCCAACCGTTCAACTGTTACATGACATATCATCCTCTTTTGGCTTGGCATTTATTTTTGTCCCCATCATATCCAAATCATCCTCAGAAAACAATCTTAATTACTTCCATAGCATTTTTTCTTCTGTAGTAGACTCATTGAATAGATTGAAGTAGATTCATTGACTTTTTGATAAGGGTATATGGCCGGCACATCTCCATTTTAGTTTCAGTACTCGTCTTCTTCCGCGTAGGTCCTCATTTCTAGCACGGTCCTTTAAGGATAATCCGAGCTTAGCTATCCCTTTTTTTTCATATGGCTACTTTTCTCAGAGATAATGCTCCAGCTCATACTCTCACGAAATTATCAATACTTTATTAGCACCTATCAAGGATTTGTTACAACTTCAGATTCTATTAGTTCTCATCAATTAATTAATCGCAGTAATTGATGACGACTTTTCTGCATTCCACCAGAGAGAGAATCGCTTCTTTGAGGGTCGATGTTTCCTTAGGTCGTGGGTTGCATTCCTTCCTTCTCGACTTCCAGGAAAGAGAAAATGCTGTTTTATGATCTAAACTATCCAAAGCGCTTACGACATCTGCTTCACACTGTAAATTATGAAGCACATAATGAAGTTTACCTACCTACCTGAAGGCCACAAATCTTGGGCGGACAAATTAAGTACGTTCCAAATTGCCGGGTAGTCTCAACGGGACGGGTCGAGGTCATACGTAAACCCGAAGCAAATAGCAGAAATTAAGAATAAATAAAAGTCACCAGTTCTGGAATACTTGTCTTTATTTGTGCATCAAAAGGAAACATTAACAACACGAGACCACCACAACGTAATGCGTTAAGTTAAGTTGAAATATGAAGCACGAAACATGGATCCGCTTTTCGTTCACAAACACAATAATTACATATTATCAACGCTAATTAAAGTTAACATCGCGCAATCAAAGTTGCTTGTTTTAATTCAACGCAATCATATTATTAGAAATAATCTAAATAAATGTCGACGAGGTCCTCCAACTATCAACGTCTGGTGCAGGGATGTGACGTCAGTGCGTCCCCAAAGTGGGTCTCACCGATCCCACAAGGTTTTCTACACCGGCATCTAGGTAAACCAGCAAAGTTGCTTCAGATAACAGCTCCGATAAAAAACAACCTCCGATAAAAAGCCTAATACAAAAATCGAAAACAACGTTACAGCCTGATTGCGTACAGAATTCGCTTATATAAATAACTGACTTCTTGTTGAAGTCGGGCTTCGGAAAGCATACACAAATACTTTGGGTCGCCTAAAATGACATTTTCAGATCACGGTGTAAGAATCTTCCGCTTACCATTCAATCAAACAAATCAGTCTGAAGATTCACGCAATGACTGAACAGCATAGCGCACAACGATGTGCACTCTAGGCGAGGAGCGGAAATATTGCCCATTCGTACAGGCCTCGGTGTTGACTTAGCAAGGGAGGTTGTTAAGAAATGACATTCGAATTACGCAGGAGAGTGAGCATTTCCATGTAGCGTAGATTATGGCTTTTGTTTAGTTTTGCAATCTTTTGAAATCTGGTGAAACGAAGGTAAAACAAGTAACGTATTTTGATTCCCACACAATACAGGGTGTCCCGAAATACTAGCATAATTATATTTTTTAAACGGTAACCTGGTTTTGTAAAAAAAAAGACAAAGGTGAAGGCCGAAAGTCACGATCTTATGTTGCCCGTTTTCCAATCAAATTGTATTCACAGTGTAGCTATAATATTCATAATCTTATTTTAATTAAATATGAGATTTTCTTGTTGTTATTTATGAGTTAGATTTCAACATTAAATAAACAAGTAGGTAGGCACAATGCGAATTAAATTCACTGATGATTTAGGTGATATAAAGTTCATCCGTTGTCATTCGCTTTAAGTACTAATTACATTAAAACAAAGTGATTTCGACTTAATTGTAATTATACTTAATGCATGATTGAATTTAATTAGTTAAATAGCGGTAGGTTCCTAGGAGGCTCGAGACAAATGAGAGTCACTTCACACGTGTTGATTTTAATTAATTCGTATTTAACTAAGAAAGTAATTAGCGTTCTGCTACCTTGGATCTAACTTTTATGTTACGGTCGTAAACTTGAAAAAAAACCGTTTTTTTTAGTTTATTAATTTCGGTGCGCTTTTAGTGGCAAATGCACTTGAAAAATGGGGTACGTAGATTAGCAGTTCGGTTCTTTTTAGTTCGTTTTGCGGGCGTGTGCTTCACGCGGATACGTTTTTATTTGTTCGAGAAAAAAGTAAGTCACAGAATTTATGGACGAATAATTCTTTTTCACTATCTCGCGCCGCGCCGGCCGTTTCATACTCGAGCACTTTACACCCCCCGAAAACGCGAAACAATTCATAAATGGAACAGTTTTATGAAAGCGAGTTATTGGACAAAGGAATTCGCCCCCCTTTCTCCTACCGTCTCCTCGCGCTTCTTTTTTATTAAACGTTTTTTAGAAATTAATTTCGGCGAATTAGTAACACTAGATTAAAAACCCTTGGCTACTTATATTGCGCACGCTTTTTTTTTTCATTTCGTAGAAAAAAGTTCGGCAGAATATTAATTGGATTGCTCTTCATATACATCAGAGAAATTTCACTTTTACAGCGAAATATTAAATATAGAACACATATTATACAATATCCAACTTTTATCGTCAGTATCTTGTTGATTAAATAGATCAGAAAGACAAACTTTTTGAGATAGTTGATGATTATGAAATGAATGGAAACCAGAAATTCCACAATCACATGAATGAAGCACCTCAACAAATGAATGAAAAGAAGACGAAGAGGATGAAGTGATCACATCCAAGGAGTGGATGGCAAATTGATTAAAATATTGCAACTTTACAGGAGGAAGACTTCAAACAAAGTGGCAACTTGAAAAGTCCTCAAACGGAACTGGAACTCCCACATTAAAGGAAACGCTTTAATATTGAGAAAACGCAAAGACAAAACCAGCTTTCTCCGAAGTGATTAAATGATAAGAAGACGAAGATGAAACGATCACGTTCAACGAGCTGGCAATGGCAGATTCATCAAGATAGTATAAAGAGTAGGAGAAGAGGAAGGGGATTGGGAAGACCTCAAACTGAGAGGAAGTAAATTTGGAATGGAAACGTAGAGCGTGAAAGCGTAAAGAAAAATGTGTCCCCTTCACCTAAAATCCTAAATAAATGAACGAGAAGAAGAAGAAGTGAAGGAGAAGCAATATTGTACGATACGTTAAATTTAAGTATTAACGAGGGTTTAAGTTCAAGGTTTTTTTACGAGAATAAAAACTGCTTTCTCCAAAATTAATAAGTGAAAAGCAGATAAAGATGAAGCGATTACATTCAATGAGCTGACAATGGCACATTCATCAAAATAATTCAAGGGGGAGAAGAGGGAAATGTTTGGGAAGACATCAAACGTGGGGGGAAACTAAAGTTGGAATTTCACAATAATGAAAGTGTGAAAGCATAAAGAAAAACGTCTTCCTGTCACCTAATATATTTGTTTCAGTCATTCACTATCCAGTATTAAATTTGCTTCTACTGTAGTATTAACTATCCAGATCAAAATTTAATTCTACGAGAGCATTCACAAAACTTAATTCTATTAAATAAACTTATTGCTAATGTCATGTAATTGATGTCAAGCATTGGTACGTCTACCACATGCAGAGTTCAGTTCGCCTCACAATCAATTAATTGGTTCAGTTTGTAGTAATGACCGTACGAGTTTCAGGTAAGTACCTCATAAATTGGACCACGTAGATAGATAAAACACCTCACAATCACAATAAGCCCCTCGTACTATTACTACAGAGCGCTTCGAACTTGCAAACAATAGAATAACCCGTCGCGTCGCGGTTTATAATTTACATTGTTCAAACTTGACACTTTGTAAATACTCGCCTTATATAAACGGGGATCTTTAAATCGACGAATAATTTGATCGAGCTTGCGGGTTGCGCCTTGGAAAAGTGGAAAACACTTCGTTACGGCACGGCGCGGTGCGGCGTTCGTTAGAATTCAGGGCAAGACCCCATTCAGTTCGTCTTCAATATTTTTATAGGCGGTCAATGAAATTTTACGATCAGTATTTTTTATTTCCTATCGTTATCACATAAATGTGCCGACCTTATGCGGCGTTCAACCCCTCGAGCGCGCCCGCCTGTGAGCGCATAAAATTGTAACAATGTTACAATGTTAAAAGGAAATAACAATAATATTAAAACTACGTCAAAAATTAATGAGAGCTTGAGAAATGCAATTAAAATGAAATCATTTGGAACTGAAATGTCATTTCGTATATTTAACATGAGTTGAGAATTTCCTTTTGCTTCTGTCCAAAGGAGTACGTACCTGTACAAGTAAGTATTACATGTGAAATATAGATTCCGAGAATTTTTGCCAAAGAGACGCTTTTTTGTGGAAATTCTTGTGATATTGCGTTTGCAATAAACTGCCGTTCACGACTCGCCTCAAAGCGCCATTACTATAATAACAGGAAGTTTGTTGCAGTTTCCTTTATCACGTGTGCTTAGGTATAGTAAAAAAAATTCAATATAAGAGCTGCTCTGCGTCAAAGAAGTAAATGCTGCGAAATTTTAATGCCTGCACGTTAAAAGTCAGAAAAATATGCACTTGCGAATAACATCTTTCTATACCTATGAGAGATTACATTTTCATAAAATGAATTTTTATGCTAAAATTCTAAAAAATATACTGAAGTATGTAATGCCTGGCATATAATGAAATTTTCTGGTTTCTTAAACCTGTGTCTCAATCAGAATAATAGTGAGAAAAAACACTAATTTTTTAATTATTCAAAAATAAAATTAATGCCAAAACTCGACTTCATAAAATATATATCATAGATCGACTTCATAAAAGCACAACATTTTACATTTTCGTGTATAAATTAAAGCTAGAGGGCCCTGTGAGATTTCAGAAGAGAATCTAAAGTACGTGCTAAATTAGTACGTTAATTGTGTTAAGTATAACACTACAAACTAATTTTCTCTTGTCTAATCAATCTTTACAAGGATTCGTTAAGAATTCTTCAAGTTTAATTACACCTTTATATGGTGTAAACAATACAAACGCAGATTCCTAAACTGTAAAAGTCGTACCTGCTGTGAAGCAAAAAATATCACCATATCTTTTTGCATGAAATAGATAAAGTCTTATCCTGTGACTTTTAGGTTCATTCAAGTGATTAGTTTGAACTCGAATTGTATCAATATTCCCTTTTGATCCGCAGTTGGACTTTAAGTCTCTTTCCCATTTTTCATTTGTTGCTATTCTAGGTCGATTAGAACTAACCTTTACTTTCTTGCGATCTTTCAAATATTTTTTATTTACTTAAGACTTCAGCTACTGTTTTGCTGCCTGTTACATTCCTTTTTACCTTGATGTAATCAAACTTTTAGCTTTATGTACATTTTATTTACACCATTGTGCTGACGGGGCTAGATTGTACTTGATTGTGTCCTGCCCAACTGAAATTTGTTTGCTTTCATAAGCATGGCTTCTGTTGTTTTGATGGCACGTTCCATAGCTCCAATGGATTGTGAATACGTTGGGCTCGATGTTACTCTTTAAAGTTTTGTGGGATGCCAAGATGCATTATTATTAATTTGAAATAGTAATCAACAGTAACCAGGTAGTCTTTCTGATTGACTTGTTGTAAATCCTTTCCAATTTTTAACTAGGGTAACTCTTCTATGGGATGTGGTTGTTTCACGTTGGATCTAGCATATTGCAGACAGATATTAGAGGTTTCAATAATTTGAGAAAAGAAGTCGTTGTATATTCCTAGCCAGTAGTATGCTCCCGTTGCTTTGAATATGTAGGCGTTAATGCCTTGATGGGTTGTATGAAAAATTTCGACACATTTTTGCTTTTGGGGTACTCGGCATGATAAATCTGTCTCCTTTGTTGTACGGTTGTACTCTTCCATGACTACGGTTCCAATAGCTTTGTTCGATCAATACATTCATTAAAGCTGTACACTTGAAAGAGTTATTAAAATCGATCGATCGATTCGCTTTTCGGGCATTTGATTTTAACGGTTCTGAACTATGTAGTCCGGAACTCCTCCGTTAACAAACATGATATTGTTTGACTAATGGTGCTCAAGAGGCTTCTTCTACTGACCAACCATTTTCAACACAGTGCACGACTTGCGAAAATTTCAGGTGTGATATGTAATAACATGGTGATAGCAGTTAGTGGAGGACCAAAAACAAAGGATCTGTAAAACACCAAAGGAAGGAAAAGGAAGTGAGGTTAAGGAAAAACTTTAAATACTTCGTTTCTACCTAAATAGTGGCGCTCAAACCATCAAAACCATTTACCATAGAAAACTAGCAGCTGAAGCTCAGAATCAAGCCCATGTCACAGCAAAGAGCGACATTGCTGTGGGACCACTGTACAATACTTTTAGTTTCGTTAATGGATGAGGGCAGCCAGCCTTAAGTGATAACATAACTCTTACGGTAATTCACATTATCAACCCTATAAAAATATTATTAATAGCGCTTTCGACTGACTGCTCCAGAGCACTCTGAGAGTGTCTCCACCCATTGTTATTTACATGAGGTTAAAACAAGATGGAGATACTCGTATTTTGAGAGTGCTCTAGAGCAGTGAGTCGAAAATGCTACGAGATATAAACTGATGGACGAATTTATGACCAATTTAAGAGTCTTATCCAAAAAATGTGACGTAGGTGCAGTATCCGAAGATCTGATAGCTTTTAGAATCCTTTGGGGTGTAAGGGAACAAACCACTCGTGACGTATTACTATAAGAGTGTAATTGATAAGGCGATAGTTATCTGTAGATCTGAAGGAATTGCAAGAAAAAAGAAGGGTTATGTAAATAAATAAAACGTACACAAAATTAGAAGTTTGAATATATTTATCAAAGTAAAATGGACCGTAACACTGCCTGTACCATTATCATTTCTAATTTGCAATTTATGGAATGCCACGAGATAGTTTTGTTTCATTTCAAAAATTATCATTTCTTTTGTGTTTCCTTGAGCTTACGCCTGTCATCTTCCATTTGACAAGTTTTTACACTACCCTTAAGCTATTCCACATTTTTTTGGGTGAGTGCCATCATTTATACTTTGAAAATAGCTTTCATGTGCTTTCCCTTTAAACCACATCGATACAGTAAGATTCATAAAGGTGTAATTCAGGAAACCAAAAGCGTACCACGTAATTCCAACCCCTTTTCGCAATCTCTTGGTTTACAGATAGAGAAGTTGTAATTAATAATCAAGGCCCACGTGAACTTGATTTATTTGCTTTATTGTAAATCTCCTAGGGAACCTACTTATGAAACCAAGTGCAGTTTTCACAAATGGAAACTTTTTTAGGATAAAGGAAGAAAGTATTCATATTCATTCTTTAAGGTAATTATCAATTTAGGCAGAGGAGAAAATCATAAGAAGGGAAGTTTGGGGAATGTCTAGTGACGCTTTTGCAGAATGTTGGATAGTGAAAGTCGTTTTAATATAGTTGCTTTTGTACAGCTTAGTTTTTATGAAGAAATTGATTGAATATTGCAAGTGTGTGGCATAATAAAATATATAGACGAGCAAAAGGCACTCCTTGGAACATTGAATTGGCGTTGTCCTTGTCTTGTTGTTTTTGAAAGTACACGTCAAATTATTCGCAGTTCTTTTGACGCTTTGATCACAATGATCACAAATGCTATTAGACAAGTTAAATGGCAATCGCATCCTTAAAACGTGACTGATAAGAGTTAGCAACAAACATGGAGATTAGCTTATAGGATGCTGATCCTATTTTCTTCGTTTGGAGTTTAGCTTTAGGCCATTTTCTCGACTGTCTAGCTTGCCCTGTATGGTTCGGACTTTAAGGCTTCATTACCAGTGATTTTGACCTAGCTTTTGTTCCCTAAGATACCTAGTTAATATTCCAGTGCTTCTCGAAGGAGATGACTTCGACCTTTCGAAATTCATTTTGAGCTTTTGTTTTGATATGATCCTGGAGGCTTCCAAATCTTTTCTTATTTTTGCGTTTCCGACAAACCATGGAGTGTCATGTTGCTCTCTTGTCTTTCCCCATTTATGGAAGTAATGCGGATATACATAATTATATCAATCACATCTCGTGTGTACTGAACTTTTTAGACAATGTTGTCATTGGTAAGTTGCTCTATATTGATGTTAGTAACCAGGTAAATAATAAAATTGATATAGGATATGTCAAGGTTACTACGAAGACCGGTGTTCAGTACAAGGCGTTTATTATTTATATCCTTTTACTGAACTGAACTGCTGTTGTAATTCGTTTAGTTGCATTATCGTATTCTACAGACGGTCTTTCTATGAAAGAAAGTTGATTCCCAATCCAGCGAAACTTATTTAATCTAAATAAAAATAACATAGTGATAAAAAAGACTCATACAAACATAATTTACACGAGACACATGTCTTCAAGGTTCTGCAGAACTTCCATTATTATCAAATTTTTATTTTCAAGTTTTAATTACCACTGTTAAATTGAATTTTGCCAAAATTAATAATAACCCATCTCTCTTTTGTACGTACAGATATCGACATTCTGCTTTTGCTTTTCACCTTGTTGATTTGATGTCTGGTATTTAAATAATAATAATTTGAGAAGAGTTTTTAAACTATATTGTGGTTTACTACTGATCTTCAAACCTTGATAAATGAAAAATGTGGTACAAAGTACCGTGTAAAATTTGCCCCCACATTCAGAGTGTTTCTTAGGCCCGATTTTACAATCGTCGGATAAGCATTATTCTTAGAATAACGTGACGTAGGAGTGACGTAGATATGGAGGAACGTTAAAGGATACTCCGCGAACAGTTATTCCGTCCTTATTCCACGATTGTAAAACTGAGCCTTATAAGAGAAAATATTCTTTTGGAAAGCAACGTACGATTCCTCTAATTATCTGTGACATGCTCTGTATCGTAGATTGGTCGTGATTGTAGTAGATAACAGTGGAGATCATAATGGTGTGTATTGTTCATCGTTAGGTATTTAGAAGCCATAAAAATTGAACTAAGGGGTGCTAAGGACGATGCTTACTGAAAGGGAACGGAATGTATTGATTCTGGAACGGGGGTGCGAACGTCGGGTCAGGTGAGGCATTCTTGTTCTCTTGTAACACTGTCGCTCGCATCCCCAACGGCACAGTGCCATGACACTTCAGTGCTCCCACCCTGCTGTTACGTCATGCATTCTATACCATTGTCACCCTATCCTGTCAGGTATGTAATACCTTGTAACGTGCCGTTGCTTTTAATGAGATTCGTGCAAATAAGAAGATAATGAAGCTCGCACCACTGCTTTATATAATACCTGCTGGTTTAAAGTATAACAATACTAGAGTAATCGCTATAATACGTGCCGAGATCAAGTCTTCATTGAGCAAGGGAGTCGCGCGGGAAATTGCACACCTGCACTCACACAGGTATCTGTTGAACATTGTCCAGCGTCGGTAATATTTGTTCGAAAAACAATTACGCGTGGTTTAAAACAACAAAAACGGGGCTTTGCTAGTAACGTATGCACGTCCACCATAATATCATTAATTTTATTATAATTTCAGTAAAATTATACACGAGTTTTATGCCCGCGTACATGGTTTTAACGCAAATCCCCGTAAAACGGACGAGCCTTTAATAAATGTGATAAACATTTTATAATACTCTTTAAAATTTTAAACAACCAGTACGCATTTACAATTTATATTATTCACACGGATGTAAACCCTTTTATTTGAAATCATTAATTTTATCCAAAATTTTTGCTTGTTATGACTAGCTACGAATATGTAGGTACAATTTTATTAAAACTAAAACCGTACATTAAATAATTAAAATCCATCATCGATTAATTAAACCCCAGCATTTTCGTCTGGTTCCTCAAAACTTAGGTAGTGCTGAAACATGATTAAGAGCAACACAATACAAGTACAATCTATCTCTGCAGGGTAGCGTGTGCAGTCAACAATAGGGTAATTCTCACACTCACAATATGCACCCTATCCCCGGAGTTTTAACTAAATCTGGACTGGAAGTAGTGGCCGCCTGCTCCTGCCAGCTCATTTAACTTTGTTCGATAAAACTTTACGGCCCCAAAGTTAAGTTTGTCTCGATAACGATGTGTGTTCTTAAAAGTAACTTATCTTTTCGGAACATCGAACGTATATGAGCACCTTGAATTAATGTACCCAGGCACAACAAAATGGGGCGTTTACTCGCCCTTCCGCTTCCGGACGAGACAAAATAACGTTTATTCTGTATTTAATTAATTTGCAATCACTCCGAGCTAAATTTGTTTTTGTTTCCTACATAAATTCAAACGAAAAGTTAAAAGAAAACGTTTATTTATTAACGGCAACCTCCGCTGGTGTGTATAAGTTAAAATTACACCCGGGAGTATAAATTCCTAGCTTGAAGACGGTTCAAATAATAATTTTCTCTAATTACCAGTTTGCTCCGAAACTAACATCAATAACTGTTTGAAGTTCACTTCAGATTAGTACGGGCATAGGTTTATAGATTTGCTTTTGTCAATGCTACTAATTAATCATTTACAGCCGGGTTTACACAGTACCGTATTTATTAAACCAAATATTCGGAGCTCTGTGTGATAGGGATTTTTTGTTTGTGCAGAGCTTTCGATGTTTAATTAGCATTTCATTACCGAGAATCATGGAACTGTTTACTGGTTAGATTTAAATTGACAAAGCAGAGCCTACGCGTATGTTGCAATTATACGAGTTTAAATGTCTAATTTTGAAACTAAAATTCCTAACGAAAATACATAATTTTTTAAACATCTACACATATAAATTATAAACTTTTTAAAAATAATTTCTATTACCGTGTCATTTAAATGATTTTGTTATTATTTCGTTTGAATATCAGCCTCTCTACGTTTAATTCTCCTTTGGTAATGAAATTAATTGTTTTGCTTCAAATAGAATTTAATTTTCAGAAAAAATATTTTAATTTGCGTTTCTCTCTTCGAGGACTTTATTCCCTACTATCTATTCTGGAATACATGCACTTAATCAGGCCCCGTCGCCAAATTAATGTCGTCAGTCCATCGCATACACAGGCTCCCATAGGCCTTTCCAATTCATGTGACCTCCAAATTAGTTTAGTTTTGTGCCATCGTCACGTTCACGGTTCAGCTACATGTCTAGCTGGTACGAGGGGAGATTTTTAACTTATCTACTTAGTCGTGAAGGAATAAAGTTAGAAGAAAAGTAATAGTTTATTGTTCAACTTGATCCACTAATGATCACACACTTATTTCAATGTTTTTCCAAAAAAGATCCTTTCGGTAAGATCCTTTCGGTAAGTCAAAAAACTCCTCCATCGCTTCTTTCTTTCTTTCTTTTCCGAAGAAAAACGCCATTCATGCAAGTGCTTTTTTAATTTAGGAAAGAGATAACAGTCACTCGATAGCAAGTCCAAGCTTTAAGGTTCGCATTCGTTGCTATTCGACTCTATTGCAATTGTCTTGAAGGAGCGCAATCTTTTGTTCAAGCATTAGGGCCTTTTTTGCTACATGTCAGTTTTCAACTTTTTGATTGTTTCCTTCTCATGTCATGTATTCAATTAGTAAGATTTGTTTCGTATTCCAAATGACCGTTGCCATCAGTTTTACTGATTGGCAATGGAGATCCCTTCTGAATTCTTTTGTCAGTGGATCCAATTTGTTACACGTCTAATCACCTGTTACAGTTTTAAAAAAAAGGTCGTCATTAGCCTAAGTCCCAAGTTTTCCTTACAAATTTTTTGCCGAGACAATTATTATTTGACAGTAATCAATTTGGGCCTTATCACTCCTAAGACTTCATGTAAAATTTTTAATACTCTAGTTTCTCATATTGTTACTTCAGCGGCAATCATTGCAACCCATATTCATCGATCTTCTAGGCATCTTGGGTCATCTTTAATTGATTCTCTACCCCATCAAAATTGCTTAGACCAAAATTTTACCGCGAAATGTGACTTTCGATGAATATCCTTGGGTCCATTTCCTTACTTCGTTAAGAAATTGATCACGCTTCTATGTTCTAACTGACTCACTCATTTTTGTTGGTCAAGATGGGTCAAAATGTCAAGGACTGGCTAGATACAGTTAAAATCATTTGCAAGGCCGCTATTTTCAAAAATTATTTCAGTCGTGATGTAAACAAGGAGTTGTTAACTTATACAAGAGAAATCACTTGCACAAGGAAGTGCAAGTTAGAAAAGAGAAAACATTTACGCCGATTGTGTCTCTGCGATAACCTAATTGATGAAAACAGTATGCCAAACCTTGCGCCATGCCAACGCCATTGTATTGTTCGTTTCCCCCGTATTTCACCTACGTCAATTTAAAGGGACAACTGTTTCAAGGTCATAGGAACTACTCGGTAAAGACCAAACGAGCCGAGTCTCCTTTTGAGTAAGTTATCTACTCTTTGATATAAAGATCTCCCCTGTATATTCCCATTTTAATTTTGCAATTTTCTTTTCGAAGACTACAGTCGCACCTCCATAACTCGAACCTCCACAACTCGAAACTCTCTGTAAGTCGAAATTTACTGATGTCCCTGCACATTGTGTATAATTGAAATCTCTTTCTTTAACTCGAAATTTCTATAACTCGAAGTAATTTTCCGGTCCCTTGAGATTCGAGTTATGGAGGTTCCACTGTATTTATCCTTTGCCTGATCTATTCGTTGATTTATTTTGTATGCCCATCTACCTTGCACGTTTAACTTCAAGATAGGTAAGTACTTTTTAATAATCGTCCTCTATACTAGGCAAGGGGCAAGAGAAGAATCTCCCCAGAAACTGACGAAGAAACACTAATGAATGACAATAATGATTTCTTTCCAATTAAAGAAGTGAGAAATTCAGGATTGAGCTTCCAACTCAATTTCTTTAATCTTAGTTGAGTCCCCAAAGAAAACTTACTTATTTGCACACGTGTATAAGAATTTATATTTTATATTCAAATTATTAAATTGCTTTTAATATTATTACAATATTAAGCAAGTCGGATGTTACCAAAACATCAATTCCGAACCAAAAACCACGTAAAAGGAAATTTGGACGTTACGGTAAATGAAATCTAAACGTGTAATAGACGGGCAATAAAATGTGCTGTGATCGGATTCCTGGTTACTGGCAGATTTAATTCTTGTCAGTATTACGGGAACAAAGTTGGTAATTCTGCTTTTGCGTTTCAGATCACGTCCTTTGAAAACATAGTTTGTTGGAATGTTGTGAATGCCAATACAAGATTCAAATTAGAAGAGTCCCTCACCTCGATAGTCCAGTTTCATAAAACTAAGTAATCATTTACAACGCATTCGACTGACTTAATCAACAAAGAAATTAAATTGTTATTTTTTTGTTGTTGTTAACATGATAAAGGTGAAATTTGATTGATTTAATTAAGGCGTGAATAAAGTGCGTTAAGTTTCCGTAATTTTATTGAGACGATGTTTATTATTAGAAGCGGGGAGCAACTAAAGTGTAAAAAGCAGTGACCCAGAACTGACCTATCTGTGCGTTCGGCTGGCAGTCGAAGCATAAACACTTGACATACGGAAGACATATCGGAAGCAACAGCGGAAAGAGAATATAAATGTGGGTAGATTATTCTCAGTCTGTATCCTTCTGGAATAAGGTTCATTTGCTCACAATCTCCTTAAAAGGGAATCCACTTCCTGATGAATTGATGAGCGCGTACACCGGAAAATTAGTCTTTCTTAAGCATAAATACCTGCCTATAATATCGGCAATATATCTCGGGTCTTTGTAATACACAAGCGAAGCACTCAGATTCATCAAAGTCTATGATGTGCGCGCATACGTTTATGTATTACGTCTACGTTTTGATTTAGGTGTATGTATTTCGAGAAGAAATGAGGGCGTTAAGGGTTTTACGAGAAACTCCTGCGAGTTCCTAAAATTAGAGCAGCAGCGATTCACTTTTGGTTAAACCTCTGAAATTAAATGAATATAATTTTCCCTTGGGCCATCGTATTACGAACTGAATTCATAGTTGAACTTCCGACCACATGTAGAACGGATGTGTTTGCTAATGAACTCGGAGACCGGATGAGTTCGGGGTGAGCAATATGACTTTTTCGGGGCGTGCGAGCTATTATTTGCCAGAAAGTGAAAAACGGACGCAAACAGAAGCGGCCGGGAATCGACGGCCGGCGTACGCATCAGCCTGTTTGCTAAGACTGTGCGCATGTAATTTCAAGTTTATCGATGTAAAATTGATTCCCGAAACTTGCGCTAACGCGAACTTGGGGTTATATAAACTTGCATACGGGTCGGAGTAAACAAAGCTATAAAGACTTTCTAGTATGGGAGACCTCTTCTTTCGATTGTGATGAACGAGGAAAGTTTCGTAATCGCCTTACATAGTCGCCAAGACATAATTCAGGTGGATTGTTACTGCATTCTACTTATCTTAAAAGGATTAGTCTGCTTTCATTTACATATCCGACGTAGTATACACTCATACTTTTGGAACATGCACAAAAGTAGGTACTCTAACATATCAAACGTAATCTACTATGTTCTCCGTTTATACAAATAATTCTAATTAAAAAAATGGATATTTTGACTACAACTTTTAGTTTTCCCAAAAAATATATTTTTGTAATAATAATTTATTGGGCCACCTTGTAAGGTACAGATAAAACAAAGAAACATGTATACCCACAAGTTGGTTCAAGTCAGCTCGTTCATCTGCGGAGAATACCGTTCTTAAGTAAAAAATAATTTAAAGCAGATAATTAGTAGGTGTAAATAGACCTTTGTCAGAAATATACATATATAACAAAAAGTAAGTTAACACAATTACAGAAAGAAATCATCAACGGAGTAACAATTTCTCTGGAGTAAGATTGATTTAAGTTCTTTTTTGAATATATTAATATTTTGGGCCTTCTTTGTTTGTAAAGGTAAAGCGTTGAAAAATTTGCAACCGTTAAATAATGCGCCTCTTTGATATAAATAGGTAGTGTGCAAATCAGGTCGAAGGTGAAACTTAAATCGCGTAGGGTATATATGATTTACCTTATTTTGAGTAAAAAGATTATTATGTTTATATACAAAGCAACAGATTTCGTAAATATAAACAGACGGTAGTGTCAATATTTGTAAGTCTCTAAAGGCATTTCTACATGAATCACGACGCGTAAGACCAGCTATCGCACGAAGAGCATTTTTTTGTATTATGAACACTCTTTTCCAGCCACTACTCAGACCCCAATGTATAACACCGAATCTGATATAACAGTGAAAATTAGCAAAATAGAGTGTACGCAAAGTGGCCTGATTGCAGTACTGAGCTAAAGTTTTTAAGGCATAGCAGGAGCTACTTAGTTTAGGACAAAGTGAGTTTATATGCGCAGTCCATTGTAAATGGCGATCTAAAACTAAGCCAAGCAGTTTAATATCGTTCGCTGGTGACATTGCCGTTCCTTGCAAAGTTACTAATTGTAAGTTGTTATTGACGACACCCGATCTAATGTTTTTGAAGATTATTATTGAAGTTTTGTCGTTATTTATGGAGAGCTTATTTTTTGACATCCACATTGCTACCCTATCATAAATACGTATCGAAGCATCCTCAGCGTCTACAATATTATCACCGGTCACCATTATGTTTGTGTCATCTGCGTAACAGACTAAAGTACAATTGCTGCCTCGCAGGAAGATCCCCAGATCATTCATGAAAATAATAAATAAAATTGGACCCAAAATAGATCCTTGGGGAACGCCGGAGGAAATATTGACAGACTCCGAGCTACAATTATTAATTACAACTTTCTGAGTCCGACATGACAAGTATGAAGAGAAAAGACTCAAACTGTTACCTCTGATGCCGTAATCAACCCCAAGTATATAGTTCTGCCCTAGCAATGATATATGCACAATTTCCGGATACCATTATACTTTTTAAATGAATTCTATTGGCTGTATCAATAGTTTCCGTCCCTTTTTGTTCATATTGTATATCCTTGATAAACACATGCTTTAAACAAATGGTAATGTCACCTATCATATCGTTACAAGGATTAATCTGCACTTCTATCGAGTGTATTGATGTTGAAGCCTTTATAATATTTGCTATAAAATATGCAATTCGTGTCCTTTATATGATATTATTGGAAAAAAACTGTGATCCATCTACTGCAGAGAATCTCTGCGAGGTTGATTCAAGTGCACTGCTGACGAGACATGAGCTTGAATGATAAACATCGTACCTAATTGATCCTTACTGAAAACGCACTGAAAGAACAACTTCAGGCCAGTAGTCGCGAATTGGTCGTGGATCTTTATTAAACATTTGCATCGTCCTAATTTCTCATCAGTAAACGTCCTCGAGCTGATTCGAATCAATTAACCTCAACGTTGCATTGTTTGAAAGCGATCAGTCAGGATTATTTTTGGTACTGGAATGTGATTTCCGATAAAGTCAATCCTATTAAGAGAAGACAACGGGTTCCTATCGAACAACAACTCAATCCAATGATTCGACAAGATCGTTTTGGGAAAAAAAGTTGTGCTATGCATATGGTAAAATTTTAAAGGAATATTGCATTTTGAGTTGGTTTCAGATTGCAGAGTTGCACAGATTTTAATTTAACTTCGGCGTCTAGCCTCGAGATAGCTCCATCTGATTATGGTTTTGTTTCTTTCAACGAACGTGATTTACGGTCGTGACAGTGAATTCGTAGTGTTGAAGAAGTCGAAGCAGAGTGCCAAATTCTTTAATACTATATCAAGAGAATATTACTAGAATCAAATCCGAAAACTTACTGAAAAATGGCTTATGGTCATCCAAGTTAATGGTATTGACTGTATAAGGAATTCATTCTAATCGGATTTGCAACTTAGCAATGATACCTCTTTACCAACTGGTAAGAATCTGTAATCTCGGCAGTGTTTGGTAGTAGCAGGATTCATCGTTGTGCAACTTCGATAATGCTCGGCAGTAGGAACATACCATGTTATAACTTGCAACTCCAATCTGAATGACCCCCTTAGTCCTTTTTTTTGTTATGTACTTTTTTATAGTTTTCTTTAATAAATACTTCTATTTCAAAAAGTGAGGAAGACTTTTGATAGAGTCTATTAAGGGCCAGTTGTTCAAACATTTGAATCACGGTTCAGTTCTGAACTTGGTTCTATTACTATGGCAACATTCATAAAGTTAATATTGCCGTAATAATAGAACCAAGTTCAGAGTTGAACTATGCTTGAGCAACCGACCCTTGCTATTTGCTAAATAGTTTTCAAAAAGGTAAATGAGGATTCAGCAATCAAAGAACTTAAATTATTTTCACAATCTCCCCGAGGTAGATCCGTACTTATTTATTTATTTGTTTAGAAATCCACAGCCTATAGTTTCTCTTAATTTTGACAATGGTGACAATATTCCAGCACTTTCTTTTTTTCTACTTTTAATAATATATACTGTTTTCTGTTGACTAATACTACCGACGTTTGACATACCTGTTTGTTTACTACTGTTCTCATTGTTAGGTGATATTATAACACACAATATTAATATTATGTTCTACATAAAATTTAAAAAAGAAATTATGAAAAAATTCACACACAGAAATTTCAAAAACTTTTTAGATATACTACATATTACTTTTTTATATAACTTTGGCCAAAGTAATTAGAACGAACGAACCATTCAGTCATCACGAAGAAGTGTTCAGTAATTTTAATTAAAACCAAATGCAAATAGAAATGCTTAGCAGAGAGTAGCTTAATGATTTTTAGAGAAAATAAACGCCACTCATTATATTTTCAAGAAACACAAGTTAGAGGAATGAAAAAGGGTACTTTGATTTAAAAAAAAAATTATTATAATCAATAATTCCAACTGAAATCCTAAGTACTTGCTTAGTTGCGCAACGAATTTGAACCGAGACGTCTCTTAAGTCTGTCCATAAATCATCAGGACCTAACAATTCCAATCAGATTTCTTTGGAAAATCAGAAAAATTTATAAAAAATGCTTAGCAATTAAAATCTAAAATTGCTACTACTTACTGATGAGTTTGTAACCGTTAGAACCAGTCGCGCATCGAAGTAATGATCCATTTCGAGAGCTGCATTAGATGTAAAACGTTCATATGCCTATTTCCAACGGTTCCAAACTATGTAATCCAGACCTACTCTACGAACAGACCTATCGTTTGAGTATTTAGAAAACAATCAAATTGTTTCATCACTGTCATTCGGGAAACTTGCAGCTGAATTCAGAACTGTTGTAAAATGGCCTATCGAATCGGTACCTCAATGCTCGACTCATGTGATTGTTGAATAAAATAGTTGTGATCCCAATCGAATCTTTAGTCCGGTCTACTGGCCAGATGGACATAAAGTTTGCAAGAATTCTATTTTATAATCGAACACCATTTTACGATAACGTCTGGGCTCTCTCAAGAAGACCAAGTTATGAAAGTTATCGGCATTGTTTCGGAAAGGAAGAGAAAAAGAAAATATTGTTAATGTTGTTTGTTGTTCCGTAAACGTTCAAAAAGAAAAGAATTTCGGAACTCGTATCATAGTAAATAAATGGTCAACTGAAGATTCAAGACAAAGGTAAAAATAAAAAATAAGAAAAAAAGGAGAACGTCTAACTTGGATTAAGATAGCAGGCGGAAGTCTATCTATTAAAACTTAATGGATTAACTAGCGTCTCAAAATAGACAGGAAAAACAAAAAAGGAATCGGAATCACCTGGTGAGGCGAAATTAAAGAACACTTCTCTCGAAAATAAGAATTTATGACGTATTATGTTTGAAAACGGATAATAAAAAGAAATCGATTAATGAATTAATCAAAATTTAGAGGTATTTGAAAATCTTTAATATTCTCGAATCTTTTATACTTGAGGAGTGGAAGTAACGAAGGGGGCTAAGTGCCACTTTGTCGAAAAACGAGATATTCCCACAGAAAGGTTCTATATGCCATCGACTTTATCTTATAAAACGGGTTAACTGGTCAAATAAAATTCTAGGAGAAAAGTAGGCTGAAAGTTGTGAATCAAATGTTTGTTATTTGGGAATGATGGAGTTTTTAGTCAATTTCTCGAGTTTTGGCACTTAACCCCTTTGTTACTTCTCATCCTCATTTGTAAATTAATGACTCATATTTTACAGCCTTTCCATCTCTTGATAAACTGACTGACGGATAACTACTACATAGAAACAAGTCATAAAAGTCGATCAATCATTCATAAAAATCAAGTTAGGGCCGGTATTATAAAGGCAAGTTAGCTTTAACCATCGGTTTATTCCCGTGGTAACAATTAATTGTTGACACAATTGTTGTTATGGCAATAAACTGGGAGTTAACTTGCTTTTATAATACCGGGCCTTATTCGCTGGATAACTTTAACGAGAAGATGGAAAGAGCCGCCCAGAATCATTCAAATACCTCTAACGGAAATACATAGGTTTCAAAAGTGCGCACTGTAACTACTGAGTTTTAAATCATTCTAATAAATAATCTGACTTTAGCTTCACTTTTTTTTAGTTTGTTGGCCTCTTTTGGTGATATTATTGGGGACATATTCCTTCACTAAATTCAGCAGGAGAGATTGAGTTTTGCTCTCTATTTTCTACTTGAAATTCCTCCGAATTGAACAGAACTAATTATAAAAATACGGCCGAAAAGCATGTAGTATTCTTGCGTGCATAAGATTTCAAGTTGACTAAAAGAAGTGAAGAAGAAAATTGACTAAGAGAGTAGAAGATGACCCTTTCAACAGAATAGTATCCAAGAACTACCACTACATCTTCTTCTTGAAAAGGAGTAAAACTATCTAAAGAAAGGACAATCGGTCAGTGACTAATAAGTTTATTTTGCAAAAATATTTTACCACCTCTGGTTACAACACACAATATACAATAACCAGGGTTAGAGTAGATATGAGATTTATTTGGTTTGAAGAGCAGGAGAAGATTAGTTTGGATATGAAGCGTAAACTTTTATGCAGTACAGAAATAGTTTCCGGCTGACATAAATAATGTTTAATTATGTATAATGCATGATTAAAAAATATTTTGCTTTCCAAGTAATGAGTTATTATCTACAGCGGTTGGAGGATTAACTGAGGGGATTATAATCTGATATTGTTGTTTCTAGAAAACTTTCAGAATCTCTATTTTGTTTTATGACTTGCATGAGGTCGAGGTCGAATGTTTTTCAACGTGCTTACTTACTTGTATTGAAGTATGAGCGGCTGAACATTATAACTTTAAGTAAACATAGTAAGGCCAAATAAAGAGTATAATTATGAAAACGGGACAATGAGAGATGCGAAGAGTGGGAGCATGAAGAGAAATTTCATTAACGTTGGTCAGTGCTTAATGTGAAATTCTCTTAATTATTTTCATGCATTCCAGAAATAAACTTTTGATAGTCTGCATGTTACTGGGAAAATAGCCGAGAATTTCCCCCCCCCCCCCCCCCCCCAGAGTAACAACGCGAGTTTCCTTGTCAACGTCTAATTAGAGAGAAATTCATTATATCTGGTAGTTATAGCATCTGTAACAGAAATTTTCCACATGACTGCCATTTTCAGCTTATTGGGACCTCTATAAATTGCGAATACTCAAGTCGTCGTAACAAGCTCAGTTATTCCGACGCCCTCGTTACCAGGGATACTGTTGTATCGTTCGGCACGAGAGACCTGCTACCCCGGAGTTCTGGTACTTCATGGTCAACAATACCGTCAACAATTAATGGTCGTGGGAGCAAGAAGGACGAACGGTAGCAAACAGGTGTGGGAAAGCTGGAGTCCTGAAGCTCGCTGCGTTTCAAGGTTATTTTTTAGGAGTGCGTTTTTAGAGGTTACCACGGACGACGCACTCCACTCTAATGTTGACGCGCGGGCGGGCAACATCGTCATGGCAACACAAGTAAGCAACCCCTAGTGCGCATCCATGCACCGCCTTCAGCACGCGTGACGTCAGGGTGGCAGGACTCCTCCCTGCCAGCAGGTCTGCTGCAATACCGCCTGTTGCTAGTCCTCCAGCTCATCGCACGCGGTTCCCAGTGCGTCTAGTCACTGTGCGCTTCCACGCGCTTTCCATCAATTCAAACGGACGCATCGCGACTTCTATGTGCTTGGGAAAGTCAGGTATTTCAATTACTTACTTTCCTCAACTACTCCATTGCTTACATTAACATTGACATTAAAACTTTCAATGCACGTAAACACCACCAGTCGAAGGGTACGGAAACAATTTTCATACATATCCTTAGCTTTACATTATGTATACCCACACTGACGTCCTACCTACCTTCCGTACAGCAAAACAATTTAAAATCACTACTTTGCCTTGCAAATTTTATTCTACGAAACCACCCCCGAGGCTAAGGAAAGTTCGTTTCAATCTTGAAATTTACTTCGTTGGAAGAATTCCTTGGGGGGGAAAAAGAAGTATCTGAAATTCATGCTTTTTAATATTCAAAAAACATGTGTCTTCAATTTCAACGGTGGAAAATAAAAAGTGAACCACGCTTGATATGATAACAAATCATCGTAAAGGGATATGGATATAACTGATAATACCAACTTTCCTTCCGCTAAAAAAAATGTGTCTTCAATAAGGGCGGTAAAAAAATTCCAAGAGTGAACGTTGAATACAAAAGAAATCGAATCCTCCGCGGATGGAATGTGTACGTTAAGCCGCTTCATATGACTGTCTTTTTAAGGCCGATGGGAAATAAAAAGTGAACCACGTTTGATATAACAATTAAATCATGGTAAAGGGATATGGATATAACTGATATTAGCAACTTTCATTCCGCTAAAAAAAAATGTGTCTTCAATAAGGGTGGTAATAAATTTCATGAGTGAATGTTGAATATAAGAGAAATCGAATCCTCCGCGGATGGAATGTATATGTTAAACTGCTTGATATAACTATTTCTTTTAAGAGCGATGCGAAATGTGACTAATGTGTGTTATCAATTCTGACGGTAAAGAATCAGTTCTGACATGTTGGCAATTATATCATCGGGTTGGATGTGTGTATCTACCGCAGAGAGGCGATACCATGATTAATATGGTGGAACTTTCACCGACCAACCGAGTTGGAGATCTTAGAACAGCAGTTTGCGAGTTTATCGGAACATGTGTGCGCTTCTGTTCGTCATAAATCTCAATTTCGCCGCAACAGCCAATTTTCCACCAAGTTCGCTTCTTCGACGAGTTCGGTTCGCGCTGTTCGGCGACCCCATATTAAGTACTAATTAAAATTCAAGCCGAGCGTCTCCCTTCCCCGCGGAGGTCTCGTAATATTATAGAGAATATGGCGACCCAGTCGGTAAATCAAATTTCGCCGCTCGCTAACCCATTTCCGCGGCATAGTGCTCTTGTAATGGTGCGGTAGACATTAACATTTATCTGTTCGAATTAGGAAAACCAATTTCGTTGCAAATGTTCGCGGCAAAATTAAAATTTATGATATATAGGCATACCTTTACAACCACTTTAAAATTATAACTTCCAAATTATTCGCCCGAACTGTTTCAGTTATCGCGACTTATTTTATCCGTTCGGCGGCGGGCACTTAATTGAATAAAATCGATCTTCTATAACGTCCCCCTTTAAACGACTAAATTTACAATGCAAATTTTTCATCATCTTCAAAACAGAACAAATTTTCAAATTTCACCCAAAAAAAACCATCACCATCCTTAAATCCTTTGTATATATTTTACTCACTTTTATATCCACTTTGCTATAGACTACCTAACATAAGAAGTGATGGAAGAAGGTATAAGTAGAATAGGTCATGATTAGATACTACTTTCAAGGTCGCACCATGAGATAGAAAGTTCATACCGTAATCAGTTTCCATGTTTAATCTGAATATACGTATTAAGTTTAAAAACTTACAAATCTCCTGCTTTTATATTTTGTTTTGATCACATAGTATTATTTAAGTATTTAATCAAAACTACTTACTATTATACGGTGCAATTCAAAATTATTTACATAACGAGAGGCTGTGAAGATTAAAATCGAGTCTTAGCTTAACCGACCTATCAAAACTTAGACGTGAAGAGACATTTGACGACAGTAGAAAAAATTTAATTGAATACATAAAGGGTTTGTTAAAACTCTTTAATATCAAAACAATTCAAATGCCCCGCGATTGCTGATTCGAGAACTAAGAGATTTGACAGAAGTCAGAAGGCAAACGTCAGACTAAAAGTTTCGAATCAAGCTAACACACTGATTTTATTTTTCATATCCTCCCCTTATCTAAATAATTTTAGATCGCACGGTGTTGTGAATAACAAATAGCAAATCAGAAATCAATCGTTTTGTAATTTGATAATGTGATTTAATTTTAAATTGGTAAATCAAGGTAAGCTCAACCGGTTTAAAAACACTAAACTAATAAAAATGGTAGTTACGTATATCTTTCAAATTTTATCAACCAAGTTTATATCTACAACAACCACAAGGAAAATATACAGGGGCCATTTCATTTCAAGATGTTGACACCATCAAACACACTGAAAATTATTAATACAAAATAGAATAATGTAATTATGAAAAAGAAACGACATAGTAAGTTGGAAGAGAAAGGTAAACAAAAGCAGTGTAATTTTATTGATTTTTTTCAGGACATTTTTTCTTGGCACATAAATATGTAGACGTACAAAGTACCTGTATAAGCAAAATTTTTGCTCATTTCTTAAAATGTGTTGTATTTGTTTGTTGATTTTGATAAGGGGAGACGAGTGTAGATAGAAATTATAAAATCCAAAAATGTCAAACTCAATGATGCATTAAAGATACTTTTGCAAATCCTTATTGAATACATTTATGAAATAGTTTTGAATTAATTTTATTGAGCTTAAAACAGTTTATTCAAGATTTTGAAGCTGTCAGCGCATACCCAAGTCGCTGTATAAGTTACCTGGTGAAATATAATTATAAATGAAAAGTTTATATTAAAAAAAAATTCTGCCTTCACTTTATTTGCATTGGTTTTTATGAAATACAATGGTTTCAATCTCTTTATAACATGTTTTGCTTCTTTGAACAAGAGTTTTTTTTTATTGTACTTTCGGCCATTGTCAAAAAAATATACAAGAGTGCGAAATTGACTTTTTTTTAATTGAAGGAAGCCTTAATTGCTTGCGCAACATAGTTAAAAAACTTTGGAAGTTTGAGAAACCTTAATTTCAACCCCATATATTAATTACACTTTGACAAAAAGTTGTTGCCTTTTCACATTACCCTTTCGATATAAATAAAGTTTCATTCTCAACGCAGTATAAAAATTATTTTCGAATAAAACTAAGGTGCCAGCACTACTTGCGCTTAGCAGCCAATAGGATTCTCAATTTTATACAGCTTGATGTAGAATTCGAAAGAAAAAAGGTTAAACAGGTTAAATAAATGACGCGTAGATCACAGTCAGGGCATTATCCATAAATGCAAATTTGATTACAATGTTTTTAAAGCTGCTTTCGTATTTAACCTTTCCCACATCGCTTTCCCATGTAGGTGTAATTTATTTAAAATTTTATTTGCGTCCGATGAGGGACGAAATAAATGTTATACTTGAACAAAAACACAATTTCACGTATGCAAATTAATAATTAACATTTCATACTGTATACCCTTCATTGTACTTATTTACTTTTAAACGAACTTTCCTACGAAGTAAATAATTTTTCTGTGCCTTTGCTGTTTTAACTGACGAAATAACTTGCCATATTTTGAAATGAAAATTGATTATCACATTTCATTATCTGTTACATTCCAAAACAAAATCGTTTTGGATTTTACCACATTTCGATTGGTCTAAATTGCTTGCGTCATTATAAAGGATAATTCAAATGCTTGCGAAGTTAATTTCGATGAAATGAAAGTTCTTCAGTTTTAACATTTTCTTCTTAGTGTATTTTAGTCTGCTGATTGAAAGTAATAAACAAATGGAAATTGTGTCTTTGAATTTTATAAATATGTATGAACAAATGGATACATGGAATAGAATATGAAAAATTTCATCCTGAAATTAAAGCAATTAATGTAGCTTTGAATGAGGAGAAAAAGTCCAAATGAAAGATTTTTCTTATCCCATTGGGACTTTCCAAATGAAAGGGGATGATTTTTAAAATAATAAAGAAGTTTTGAAGAGTAAATATCTGCTAAAATGCAAATGATTTGTTTAAAACAAAGATCATACACGAAAGCAACCAAAGCTACTTAAGATGACTGTAATAAACATGCTAATTTAAAATATTAAACAATAAAAGGGGTAGATGGGACAATTGTAGACGCCCCCAATTACCTACATTTATCCCACTTACTCCTTATCCAATGTAAAACATAATAGTTTCAATTCTAAGAAGAAATTTAAAAGATATGGTTTCTTTCTTTTCGAAATTTTCATTTCCAATTACGCCAATCCACACTTACCGCATTTACCACTGTTCAAAGTAAAACATCACAAAAATCGATAATAATAGTTTAGATTCTAAGAAAATAATTTAAAAAATGTTTTCTTTCTTTTCGGGATTTTATTTTAAATTGCTTGTTTTAGAAAAAAGTTATTTCATAGTAAAATAGAACCAAGATTTCTGTTTCAATTAACAATTTATAAACAGTTAACCCTCCGCATTAGGCCAGTTGTCCCCTCCGGACGGTACGGAATATAACCAGGTGTGTGTTGGTCAAGCAAAGGTCGACAAAAAGGAACGTGATAAATAAGATTGGGGAGAGAGGCCGGAATTATATTACGCCACAAAAGCCTTACTTACGTTCAATCCTGTTCACTCGCCTATTGAGGAGCTGTAAAGTTAATTAATTAAAAAGAATTGCCCGAGATGGTTTAATTAAGAAATTATTTTGTGAAAGTTTCAATTGTTTAATTATCTTCGAAAACATTAGGGTTTCTCAAACGAAGAGTTTCAAATTTCAGTTATTCAATCCTTTTTATGGCTGCACAATGGATTGGATAATGAAGGATGTTGATTATTATTATTATTTATTGGACTAAATAAAAATTTGTCAAGTGCATAATTTGAAAATGCTCTGTTTCTCGAATTTCTGCATTAAATTTGAAGTAGTTTAGTAAATTGCAAGTTAACAGAAACCATTATTTTCCTCCTGTAAATGAAATTGCTTTAACATTCCGCGAATACAGAAAACTTAATCAGTTACAAATTCCAAATTAAAAAGCGACATAACTTTAAAAATACGAGCCGCGTGAGCTGTGTGCCTTTTTAAAGAAGCAAATTATAAAATGTAATCATTTGAAACCGTATCGGAATTAGTAATCGGATGTACTGCAGTACTTTGAATAAATACCACGCAGCGCGCCATAAATATATTTTTAATTAAATCCTGATTGGAACAGTTTTTGAAAGGAGAACAAAAAAAAATCCGCGCATCACACACAAATAGCACAAGTAATAATTCGATATCAATTGACGTAACGTATAATCCGAGATTATTCGTGCGTAATATATATTCAATTCGTAATTAAATTCATATCACTAGATCCGGGGAACCGCAACGGCAGGACCTCCCCACGGATTACAGCCGAAACCGGCGGTACCTACAACGAATTGACCTGAGAAAAGTTCGGTCGCGAAATTGTTCGGTGAAATGACGGTTTTTAGTTTGTTTCGCCAGATCCTGAGGGATTACGTCCATTGTGTCCGTGCTCTGGTTCGTTCGCATTACAGGCCGAATTAACCCAGCCAGAAGGGAAACTTGCTCTAAGGATTAAACTATTCTCCTGATCTAGGATTAGATGGATTCTGATGTCGAATTTCAAACGAGCCAATGCGCGATGACGTTATATCCAGCCGAAAGCATTTTTTTTATTTCACCCCAAATCCTTTAATAAGCCATCCCGCGAATTAATACTTACACCTGTAATTCAACACGGAATTAAAATGTTATTTTTTCCTCTGCTTGTAATTTAAAAATCGATGCACATTAACGCGTCATGATTCGACATGGGGAATACGAATCTCATCAACTAGCAAATACAGAGAGATGTGCGTGAGTTCGGTTTGAATAGTGCGGAATATAAATTGCAAATTATCCGTGCCGAAACGACGTCGACCAGAAATCGTGGCGTAATCATATTAAGCCCAAAATATTGTCAATTTTAATCTCACCCTATAATATTTCTAAAAGAACGACGAATTTTAAAATTAAATAATGGATAAATAAGGATGAATTTTAAGCACGAAAATGATCAAATTTAGAAAATTGCAGACGACCTTGTCTTTGAGGTACCTTTAACCAACAATGAGTCCTGTTGCTTTGTTATTCTTTTTTACTTACGCTATACTTTCTCGAAGATTTCCTGGGACAAGAAAAATCTTGAAAACCCACCCCAATTAGGCAACCGAACTTATATACTACTATAACAGGATAATCAGTGACGGAATAGAATTAATTTTGTCAGTTTTCACATAATAGCGGAAAATGTATTATATAAGAATTAAGAATAATATGAATATGTTTGTCGCAAAAATAATTTATAATTAAAACCAGTGGCAAAAAAGACGCCTATGTTCACTTTGGTTCCCTTCTATGGTTACCTTTTGACCTGTGACTTGCAAATATCTACAGTGTCGTCAATCTCTGCCAAAGAAATTTCCCAAGAAAGGTATTGTCCGTTTACTTGACATCTGCACTGTCAGTGTCAAAATTAAAAAAAAATTAATGGTTTGAGTGTACTTGTACATTTAGTTACTAACATGTCAGTTGATAAAAGCCAGATTAGATATAGTAGTCGTATAATTAACGTTCGAAAATATTTGTTTGCTCTCAAAATTAACAATACCTGTCTAAAATGTATAAATTATTATGAATAAACTTAAAAATTCTGTTAAATAAAACAGTAAATTGTCACACGTGTGCAATGACGCCAACATACTATCATTTTGACAGTGCAGGTGTCAAGTAAAAGTAGCTAATTTGGTCATGTAAAACTCAGAAATTGATAATTACCCGGTACATTGAGTATCCTCTTAATTAAATCAAAGGACTGCCAAATCTATTATTGCAAGAATCCAAAATGTTGTGACTAGGATGATTAGGTTTTGAGAAAAAAAAAATAACGAAGTCACTGGCTACGCTAAAATGTTTTTTAACTTTTTTTAAAACACGACCGAACAGGGCATCGTCATCATCATAACCTGGTCTTGTCTTGCCCTCTAGGGTTTCGACTTAACGTATCTCTTCCAACGTTCTCTGTTCTGTGGCATTTCCTCAGCTGTTTTCCAGTCTTGTCTCGTTCTTTTTAGAATATCTTCTATTTCAGTATCCCATTTTCTTCCTGGTCTTCCCCGTTTGTTCTTTTCTATCGGCCTTGCTTTCCATATCTTCTTTACTTGTCTATTGTCTATTGCCATCCATCCTAATCCAAACCAGCTCTGCTTTTTATTTTCTATTATTTCTTTGGCTGACTTCACTTTTAATTTTTTTCTCATTTCTCTGTTCTTCATCCTATCTATTCTTCTTACGCCTAGAACTTTCCTTAGATATTTTATCCCTTGGGCCTGTATTCTCTGCTTTTGTCTTTCAGTCAGTATCCAGTTCTCCCCTCTTTGTGGCAGTGTCGGCATGTATATTGATTCTTTTCCGATATGTATTTATTTCCCAGGAATTTGTATATCCTATTAGCTGCCTGTATTCTGTTGTTTAGTTCTTCTTCTGCTTTCCTTTTGCTATTCACTGTACTTCCCAGATATTTATAACTAGAGATTTCTTGATTTTTCACTTTTATTTTAATGCCTAAATTTTTGTTATTGAGGGCCATTGCTTTCGATTTTCCGGTATGCATAAGCAGGTTGTGCGAGGCTGTTTCTTCTTCTCATATCTCCAAGTTTTTCTTTAGCTTTGCATCTGTGTTTGCAAATAGCATTAAATCATCTGCAAAGGCATACGTCTCTAAGTACACAGGTTGTAATCTAGTGTATCCTACTAAGAATTTTTCCATCTTTTCTTGTGCGCTTTTGATGATATCTATTACACATATAAATAAAAGTGGGCTTAATACAGCGCATTGTCTTACTCCTTCCGTTGTGGTGAACTTTCCCGACCGAACAGTGAAAAATTGCAATAACCTTAAAAAAGTGAACAAATAAACGGTGTCTTTTTAAATCTGACGTCGAAGTTGGCCATGAACATTTTATTGTGAACTATCAAAATATCAAAATGACGAAAAAACGATTTTATTCGAAAAGAAATCCAATTTTATTTTCAAAACAAAGCACCAGACAGTGACAGAGGTTTCAAACTTGTGGTATGTGCAGAAAAATACTTTGATATGGCCAACTTCGACGTCAGATTAAAAAAAAAACACTCGATATAAGAAATATCATAATACACAATTTAATGTTTGCCAACTTTTAATTAAATTATTATGTAACTTCTTATACTTATTCACTTTTTCTTAAAGGTACTATGATGTTACACTTGAAAATGTTTGATAATGTCGAAACCGCAGTCGTGTTTCTACAAGTATGAATATTTTAGTGTGGCTAGCGATTTTTTCTTCCAAGAACTAATCATCCCACCCACAACATCATGGAGTTCGTTAATAATAAATTTAGCAGTGCCATACCGTTTTACTGACAGTAAATATTGAACTATGATTAAATCGTCATAGCTTCAGCTCGACAAATATTAAAAAAAATATATATAGAAAAAAGTGATGTTAGTATAGAAAAAAGTGGTGTTGTTCTGAAATAATATCAGAAACTTTCTATAGTCCTTATTGCCAAGTTTTGTATTTTAATTAGTTGTTTGAAATTGATGAAATAGTTAGCCCCAAACATTTGCTTCTATTTTCTTCTAAAATACTAAGAGAACCCAAGCAACACCATTTCGTTCATTAGACGGTTTATATACGACAGACAGGGATATTTTTGGTAATGGTATATAGAATGCCAAAAATATTCATATTTTAATGGTAGTAGTTACCCTAGGATATAAGTGATACGTTAACTATACGTTTTCATTAAATTGTAATAAAATGTTGCAAAACACGTTTATCAAATTATTAATTTTCATCTTATCATGTAGACGTAGGCCCATAACATACATTTTTCTCATTAAAATTTATAATATAATCTAAAAAAGTATAATGAATGTTTAGATGTAACGTTTATTAACAAATATTTATCCAAATTGGTCTTGTGACCCTTGTTACATAATAAATTTTCTATAAAACTACTAACATTGTATCACTACATAAGATGAGAGCTTAAAATATGAGTATCTTATAAATTTCGCCGCGAGATGTCACGACCTAAACTGTTGCTCACTAAAGTTGTCGTTTATAAGTCAAAACCGCAGGTGCTTTATTGCCCATTACAAATCATCACAAAATATATAATTACTACAAACGAACAGACGCTTGGTAAAGTTGAATTAAATGTCAACATTTCGCTGTACGTTTCACAACTTCTTTAGAATAAGTTGTAATAATATAAATATATAATTATAATAATTTTATAATTCCAAAATATACGTCTAGTATAAACCATGTATAAACGTTGCGCTACCCTATAAATATCCATTTTGTGTAAACGTTATATTTATCCCAAAAAGAGACGTTAGTTAGACTGTCACTCATATGTATAAATACTAGTCTATAATATTCTACATTTAGACTAAATTCAAAACGTGTTTTAGACATATTCTATATTTGGTGTGTTACATGGGAAGCTTGAACTAAATTAATTCTATTGTGGAGAACGGGTGGGTAAAAATGAAAAATAAAAGAAAGGGGATGAATTATCCTTTACTTTCAAATTTATCAATTTTACAAGGCCTCGTCGAGACACCTTACTCCTCTAAATATCACGATGAGAGTGAGAGAGACGTTCTATTACTATACCTAAACTTTATATCTTAATTCATACTTTACAATAATAACTACACAGAAATAATTAACAATTTTCACTTCTTCTCCTCACTTGTTTTCCAAAATTTTAATCAAACCCTAAAGGACTTACTTGAGTCCTTTAGGGTTTGATTAAAATTTATTTGTTTGCACGTGTCTGGTTTGGGCTTTATTTAGCCAGATATTGCTCTAAATGTCCTCTTTACATGGGATGAGAATTTAGGAAACTTTCGAGATTGACGAGAATACACTTCTTCTTCTCTTTTTGTGGGTTCTTTCCTTTCAATGAAAATAAGAGAAAAAAATACAGAGTGGAAAGTTTAACTGGAATAAATTCTCTAACTTAGAAAATTGCGATTTGTAAAAAAATTCTTGGAACAGGTCAATTTTTATTTTTAATAGCGCATATTACAAAGTGATTTCTTTAACTTTTCAATTATTTGGAGGGGTGAAACAACCCCTAACTATTTTTTTTAATGGAAGGGTATGCTGAGTAATTTTTTTCCTAAAGCTTGTTGAATTGGGAATACAGCTACGTATTATTTTTTATTTTTCTTTAACAGTAAAAGGGAAAAAAATAAAAAAAGAAATTTTTTACTAAAACCGTTTTTAATGTCAAAAATTCAGTAACTCCATTTTTTTATTACTTTATAAGAAGAAATAAGCATTCCATATGGTATCGTATTGTTGCGTTCAGCCAATAGATGGCACTGCCAATGCGCTAACTTCTTAATTGTACGTAATTACCTCAATGAAGTTTTTCCCAATAGGTCACGAGCTTGGGGGCTCGGGGGTTGCCTAGCTCAGGGATGGAAGGGAGCGACAGGGGTCACTGTAAACTAACACATTAAGAGCAACAAAGATTACCTTTATTGTCTAAAAGTTTAGAGACACAGATTACTGTACTCCTCCGAAGACGATCAAATAACTGATGATTATTACAATAAATGCATGCCTTGTATACTAAAGATGTACGTGATTTCATGACCAAAGGTCCACGAAATTCGGTGGACACGCGTAGTTACTAAGCCGGAAAAGATGTTGTCAGGATTTCTTACGCGGTTACCAATTCATTTAGATCACAAGCTAATTGTTTTTCGTTAAACTAATTACACATTGCCCCAGTTATTTTACTTATGTTGCTAAATCTGCAAGTTCAGTGTAATGGCTCGGTGTTTGCTGAGCGTACAAATCTGTAAATAACTCGACATTACGAAAATACTTTTCTTTTTAAATTAATTAGTAAATTACAAATTTCTCGTAATCGTGACAATAGGAAGAAGAGGACCGATTGAGTGGCCAGTGGGGGTATTTAAAAAGTGACTAAACCAAACGACATAGCAGAACTTCAGGAAAAAATTCGACACGAAATTAAGAGAGTAACGCCGGAAATGTTACAAAATGTTAGGGATGGAATTTATAATCGATTAGGGTATTGCCAAGTAAGAGGTGGCGAGCATTTTGAACATCTGATGCATTAAAATCGTTCTAGTCAAAAATTTCTTTTTTATTTTTCCCCTTTTACTGTTTAAGAAAAATAAAAAAATTAAAAAAACGTAGCTGTATTCACAATTCAACAAGCTTTAAGAAAAATAATTACTCAACATACCCTTCCATTAAAAAAATCGTTAGGGGTTGTTTCACCCCTCCAAGTAATTGAAAAGTTAAAGAAATCCATTTGTAATATGCGCCATTAAAAATAAAAATTGACCCAAGAATTTTGTCACAAATGGTAATTTTTTTTTTTAAGTTACAGAATTTATTCCAGTTAAACTTTCCACTTTGTATAAATGTATACAGGGTTAGTACAAAGTCCCGGAACGGTCGAATAACTTTGTTATTTGAGAAGTATTCTTTATGGAATATAGTGTGTGGATATATATTTAAAAGTAACTAATTTATTATGAAATTTCCACCTTTTCCTTCGTTTCCGGTTTGACAGGAAATGCTTCCTACTTTTTTTTATATGGAACACTCAATATTTATTTGCATTTTCGGATGCAGAATAAAAAACTACCCACAGAAATATCAACATCTTTATTTTTATTCACAACAAGGAAAAACTACAGATATCATAAAGTCAAAATATCTTTTAAAACAATTTGAAATTTGATTGAGACTACAATAAATGTTTAAATTGTGCCCCATTTACAACTTCACAGATCAATGAAATATCTCAGTGAATTCTGTGTTTTCAAAGACGTTTTAATGATTTTACGATTATCTGTAGTTTGTTAAATTTTTTGTATTTTTTTCGTGTTTTTATTCTGCATCCGAAAACGTAAAAATATATTAGGTGTCTTATAAATAAAAGTTGCAAGGCATTGCCGGAAGCGAGAAAAAGTTAAAAATGCAGTAAACAAGCTATTTTTAACTGTTTATCCGTACCAAATTTCAAAAATAATACTTCTCAAATAATAAATTTATTCGACCGTTCCGAGACTTTGTACTAACCTGGTATATTCAAAATAGGTAAAAGCAATTACAAATACAATTGAGGAATTTGGCATAAAGCGAAATCCTAAACAGCAAACAATAACTCAAAGTCATGTAACAATTTTAAGAAAGAACAAAAATATATACTCATAATAATTCAGTTAAATTATTAAAGATCATAATTTAGACAACTGTAAAATTTAGGTGTAACTGAAGATTACTTCAAGACGATATAGTACGACACAATGCAAAACAAATTCAAAATAACCTTATAACGAGAAGAAACAGCATTTTGTAAATCAAGTAAAACTGTTGTTAGTTTCTAATAACACAGCTAATTGGCAAATAAATTAATGTTTTCTCACCCAAACCATGGTACTGGATACAGAGAGACGGACGGATATTGAAAGTTTGACCACATACTGTGACATCCAGTCAATGTTATTTTCGGCTTCGAACTCTGGGTGATGTACAAGACCACACGACTTTTGGTTATGTGATATCTAATCGTGCAATCCAGTCGCCTTTTATGGTTTATGGTTTTATGGTTTGTACCGCAAATTCCGATTACATGTAAGACACTTGCCCTATGAGTCATCGTGGTTTTCCTAAATTGTCCGCTCTTAGTCATGTTTGATTGGCCGTGTATTAAAATTACTCGAACAAGCGTTCGAGCGTTTGATTAATATGCAATCTCCTACCTAATTGAGCACTTGATTAAGATAAGAAATCGCATGTTAAATAAATGCTCTAACAGCTGTTCGAGTAATTTTAAAACACGGCCATTATGTTTGAACAATGCCGGTTTCCTTGATGAGTCTGCTCGACAGCTGTTTGATGATGCAATATGCAGCTGATATTCCTTGAATGCAGTTTTATTGCAGAGGCCTGTATGACTCACGGCGGCAAAGCCTTTGATAAAGGTACTCAATGAACTTGATGATTAACAAATTGCTGATTTCTTACACTAAGTACTTAAGTTTCAAAAAATTTGAAATGTAGAAACAATAATAATAATAATAATAATAATAGTTTATTTGTTCCGTTATGTACAATGTATGCATGGAACATGTCAGTACAAGAGTAACAGATTAAAATGAAACATTAAAATAAATACAAAAAGAACACAAATATAAATCATAGATCACGCTGTGTGTTTAAAACATAAAGGTAACTAGTACAAAAGCACACAATTTGTCACAGTCGTAAAGCTCTGTTAATGTCATGAGAGAAGAAATCATACGTTGTATAAAATGCATTATTTAATAAATAGTTTTTTAAGACAATTTTAAAGCGTTTTAGTGTTTTAATACCAGCGGGCAGAAAATTATATATTCGTATCACTTGAGATTTTGCACTTTTTTGTACTACAGTGTTCATAGTTTCGGGAGGACACAGGTAAGTGTTAACAGTCCCTCGTGTATTGCAGTCGTGGTGTAGTTTATTTTCAGACAATAGTTCTTAATTCACTTTTGCGAAACACTCTGCAGTATTGATTTTTTTAAATCTAAATCTATCTTACTTAATGGTACTTGAGTATTTATTATATAGTAATTAAAATTTTAGCGGTACTAAAATTATCTACGGAAAAATCTAACAGTTCTGTACTTCTTTTAAACAATTAGTAATCAAACAAATTTGTTTAAAAAAGAACGATAGGAGCAGTCGTAACGAAAACAGTTCACTGGCAATGACAAAGCTTTCTGCGCCTCAGAATTCGCTCAATATAAATCAGTCAACATCAAGTTCCGAAGACATTTCTGAATCGTCCTGTAGACTCGGAATCTATTTTAAAACGTAACGCCTTAAATTTAAGGGATAGGCAACTCATTCTACTTCGGTACATTCATAAAAAAAAGTTGTTTCTGAATTGATTTTTGGGTTGCCATTTCCCAAATCTTCAGGTGTACGTTTTAAAAAAAATAATAGTGAGTACTTAATTAATTTATGAAATATGATCGTTACGAGAAAGATTTCGAATGTCATGCTATGTAGAGTAAACTAAAAAGGGAAATAATAGAATTAAAAGTGCATGTATGTTAAAAAAGAGACATTTTACCCCCATTATTTTTACGCTTTGAACTTTTTATTTTTGTTGCGTACTGTTAGGCGGCTCCGGTATAATATTGGTTTAGTTATGATGGTATAAAATATGACAAATGAGCGTCGCGTTCTTCGCTTGCTGCAGGGAACCAGGTGTAAGTTTCAGAGTTGTTTCACTAGCAGAGGAGCTGTAATTAAAATGTCTGCTAGCAAACTCCTCCTCGTCAGTCCGACAAATTTATTGTCTGTACATTGTGTTGGAAATTTGTTTTGGGGTTATGAGTGTAACACTAAATCTCTTGGAAATTTTGTTCACAATGATTTATTGGAAATTTTAATTGAACTTATTTCATAGTAATAAATAACTCGACATACCTTCGGATTGCTAACGCGCACCTTGCCCCTGTTTTTCGCGCTGAAAACGTCGACCTGACGCGCCCCCGCGTCGCGGTGCCACAACTTCCACGATATATAAAGCGTAATTGTTACGGCGCGTTTGTTTTTGTTGTCACACTCGAAAAACTTATTTGTGTTACGTCAACGCCCATTAATTAACTTTAAATTACAACTTGTTTTTATAATTGTTGACGACCGGCACTTTAAAAATGCAATTAATTAGAGAATTAAAGTAGGACATTTGCTCCACACATATGCCATAACATAGCTTCTCTTCTTGTGTGTTAATAGTGGAAACTTATTCGGTTACACACTGTATATCTTTTAAATTGAAACTCATAAATTGGATCGTATTTACGTACTGAATCAAAAATAATCGATGCGAGAGCGTTATTCTTTCAAATCAATTTAATATAATAAATGATCTATCCAAAACATAATGTAGATTCCCTCAATACCTAAACACATAAAAAAATTTATACATACATCTAAAAAAAACTTGTATCAATCAAACAGACGTTTAGTGTTACAAATTGAGTATAAAACCATTTGTAAATGGCTTCTGAATTATTCTGTCGCCTTAGTAAGGCGTGCATGATAGATTGGACTATTTCATCTTTAACATTTTTATGTCTTAAAAAACGTACAGAAAAAGAAATTAAAAGAGAAAAAAAAACATAAGTGTACGACTTATGAAATGTCTTTCATAGTTTATTTTCTTGTATGTATGAAGCATACCGGTAGTTGACTGAAACTGAGAACTAGTAATTCAGTGAGAACAAATAGCACAGAAAATAGTAGAAGTGCGAACGAGATAGCATTTGGTTCTAAGCAGGGAAGCACTACGCCTTCGCAAGGGACTAGAACGTACCACAACTTCCCTCGTATGTGCTTATACCGTTACAGTTACAGTGTCATTGTCTCATTTTACAACAATTACCTTCTTCGAAATTTCACTTTCTGTCTTGGATGTTATTTTAGACTTAGATTATCACTAGCATGGGGGACGTTCATTTTATTAGGAGTTCCTGAATCTATGAGAAGTTAAAGAACAGAAATATAGGCTTGATGTCATGAAGTGAGAGAAATATAAGCAAGACGTCCAGAAAAACTACTTTCACGAGACGCAATTGGAGGACAAAATTAAGATCTATAATTAAGAACTATAAGAAAAGAATCAAAGAGAGGGGAAAAGTAGTGAGATTAGTAAACAGCAGATAGGATTATTCCAGTTAATTCGATTGTAATACGGCACACAAGCGGGTAGTAAATTTCGTCCTTAACTCTTATCGAGATGAATTTCTGCATTGGCTACACCAAAGTCATTGCACGTAGTGGTACATAGCTATTATCTTTCATGAAACACGCAAGAACAAATCTGGGGAAAGTAGTGAAGAAACTGCAGTGTGACAGCTGTAAGATCATTTAAAAAAATTAAATTTAAATTTAAAAATTCACGTCAATATTGTTACAGTATTGTTTTGAATAAGGGACGTCAGGACCATAACTAGACAAGCTAGCGCCTGTGGCCAACCCCTAACTAGCGCCCTATTCTGTTACACAAATTTGTCAAAATTCAAACTTCACAAAAACACATAAATTTACGTGTATCCACAAGGTGTGGTTTCTTCTCTAGCGTTTAAAATATGGCCATAGCTGGGCAAAAAATTAGAAACTTAAAGCTTTTATGCTTCTTGCTAACACTTAGGATATCCAATTTTTTAATGTTGAACCTTTATCTGTTTTTCCTTTAATATTTTGCTTTGATTTTCTTTGCCACTACAATATTCTTATTTGATTCTATATCAGTTCTTCTTTTATTTCGTGAATCCATTAACTTTAATATTGTCTATCTGATTTTCACTTTCTTTTTTGGTAATATGACAGTTAATTATGGTAGTTCTTGTTAATGAATAGGTTCCTTATTTTAAAATAAAACTATCCGCATAACTCTATCAACAACTTTGAAATCATTGAGCATCGAGATTTCCCATTAGTATGAAAATATTTTATTTTGGATTTGTACTCATATTCATTACTTAGAAATTTGTTGCAAGTCGGTTTTGATTATAAAGGATTCCTCGGGCATCCTCTGCACAGTTGCTTCAGCTCTCTTTGGGGCATCTTCAGCAGAAGAGCAGCTCGAGAACTCCACTGCAATCTCACCGACGCGACGTGTCCTATTTGCGCTCAGAAACATGTGTACCCGTTTCTGAGTGTTTCTGTGGAGGCCCCAAAAAAGACCGAAACAGCTATGCATTCCATCCAGGATTCCATTCCAATCAAAACCGACTTGCATCAAATTTATAAATTTTAACATTTTCAAATTAGGCTGTAATTTGACCAATTTATGTGTTATTTAGCAGTAAGTTTCTATTTGTCAATTTTCTGACAATTTTAGATCAAAAATCATCCGCGAGATGTCGCAGCCTAAACTGATATTTGTATTAATTACGTTATTCAGTGTGATATAAAACGTTTCTCTAAGTTCAAAGTGGACTACTTCTTTTGAGACGTGTAATGTACATTGGATTATTGCAAGTTTCTTTTTATTTGGGTTCAATATTACCTTGAAAATGGTAATTAAGTTATTTCCATCATCATCATCATACCCATCTTCTTTTTCCGTTAAACTGATTATTATATTGCTTCATTTATTTCTAATATTTTTATTTTATATCTTTCCACTTTCCTGGTGGTTTGTTATAGGTTTCCTTCTTGATTTAGAGTTCCTGCGTTACATGTTCGTTCACTGTTTTCTTTTTTCTGTTTTCCCTGTTTCCATATACATTTACCAACGTTTGCGAAAGCTCATCTTATGGTTGTATTAATATTTAAAGTTGGTTCTTGTCCGATGAAATTTGTATCACAAATATTTTTCACTTCTGACGAAGCTGTCGAACGACGGTGAAACGTTAAGTGTATTGTGCGCGATTTACTGTCCGGTTAAAAGATTTTGTGATGTTGTATTAATAGTATTGAACATAACAAGAAACTAAATCTTGAACTCGATACTAATCATTCTGTTGACGATCCATCGTGCCCCGTATTTGTTAAAATTAGGGATTCTATTGACAATTCTGCATAGCAATTAATTGAACCAAATCAGAAACATACCTCTTCGCCATCTAAGTCTGCTCAATTAAAGATAATACATTTAAATGTAAGAAGTATAAGAAACAAAAGTTTACTCATAGAGGCATTTCTTGAAAACGAAAACCCAGATATTTCTTGTCTACCTGAGCATTAGTTGAATGCAAACAAGAATTTAGCTTTAGCTAATTACAAAACGGAAGAAATCACAAAAGAGGTGGTGGAGTTTGCATTTTTACAAAACTGAACATACGAGTAGTAAATGTCACATGCTGCTCAATTGAGGGTTTGTGCGAAATTGCTGCTTACGTATTGTCAACGCCGAACATTCAATATCTGATTTGTACCGTTTACAGACCACCTAAAGGATGATTTACATTATAAGACAACGACACGACACGTAGCGTAACAGACAAGACACAGAAACATTATTCAATGTAATTCAATGATATCGTGCACACTATCCTGCAACGACACGTATCGGCTAAGACAAGACGAGACGACAATCTGACCAGGAATGTTTTTCGTGTCTGTGCGTGTCGTTGAAGTACAGTGTATTTTTCGAATCTGACTGTCTGATGTGTGTCTGATAATGTACATTGTACATTTGTACATTGCGTATTTTTCGTGTCGTGTCTGTTACGCTACGTGTCGTGTCGTTGTCTTATAATGTAAATCATCCTTAATGCTAATTTGAAAGAGTGTTTCCAATATCTTGATTGACAGTTACTTAATTTATATACGTCTTCGGATTTCCATTTAATCTGCGGAGACTTTAACATCAATACGATGAGCGCATCATCCGACACACGTGGGCCTTTAAATTTATTGGAGCAGTACAAGTTGAGCTTAAAAACTGTATGTCCAACAAGGCTGGAATCATGTTTAGATAACATATTTACTGATTCTAGCTGTAAAGAATTATTTGTACAACTCAATATTACGACCGTTCCTTCTCTCTTCATATACGAAACTGTATTATATGCACGATCAATTGAACATAAAGCGAACCGAAACAAATATTATTATGATTATGCAACTAGAAATTGTGGCAGTATACGTTTGCCATATAATTGGTTGGTTGTTGCGCAAGACGGTGTTGTTTATACTGGCTTCTTACTTTTAAACAAGATCAAAGTTTATGGATTAACTATTTACCGGATTCTGATTGAAATTTAAACGAAAATTAAAGCAATTGTTAATATCCAGAGCCTATTCTGTCGATGAATTTTTGAATTTACAAACATTATTGGATAAGGAATCATGTAACTGTTATTTACGTTTAGTTGCGTTTATATTCGAGGTTATGTTAATATTCATCCTTAGTGCAAACGAAACCTCCTGTATTAGTTTTAATTCAGTTTTATTCTATAAGTAATTATCATTTGAAATCTGTATTAATTAATTAATTAATTAATTTTTTTGACTTGTCTCATGTCATGTTTTTTGTTTGATTTTCTAGAGACTAATTATTATTTGGTCAACCCTGTATCTTTGAATTTATTGTCTTTATTCATGTCCTTTTTCTTTGCAAGGTCTATACTTTCATCCTCCTCTTGCTGTATTCCATTGACTTATTGTTTCCGCTTCTTCTAGATTCACCATTTATTCTGTTTCCGTTTTACCCTTTCTATACACATTTTAGCATGCTCAATTTTCACTATTTTTTCCTTTGTTCTTTTCAATAACTGCATTTTCTCTAAATCTCTTTTGTATCTCTGGTTCCTTTGTTCATATTTTTTTTTTAATTTCAATTTTATCGGTAAAATTATTTAGCTTGATTAATATACATTTTATCATTATATGTATTGTATTTATTGTTTTTACTTCAGCTCAACCCTCGCTTGCGCCCGTGGCAAGTGCCATCTTCACCACGCAATGAGGGACGTAGTCAGATTACAGAATACATTTATAAGATAAAAGGTCACTCGATAACAAAAGAAGAGTACTTCACTATGGCAATAAGAATACTTGAATGCCTCAAAATTGACACGTATTTAAATTAAAAAATAGTAAATTAGTAAATTAGTTTTTAAATGTATGAAGAAAAAGGTACTTCCTAATTTCTTAATCTTATTTATTCTAGCGACCGGTTTCGGTGAAAATCACCTTCATCAGGCTGCTAACGTCGAAAATAATTGATTAAAATAGAATAAATTGCAAATATTGGAGAAGAAAATAATAACGTATATGTCAAATCAGTGGTTGCGAGAAACTTTCTAAGTTAATAAATAAGATTAAGAAATTAGGAAGTGCCTTTTTCTTCATACATTAAATTTCACCTAATTATGGACTTCATTCAACAAACAAATAGTTTTTAAATGTTTGAGTTTACACAAAATCTCACTTAATCTCAGTTGCCTCACTTTGATCCAGAAAAAATGCACTGTTTTATTTGGAAGTTAAAAAATGAGACAAACTGAGATTTTTACCTCCTCCTTTACCCCAACTGCAGAACCTCAGTACGTATTTGACCTGGCTTAGTTATGACTCAGTTCGGTAGTGGGGCGAAGACGAATAGAAATATCAGATATCACAAATATTACAAACCTATTTATTTGCATGACAACATTAATTTCTGAGGAATCTATAAAAGCGCCCGCCATTTTCAGGTTATTGAGATTTCACATTCATTAACATTTGAGAATCGCCTTCTTTTTAACACTGTCAATCCAAGTTGTTGTTGCAACGTTAATCTCAGCACCATGACGGCGATGCCGCCTTTGAGGATGCAAGCCTCCTTATAACATTTGGTTGTTAATTCGCGCACTGGTGACGTTTTGCCGAGTATTTGTTTATGTTATAAATTGCTTGTATCTCAATCTTTCAAAATGCGTTTTTTACATTGCTTATATTGTAATTAGAATTATAAAATGGACGACTCGTTGCTTCTAAATAAGTAGCAACGTGTGATCAAATTGAGTGGAATAATTTCACAGAGTGGTAGCTTGGATCAAGACGATCAAAAGAAATTAAGTTTCAAAAACTTACAAACATCAAAATGCGACAAAAAGAATGGAAATTCCTGCATCCAAAGAAATACTACCATTGGGAAAAATGATTTACAATATTTTTATATTAAATTTCTACGTCAGTTTCACGAAAATATGTTTGTTGCTTTAAATTTCGAATAAACGAAGAAATGAACGTCTGATAACGACACCACGCCACTAAAATCCGCATATGGTCGAAAGTATTGTATGCCTTTATTTGTTCCTTCATAATTCGAAAACGGTTACATTTAAGACACCATATTACACAGGGTGAGTTTTTAAGCGCCCTTTCTTCCATAGCTCATTTATAGAACAAGATAGAATTTTTTTCTTTCACAGAAACATTCTACCTATTGAGCACTATAAGCTAAAATTATTTTGATACATACAGAGTGTTACGTAAAATAATGGCAGCATGCAGCAGGATCTTTTTAAATGGAACACCCTGTGTATTTTCTTATAGAAAGACATAACACTCGATCCTCTAAACAGTAACGCATAAAATATTTATATTTATTTAACCAACTAAGAGTAAATCAATATTTTGTTGAAAACTTCTTTTGAAATACTAACTGTAAACGTATTGTTTATCGTACGACAATAACAATCGGTAGTATTATAAATTAAAGTATAAGGAATAACCCAGACATAAATTATTTTAGTTTTATTTGTTTCTTGAAATGTTCAAGCCTGTGTAATTGTCAGATTTTCAAACTGCCGTTATTCAATTTTTTTAAATGCAGCCCCCCCTATATCTCTTTTCACGAATAGATAGTGTTCATATTCCTCTTCAATTCTGTTATAGGTTTTCTGCATCTAATCCTTACAGTTTTTTGCTATAATAAACTTTTTACATTTTTACTCTAAAATCAGTATTAAAAAGTTATTTAACGTACCGTATTTTAATTTCTTTAAGACAACGCCCTCTATTTCATAAAACAGATGGATAATATCAAGTTTACAATTGATTAAAGACTATTATTACATTATAATCATCGTATTTTTGTTGTAATACAGTTGTGTTGTTATTTTACTTTGTTGTAATTAACAATGCCTTAAAATTGATTCGATGTAGTTCGTAAGCTTCAATTGTCTTAATTAACATTTGATGTAATAAAATCTGAATATTTGAACAAAAGAAATTCGCCGATTTTTATTTATTTGTTATGTTATTAATTTATTATTTTTATATTTTTTTAAAGTAAAACAATTTTTACTTTAAGGTAATCATTTGCAAACACTGATGTTTTCTATTGTTGTAAACCACATCGAATCAATTTTAAGACGTTGTTAATTATAACAAAGTGAAAGAACTGTTTTACAATAAAGATATGATGATTATAATGTAATAAGAGTCTGTAGCCAATTGCAAGTTTGATATTATCCATCTGTTTATGAAATAGAGGGCGCTGTCTTAAAGATATTAAAGTACGGTACGTTAAATAACTTTTTAATATTGATTTTAGAGTAAAAATGTAAAAAGTTTATTATAGCAAGAAAACTGTAAGGGTTAGATGCAGAAAACCCATAACAGAATTAAAGAGGAACATGAACACTACCTATTCGTGAAAAGAGATAGGAGGGGTTGCTTTTAAAAAAATTGAATAGTGGCAGTTTGAAAATCTCACCATTTCACAGGCTTGAACATTTGAAAAAACAAATGAAACTGAAAGAATTTATATCTGGGTTATTCCCTATACTTTGATTTATAACACTACTTATTTTTATTGCTGTACCACAAATAATACGTTTACAGTTAGTATTTTAAGAGAAGTTGAAAATCAGAACGTTTTCAATAAAATATTAATTTACTCTTAATTGATTAAATAAATATAAATATTCTATGCGCTACTATTTAGAGGGTCGAGTGTTATGTCTTTCTATAAGAAAATATATAGGATGTTCCATTAAAAAAAATCCTGCTGCATGCTGCCATTATTTTACGTAACACTCTCTATGTATCAAAATAATTTTAGGTTATAGTGCTCAATAGGTAGAATGTCCTTGTAAAAGAAAAAAAATTCATTCTATAAATGAGCTATGGAAGAAAGGGCGCTTAACAACTCACCCTGTATAACAATTTTTGATCGCCTTGATCTTAGCCTTAGCTACTACCCTATGGGCCAGTTGTACAAAGTAGGTTTAAACTGACACTCAACTGAACCAGGTTTAAAGTGAACAAAATCGCATCAAATTTTATTTATGAATGCATTAATTGCCATATGTCTTTAAGATCCTATGCGAATTTGTTTACTTTGAACCTGGTTCAGTTGAGCGTCAGTTTAAACCTACTTTGTACAACTGGTCCTATGAAATTCTTCCATGCAATTCGATAACAGCCTGTATATATTTTTCCGCCTAAATTGCGCTGCAACCTGCATACCCTTAGAGGTTCAGTGTCTGTTTTGTTCCCAACCAGAGAAAATCAAAATTAAAAAATTCTAAGTAAAGCTTAATGCTTTTTGGTTTATGTTAAATGTTAAATTCCTTTATATCTTAAAAGGTTAAGATAGAATGAACTGTTAATCCTTCCTTTTCCACAACTTAAACCTTCTACATTAACATGCGAAGTGTACGTGCGACACACTGATAAAATGAAACTACTATTTTACAATGTTCTAATTTGTGTTTTAAATTAATGTAAAGTCAGTGCTGCAATCGCGCGGCGGATATTCGGTGTCTGTCTTAATGGGGCGGATTTCACTTTGTGAGCTTTGTCCTGTTTCTGTTTAGAGAAAGAGAGAACCTATTCGGGCTAGTGTTTCCCATGACCACAAATCGCATATTTTGATGCACAATGGAAAATCAGGTCGTGTAGAGCCGGCCACCGCGTTTGCTGATTTAACATACAAGAGAATTCCGTTTTAATGGCGGCACTTGCTCCTGCATCATACAGTTTGCTCACATTACTTAGGCGATCTCATAAAGAGCCGAAAGTATTCCTTCCGCCGTATAATTATAGCCGCAGGAATCTTTCGCAATTTAACTAACCCGGAAAGTTTTAATTACACACATAACGTTCGGCGATCACAAACATCGCTAATACACACAGAATCGCATTCCTAAAAGTTCTTCCGAAGGTGGAAATAAATTGAACTCGCGGTCATATCAATGAACAGGAAGATGGTGAACGTTATGTAGCTTGCGCGTCCTGGTTTTTAAGTTTTACTGTTCGAAACTGATTTGAACTGTCGGTTGGATTCCGATGTTTCCCAGTAAAAGAGAAAAATAACATTTTATTACGTGTAATTTAATTGGAGCTTGGGGCTATGTTTTCAAATAATATTGATATCGAATTTTACATTAAAACTACAATTACTGATATTTTTGTTCAATTTTTCTTTTTTTCATTTCAAAATTCGAACTATGTACATTGTAATTTTAGATTTTATTTAAAATTAACACAATTTATTTTACTTTTTAAATTAATTTGATAATTGCGAAATACATGCAGTTTAGTAATAATAATAATAATAATAATAAAATTTATTCATCACCACTATACAGGGTATCTGAATATGTCACAAATCGTCTATAATTTAAAAAGTTGCGTACAACGCAATTTCCTACATCTAAATCCTATCTATTCGTTTAAAAACTCTTGGACGGAGTAATACTGTTGTTCCGACAAGAATTTTTTCGCTTCTTGTTTGAAGGAGATGAAGTTTGTTGCCTTTTTTATTTCTAATGGAAGTTTGTTGTATAAATTTATGCCTGCGTGTGAAGGATCCGTGGAACAAATTGTCAGTCTTTTAAAAGGTGTATGTAAATTATTTCTTATTCTAGTTTCGTGTTGATGCACGGAGGAGTTGGTTGGAAATTTGTGTATATGTTGTCGAATATAACTCACCGAATGAAAAATATATAGGCATGGTAGAGTTAATATAGCTGTTTTGAGAAATAGTGGTTTGCAATGAGCTTTATAATTCGCGCCGCAGATGTAACGTATGGCTTTCTTTTGAATAACGAATAATTTTTGTATATTTAGGCCGGAAGAACCTCCCAAAAAAATTATGTCATATGAAAGTACGGATTGAAAAAGACCGAAATATGCCAATCTCAAAACATTGAATTTACTGTTCCGCGTAATCGTTTCAGCACAAAACAAACCGAACTCAATTTGGCACATAAGTAATCGATATGTTTATTCCAGGTTAGTTTTTCATCTATGTGAAGACCCAAAAATTTTGTACACTGAACTTGTTCGATTGAATTATTTTCTGATTTAATTAGTAAGCTGCTATTAACATTAAATTTTTTTGTTACAAAATGAATGAAATTGGTTTTAAAATAATTTAAAACTAAACTGTTTTTGCGGCAATAGTCCTGCATATCCTTAACGGTACTGTTTGAATAATGAATTAGTGTCTCGAGATCCTTAGCTGCGATTAATATAGTTGAGTCATCGGTATACTGAATGACTTTGCTTGGTATTGAAAATGTCTGTGATAAATCGTTTATAAAAACAAGGATAAAAGTGGGCCCAGCGCCCAGCAATGATCCTTGTGGAACGCCGACTGGGTTATGTTTTAATGATGAAAAGGTGTTGTCAATCTGCACGTATTGAGTTCGGTTGCTGAGATATTCCGTGATCCAAGCTAGTGCGGGTCCACGAATACCGATATTACTTAGCTTATTTAACAGGAGCGAATGGGCTAGAGTATCGAATGCCCGGGACATATCGAAAAAAATTGATATTACTTTATCCTTACTGTTTAATGAATCTAAAATGCAATTAAGAGCCTCAGATATTGCGGTCGCTGTGGAACGACCTTTCCTAAAACCGTGCTGACACGGAGAAAGAAGATTATATTTATCTAAGAAATTTAGTAAGCGATCGCAGATGGCGGACTCGAACACTTTTGAAATGGAACATTGTAGAGCAACGGAACGATAGCTGGCACAATCGGAAGTTTTGCCTTTATTTTTGTATACGGGAAGAATTTTTGATTGTTTCAATAAATTTGGAAAATGCCCTTCGAATGATAAATTGATCAAGTATGATAAAGGTGCAGATATGGAGTTTTTGACTTTATTAATTCATTTAGTAATTCATGGTACTTCACAAGGGGGTAATTACATACACTTATCCCGGTTCCCTTTAGAAGAAAAGTCATATTTAATTAAAGAAAATATATACATACGAATTTGAACCCTGAAATGGCAAAAAATTCACCAGATACCCACTCGTAGTGTTTAAACTCCTATGATGTCCATATTTATGATATGATGTCCATAGTATTTCACCATTGATTCATCATAATTTAGTTTAGTTTCAGGGACAAAATGTTGTAGGAATTTTGTTTTTAGTTTATTCATCAAGGGTCTAACTTTATATAATTTATCTGTATTGTCTATGTTGTTATTATCAGCGCAATGGAGGTAGCGAAAAATTGATGATAAGTTTGAATTGCAATGTTCAATTATTATTTTAACGGGAATTGGAACTTAACATTTTGAAACAAACTACTTACACGTCGAGTGATTAAAATAAAACAAAACGATCCTCCTTTTGTTCGGCAAGATTTATTACGACACAGTGAAAACAATGGCGATAAATGCCCGCGTTCGTAGGCGAGAAAAAATCACCATAAAAGAAGTCGTTCGTGTGCACCGCGCGCGTATGTAAAAAAAAGGGAGACAGAGAAAGTGTTAAATCATCTGAGTTGATACTTCACTAACAAAGCAAGCCTCATTAATCTAAGCGTTCTTTATTATTTCTGTGTCGCTGCTTTTTTCCCCGTCATATTATCTTTTATGTTCTAATTGCAATGGTTTCTCAAAGGCCCCGGCTAGTTTACATTCAGCTCTCGTTCGCTAATTGCAGCTATGGTAATGACTGAACCCCAAGTTATGCAAACTTTAAAAGGGCGGTGAAAGTTCTGGCACGTTTAAAATAAAGCCGTGAATGGGTTAAACGCCGGATCTTTGAGATGGTTTTGAAGGAACACACTTCGCGAATATTTCATATTTATATCGTTCCAACTTTATATACGTTTTACGCTTTCAAACGGCTATTGTTTAAAATCCTTATTATTTATTATAATATCTACATTTATTCAAGGACAACTTAAAACACGTAATATCTGAATTTTCTTCAGGATGTTTTCAGGGTGAAAACATCCTGGTTAACAAATGCCAGAAAATGATATTTCTTATACTCAATTTATTTTTATTTTTGCGTGTGTTTATGTGGCTTTCTTGGTCTTTAATTTTTCCATTTGCTTCGGGAATATTCTATATTGTTTGTTTAAGGTAGAAAGGTGTTTTGGGAATAGTCTGCAACATAAAGTGAAAACATAGTACCTATTTAAAGATTACATCGATTGTAAAGTTTTATTATTATTATTAGTTTGTTCCAGTTGAATTCGATCACAGTAAGTAACGCGGAAGGTTAGAGCATTCCCATAAAGATTGGAAGCTTATTTCAGGAAGCTGTTTACTTTTCGGTTTAAAGCCGAAGTTTGCCTGTTATCTTTGTAGTTCATTTGTCTGTTAGAAATTCCGGGCGTACGCTGCCGCTCATACGCCTTATGAATTTAAGCGGAACTCGGCCGGATATTAAAAAAGAAATGAGAAAGCTCACCTCAGGAACGCTAATTGAACCGTAGAAAATTATGCCGCGAAATTCGAAATCAAAACGCCGGCGATAGTTTAGAATGAAATTTCCAGTTCAAAGCGATTCGATTGTGAAGCCGATAAGGAAAAACGAAAACATTTTTGCGCTCTCGTTATTTGATTTCGCTTACATCATCGGTCCTTGACAAGAGTTCGTTACAAAAAAAAGCTGCGTCGTTACCGACAATTTATCTCAGTGTTCTGTATCGATTCCTATAATTGGCGCTTCAAAAACAAATGCACAGACTGTAGCGACGTCGCGCGCCACGACGCTTCTTCGTGAATAGAGCGTGATTACGTCACGACAAATATGCGAGGTTATGTTATGGCTCCAGGAGTGGTTCGGGAACAAACACACTTAATGAACGTCACAAAATATCATTAAGTTTGTTCCGAAAATTGAGGAATGTTCGCAGTCGGGATCATATTTGCACAGTTCTAAACGCAGCCAGACTCAAGTGCTCTATTTTATATCCAATTAGTCAATTGCTCTGCTCTAAAACAAATAATTTAATACGTCCCTCACTATTTCAACATTCGACGGGACGTTATCAATTACGCTCTACATTCTCAAAAATACAGAAATTAAATTTATTATCAGCAGTTGCTTTCGTCGCAGCTTTAAATCACCTGTAAAAAGCAGATTTCTGCTTCATTTAGCTCTTCACTTTATTTCGTAAGGCATCATCTTTTAATATAATGTCAATTTATTTTCATGGAAGAAGAATTCTTTTTTTTTTGAAAACAAAGAGAGTGGCCCCTCCACGAAAGCGAAAGTTTAAATTGGCGTTTATTAAATTCTTTGCTTTTTTCATGAACAATTTTAGGAGAGAGTATGTTAGCGAGCTTTGCCAATCACGTTGAAATACAGTGAATATGAACAGGAACATTTTCCTTCTTAAAGGTCAGGGTAGATGAGGATGAGTATTATCGAAAACATAATTTGTATTTTACATCCGGTCGGGCCATTAAAATGTAGTCCATTTTTTATATCAAAAATTATTAACGAGTTTGAATTAGTTTAATGTTGACCTTCATTATGTGTACTGCATACATATAAATTTAGAAGTTATTATTGAAATTACATTAGCATTTATTGTAAGTGATATCGATGGTAAGTATAGTGAATAATACATTCAAAGTAACTGTGATAAAATTTAATGTAGAATCGATTTTGTTCTATTTTCCTTACGTACGAACTTGTGAGTCAAAGAAGATGTCATGTTTATAAAAACTAAGTGGTGCACGACCGTCATGATGATGAATTCCACCAGAATATTCGGAATGACAATAAAATAAATAAATGTATGGAATGCGAATATGAAATTCCAGATAATCGCGAGTTCCGTTTCAAAGTTCAACAAAGAACATTTTCAAGTACAAAGCAGAAATATAAAATTTCATTTCATTACGGACTTGCAAACATTTCCCCGGGCTTTTGTTCCAAAGCAAATTTTGCATTAAAATCCGCTCCACTACACATTTAGGGCGGCGATCTCTTATATACGACACAATTCCCCTCCTTTCCGCCCTCTAACACTCACATTTGTATACGCATCGTCATGATAACCGCCGCTGGTAACGACGAGAAATTTATTCTTCTTCCTGCCTTGAAAGAAGCATATTCTCATTATCAAGATTAATCGCTGTTTAAACTGTTCAAAATCATCCATCAAATTCTAAAATAATGATGTCTGTGTGAGTGGATGGAACTCCATAAATCCCGAGTCGAATTTCCTCGTCCCGTCTAGGCCCTCCTCGGTATTGATGTTTTCTTATAAAATAGAATAGAAATTTCGAGCGATAATTGGCATGCTTACTTATGGAGTTAGTGGTGCACTATTTCCGGGGGAAAAACTCGAGTAATCCTTTGGAAGGCTGTCAATATCTGAAACGAAAGTTGGAATAGGATACATTGGGAAGTGACGCCCGAGGTGGGTACATTTGCATGTAAATTGAATAAAGATGGGAGGTGGATTCGTCGCGACACCGCCGAGACCTGAGCACCGACCAAGTTCGAACAGATTGGAGGCAAAAATTTGATGAACTTCTGCAATATATTGTTCATATCCATCACACCTAATAATTCAAAAATAAATTTCTTTACCATAAAATTAATAAGTTTCAATTTCTCAAGTGAAACTTTGAGTACTTTAACTTCAAGCTATCATCATCAACATCATCCAAACTGATAGTTTGAGGTACAACATTGATTCAAGGAAATATTCAGTCTTTGATATAATTTCAATCTCAATCGTACTCCAAGTTCCCTGTGACTTCGCTAATTGATATTAATTATCTATAAGATGCTAGGTGAATGTGTATTGCACGCGATGAAGATGATTCGCTTTGCTTTGCTGTGTATACAAAGAACGGCGAACTGTAAAATTAAAAATCAGAGATTCGGCGAAAAAAAAGATTGAAAAGTCTATTAGCCTCGAATGAACAACGCAAGGGGGAGGGAAAGAAAACAACGCATTCGTTATGGGTTACAATGAAACGAATTAATACGCTAAGGTAAAAACACAATACAACGACATGTTGTGCATATCTATTACATAAACGCATGCAAGATTTGTGCGACAATAACGTTTCATTTTACGATGATGTATTTTCCGGACATGAAATGTTTGTCATGTTGTATACAAAGTTGGTGTGGTCTGGAACTACGACAAACAGCAATTTATTCCAACATTGAAAACTCGAATTCAAAATTAACCGGACATGAAACGAAATATGCGCTCTGAATGGGCTCGCTAATTACAGTTAGTATTCCTCGTCCCGATTCACTTTTGGATTCGGTTTCGGTGCTATTTGATTTCGGCTTTATTTATTAGATCACTGCTCGGACTGCGAATATTTTATGCAGTTCGTGCGGTGTTATTAATCCTGCGCATTGTCACACAGAAAAAAAAATATATTTTAATTTCGCCATTTGCATTCGCATTTTCGGAACAAAATACGCATTGTGTTGGGTTAGTGAAGAAGCACGAAACTCTAATAATCTGACGTGCGTACAAAAACGGTGATGTTGACGAACCCTTCGGTAATTAAAATATGTTTAGTATTGCGCAAGCTGCTGACAATCTGCGAAATATTGCTGGAGAAAGAGGATTGATTAAACCACCCACCGAATATTAGTCTAAGGAATAACGCAACATCTGCCCGCAAATATGTTGACTTTCTATTATTTAGGCTTTCGCTGAAAAGAAACTCTTTATAATCTAGACATTTTTTGAATACTAACAATTTTCATTTGAATGATCATATTATAAGTTACTGGCAATTAAAAATTGATTAGATTAAATTAAATATTGATTTTTTTGAAAAATATTTTCTTCGGTTTTTGTTAAATTCTAGAAGCTCGTCGAAGGCCTAAAATTTGACACAAATAAATTCAATTTCTCAAAATATATACTATTTTCAGTCGAGTCATTTACATTAAACCTTTTGCTAGTTTATTTTACTTTCGCTTAATCTCGAAATTAATTTTTTGTCTCGAGGTTAATTAATTATCTACTAAGCTTTCTTTCTAATATTAAACTTACATAGATCTTAGATGCTTTCCTCCGCACAATAATGAAAAACAAAACCTAATTTATTATAAGAAAGTATAAGTGAAAAACCAATGATAACCTTTGATGAACTTAATTTAGAGCCCTTTTATAAAGTATTAAAGCAGATTGGGTACGGGTAAAGAACATTAACCGTTCTGGTGTTACCAAATGTACAATGCGAGCAAAAATGACTGATATGTGTGAAGTTGCAGCTCTATTAACTTATACCCAAAAGTACATCTACTTGCAAGAATTGTCAAAATCAATGTTATCAAGTAGCCTGTATCGTATGTACTATCGCGACCTTATAATTTCGCACGATTCGATATCCCGCTGTAAATATGGCTTTCTTTGACGGCTTGTCAAAAATAATCATTTTAAACGTCAGATTTCAAATGTAACGCTAAAATTGTAGCAACACAATGCCAAATCCCGTGCTTTCAGAAGGAGAGCAAGGTTTTGCAATCGCAAAATTGGTCGCTACTTTTTTTCTGTTATTTCAGTTCTAATACTTTATTATCTTGCTGTTCTTAAAATATAACCAAACAATCTGACTTTTGATTAAATGTCTTTAGTGTCAAAATTGAGGAAAGGGCCTATTCTACAAAACTATAATTTAGAGAAATTCTGGCTACTTGATAAAAAATCGTGCAAAATTTTAAGGCCGCGATAGTACATGGACTTTGGCAATTCTTGGAAGTAAATGTTGCTAAGCAGGGATTATATTTTGGATGTAAGTTGACTGAGCTGCAACTTCACACATAACACTCAATTTTGCTCACCCTGTATAAAGAGAAAAGTGAAAGCGGAACTTTTTATTCATGAAAACTTCCTTCGCATATCTCAAAAGATACCAAAAGATATAGAGAAGAGAAGAAAGTACTAATATCCATTCCCGCATTGTTCTCAAAGAATTCTTTATGATATTGAAAGTATGTATAATGGTATACATAAAGACGAAAGGGAAATTTGATGTTCATGTCATAACAAATAATGATGGTAGCAACTGAAATATTTCCGACACTTTAAAATTACTTAAACAATGTAGACTCTGTTAGAAATCGAAGCCTGTATACCGATTCGGTAAATGTTCAACTGTACATCCTGTTATATTGCGTGCGACAGCGAACGCACTAGAAAAATAAAGAGAAAAATTTGACTTATTTTCGATGCCAGTCACCGTCACCGCCCCGCCGGGCCATTGGCAATTAGTTTTCCGTGAACCGAATCGAAGCAAAGTTGCTATATCCGGTACCCAAATTTCCGATTCTGTATATGCAATGTTAACATAATTTAATTTAGTTAAAACAGTTGTATAAAAAAAAATATAAATAAAAAGAAGTTCTTTGGTTCATTTTTAAAGTAAGAAGAAGGCAATCTTAAATCTTATCATAAACTAAGAACGAGTCCTACATCGGGTAGGTGATAGAATGACAGACTCGCTGATATAAACACAACAAGCATAAACTGAGAAGAAGAAGATGTTCTAAATTGTTTTACTGATGTTAAAAATAGTATACCTACATGCTAGAAAAATATAAGTTTATTGAATAAGAAGTAAATAATAGTTCAATTGTAAGCAGCAGAAGAATATTTATTGTTACAGGAACTCTAATAGATTATACTTGTTTATAGTGAAGAATATTAAGGTGCGTTCAAAACTCTCATATTTGGAGTTGGTCATGACTTGAGATAGCTAGAAACTTACTTACATATGAACAAAATTAAACAGCAAAGTAAATTGAGATTAATTGCTGTCAAACGACAGGGTGTAAAATTGTATGACAAGTTCCCAGAGGTTTACTTGTTGTAGTGAAGTCAGGAGCTCATTCTGCATTATCTCAGTTACTTCTACAATGGCTTCACTTGTACATTTTATTGTTTGCTAACCTCCTTCAATTAATGACCACTATTACGAAACCTCTACACTTCATGTTTAAAGTTTCTACATTTTGATATTCATTACGGAATTCCACAAAACATTTCTCTATTGAATAGTTCCAAGCTTCATTAACCTTTGTCCGGTTGCGAAAGTAACTATCAATAATTTTTTTTAAAGAGAATATCATGTCAAGCAGAGAGTAATGAGTTTTACCTAAAAATAGCAGTTTTTTTGTAAATAAACATACACAGGAGCTTTCCAGTAAAATGAATTTAACCTTAAAACGTCAAAAACTGTGAGATCAGCTGCAACTGTTTATATTTAAAGCATCGATTGCTACCTACTTTTTCGCCTTACCTGTTTGACCCTATATAAAGTTGTGAACGCTGGGGGAATGTTAAAAACTCTACTTGGAAGTATACCCAGCTCAGTGGAGACGGGATTGGCTACAAATAGATTGTCGGTAGCTTAAACCTAAATGTAAAAAGGGCGCCATCTTGCGTAAAATAGTGCAAGCAGGCTAGTAAAATCCATGGCCAGCTACATTAAACATTCACTGACGTGTATGTATGGCCGTTTCAATTCGACTTTTAAAAATTTTGACGGGTACTCCTCTCAGCGCCTCTTGTGAGTTTTTATGTAATTGCAGTTGCCATTAAGTTACTGCAATTACTTGAAAACTCACAAGAGGCGCTGAGTGGAGTACCCGCCAAATTTTTAAAAGTCAAATTGAAACGGCCATACATACACGTCAGTGAATGTTAATGTAGCTAGCCATGGTTTTTACACACTCGTCAGTGAATGTTAATGTAGCTGGCCATGGTAAAACTCGTGCTACCGCTAGGCCCACACGGAGTTGAAAGTGATTGAAATTCCCATAGGTTTATACATGCATGCCATTACGATTGAAGGTCACTCTCTATAGTGACAAAACTGATAGTCAGCCTGTATCGTAACCAAGAATCAGGCAAAAACAGGGTAAACGGTTGTACGGATCGTTTAATATACACAGAAATATGTAACAAAAATATGCAAAAGACTACTACGCAAGCAAAGTGTCAAAAGTTAATAGTGGGTGTGAAACCCCACTGAAGTATATTTACGGAAAGAATCATGTCTGCGAGACATACTATTTATTGGATAGCGCCAAATTAGACGCGTAAACACCGGCCAGGATATCCTTTTTGGTTTACATTAAAAGTACACATCTTTGTTCTCAAGACAGTAATGTTAAAAAATAAATAAAAGACAAACAAATTCATCGAAGCAAATGTACAAAATAAATGTTAACACAACTTTACCTTAATATTATCTTTATAATCGGTTTCGGAAGGAACCTTGCCTTCGTAGGGCAATTACATCTTGGGAGTACCCAAAATTAACGTGTACGGAAAAGAACGCAAAGCATAAGATGAAATTTTAACGATACCAACACGATCTCCTCCAATCTATTCGCGTGTTCATCCACGGAAGGGGTGCAACCCTCGATGAGTGCTTTATGCGGTTCGGCAGCAGAGGTCCTTCTCTGAGAACGCGATGTCAAAGTAGATAGGATCTCGAAATTCGATGACATCAACAGCAAAACTCATCCGGAAGGAACCAAACTGGCCCCAAAACTCGAACAAGGGTGTGATCCTAACCCAGCGGTTCTCAAACTTTCGTATTTCGCGTTCCCTTTTTTACCTTGAATAATTCATTGCCCCCCTGCATAATATAAAGACAGTCGAGAGTCCTTTAGAAAATGTTAATACTACTTTCAGCAAATACTTTTTCGCAAAAGCAGACATTAAATTGAGTGACTGGAATTGGGTAATAAGAATGGAAAAATTTAATTTTGCTGTCTTGTTCATTTCTTCGATATTTCCCCTGTACAACTTCGGCACCCTCCCACGGGGGCGCGTCCCAGAGTTTGAGATCCGCTGTCCTAACCCATAAAACGTGCAAACGGAAGAAATACAAATGTGAGAGAAATTCGATAACGAGAAGAAAGCCGATTCGAAAAAGACTTACCCCACAGATCAATGGGCTAACTGAAGAAGCGTGCCGCGTCGATCCTCAAGTAACGTATCGAGCGTCTAAATAAAAACCTGGTCAAGTGGGTTGTGATCGAGAATTTATCCATTGCATTTGCATAGCAGAATTACAAAATGTAGCCTACTTGATCAGGTTTTTATTTAGACACGAGTTATAATTATCCGCTTAAAAAAAAACATGGGAAACTAAAACTTCTTACAGACGTTAATAAAACCCCTTACCACAGGGCGGTCTAAACTACCAGGCAACACACAAGGAGCACAAAAATAATTAAATAATTAAAAGCCTTTGATTTCAATACGGTTTAAACACAATTCCATGTTAATTTTTTTACACTTTTTGGAAATTCATAACTTTTTCCATAGTAAAATATCAAAGTTGAAATTTTTACTGTAGTTTCCTCTTATACAGGTGGACATTGTGTAAAAAAAAATAGGTGTTTATCCCATGTCCCACCAGAGATATTATGCTTCAAACTTTGAAAAAATCGCAAATTTTAATTTTTAAAAAGTCATAAAAACTAAAGGACACATTTATCAGTGTTATGACTCTAGCTATAGTGAATACAGTAGTATATGTAATTGCAATTAAAAAATCAACTGTGATATATCACCCCTTCATCATAAACTTAGGTTCCAAAAAGTGGCATTTGTTAAATTCCGTTGCCAAACTTCAAGGAACATTTTCACCTACAAGGAAACAAATAAGGCTTTTTATGCTGAAACATAAAATTAAAGAGGAGGAAATGCTGAATAAAATGGTCTTTGTTGCAGTGGTCTAGCATAATCCAGTCCTAAGAAAAGTTTACGTTAACGTCTGCAAATGGCACAAACAAACGGGCTGAGATAAAAATTTAATAACATCATTTTTGTACTCCCAGTACACATGGCAATAATATATAAAAAAAATAAAAATATTTAAAATGGTCAAGCAACCTTCATTGGATCACTTCATATGGAATGACCCATAAATTAAATTCCGACCTAAACGACATACAGTACAAAAAGTGAGTCGCCCTTTGTGAATTTTCAATCGCTTTTAGGCTCTTATCAGAAAAATTAATTCACCCTCTGATGAATTATTTATTGACGCACGTGAAGAACTAAAAAGCTCGCGTTATTTCATTCTGCCGTATGTAAATTAGTGTGTACAAACCAGAATGTAATTACAAAAAAAAATAATAATAAAAATAGGGCTGCAAAGTATGAATGTAGTAAGCAGCTGATGGAAGAATGACCCTTTGTAAAATGGACGTGTTTCATATACAGGGTTAAATTCAAGTAAGGTCGTCATGGCGTTTTTATCAATCTCTAGAGATTACATAAGTGATTGGAGCGCCTGTGGAAAATTAAAAAAAAAAAAACTAATCTGGCTTGGTATTGTATTGTGAAGAAATTATTAGCTGCAGCAATAAAATCTTAGATAAACTTGCAGTTGAAATTTAACGCAGAGCATAATCTGACAAGTCGCTTTGGAGTTGAGCTTTAATTTTCAGCATAGTCTGCAAACTTTTCCGATAACAAACGCGAAGTTGTTTTGATTTGTTGCTTGCTCCACTCCGCGGATGCCCGAATCAAAGACTAAATATAATTATAATTTTATTCGAGCGAGGCAATATATCATCGCAGTAGTATAAAACGTGGGACATTTCCTGCGGGAAATCAGGAACTGTAATACCGTATAATTAGCAGATAAATTCTAGAATCTAGGCAACATGTACGTGTCGCCGGAAGAGGAGCATGGCGAGCTTTTGACCATCGGATCGGAGTTAGTGAACTTAGCGGTTGTCTGCGTTCCATCATGTACATAAAGGAGATAGTCCGGCAATCGGTGGTTAAGTGTAGCCTGGAAGTGTAATTGCGATGTCCCCCGGGCCGTGTAACCGGACGCGACGGCGAGTTGATAACGTAACCCAACGTCCTCGCAGATAAATACTTGCTAGATACTGTTGCCCTTGTGTAAAATACACACTTACAAATACAGTACGGGAGGTAATATAAGGAGCCCGAAAGGCCGGAGGCGATTCATCATAAAATAAGGAGCTATAGAGGAGACTCGAATGCGTACGCTATGGCCGGCGGTATTGATTGAACGTGGACGTCCCTTTATGTTTGTCCACTCTCGAATATGTCAATACGTGTTGCAGAATATACAGGGTTACATCCAATTAAAGTGTCACTATGACGGTCACGTTGTAACTATAAAGGAAAAAGATGTTCAAGTTCATCAGATATACAAGTCTCCATTTTACGTAATAAAAAATCTACTCAAGTATTATAAGTAAGTAGAAGAACTTAGTCTTCGACTCCTTCTTTTCAACATCCTGTGAAAAATTTAATAACATCTAATTTGGTATACTTGCTGGGCTTTTCCAATAAATAATAATAGGAGTATTTGAAGTGTTGTGTGATACGATAATGAAAGTCGTGTAACTTTAACTTAAATAATGACCATTAAGTTTTTACACTAAAATATAATTAAATGTTCAATTAAGTTTATCAAAGATATGAGAAATGGGGGGAGGCTATAAACAGTGAAGGACATAAAAAAAAGTTCGGGCTTATTACAAAGGAGACGCTTGGAGGTATAATCCCCCCGTTATTAGTATAAAAAGTAAAAGCCGAAATCGCGAAAAACTACATTTAGCGGTTCATCGCATAGAAAGTAATGAAGTGCCTTTTTTATTATGTGAGAATGAGGACGGCGGTTAAACTTTTCCGACGGTAATCCGTGTCATTTAAAAACTTATTTAATGAGAAAAATAAAACAAAGCAATTTATTTTGTATTTTTTGCGGCCGGTTATCTGTTTTTATGACGGAGCGGGGGATGAAAAGCGAAGGATATATCTGATATAAATAAAACAGGGCAGTAAAGGCGAGGTAGCTTTTAATAATACAAAACCAACTTATACGTCTCATCATCGGTTGAAAAGGGTCTAATAAAACAAAACGTGTGTTTTTGGCCGCAACAAAAGCCTTAAACACTTCATGCATTTCTAAACTGTAATCGGCGCACGCCGAATTATATAAACGTGCTCGTACATACATACATATATATTCAAACTATTGATTTCACCCGGCGAAGAATTTTCAATAGCTTGTAGAGCAATATTCTGATTTTTCGGAATCAAATATTTCGCCTCGTTGGTTCTGCGGGATCAGGTGATTTGAATTCGTGTGAAACAAAAAAGATATTTGCAACGTTTCTCATATTTTTCCCTTTGAACTTTCACAATCTTTTCATCTTTATAAAATAACGATTTCTTTTAAAGCGTTGCGTCTGTATTTATTTTCACAAACGCTCGGTGTTTACAGAAACGCAGCACTGCCTTACTCCATTTCGTTTCTCTGAGGTATCTTCATATCTATAAATCACCGGAAAATGAAATAACAGTACATATACGTACGTAGATTCTTGAAAACAATTTTATTAATTATAAAAAAAAATAATTGATTGTGTTGCCCGAATGCAGGCTTTATAAAAATGATGAAAGTCCTTATTCCTTAATGACAGAAAAGCGATCTGGAAAACTAACAGGAAACAATTTGAAAAAGAAAACTGGTTTTTGGACTGATAATGTTGTTGATTATTGATTCTTACATGCTGTATACTATACTATCTTAAAATGCAATTGTGTTCAAGTCACATTGCGAAAAATCGTTTTTCCACAACCTTTTTAGTTTGGCAATACCTCTCGCGTCGAGCTAAAGTTTCAGAACTATTTGCATTACTCCCGGTATTGGGAGTAAAAAATTTTTCTACATAACATATTGCTGTGATATTACAAAAAAAACTCCATATATTTCCAATCATCGTAAACAGCAAAGGAGATGCAACAACAAGAAAAATCCATCTTCTACAAATATGCTGAGCAACGATACTAAGTTACTTAAAAAATGTTTTCAAGAACAGATAACAGTACTCCACAACAATAGCCACAACAAATAGCCTCCTGGGAAGATTCAGAATACATTCAAGGTCTCTTATACATTACCACCGAGCCCTAAAAACCGAAATTAAACGGTCAAAACTATTCTAAATATTTGCCGAACACAAAGTAATCGAAAACATTAAACATCAAGCAATGAAGACGGATTCTTATTCACATTCCGGACGAAGAACTGCAAGACCCCGTGAATTGGACGCAGTTCTGCCAATGTTTAAGTAACATCCACTAACAGAAAGAAAGTGGCCAGTACGTGCTCCCAAAAACCATCGCAAAAGGAGACTAGTTTATTTCGAGGATGGGAAACGCGTTAGAGTCCATCGCAGCAGACGTACAGGTCAACTACGAGGACTTATTAGTGACAAATTTAAAGTTACGTGATAATTCATTTAAAACTATTGACGTGAATTACTGACATACACATACAGATTATTTTTTTACTATATGCCGATCGTATAAAATATAAGCTAAGAAAATGTACGACGAAATAACCCCACGCCCTATAATAGTTAGCCGAAGCTCTTAATGAAGGATGGCAGTAACTTCCAATAGATACGCTAAGTCATCTTGCTCGAAGGATGCCTGGACGATATCAGGCTGTAGTTGATGCTCATGGGGGTCATGCCCGTTATTAGGGTGCAATATTCCTAGTGCAAACTGAATTTTCTTAACGCTGGACGTGATTAGAGCACGTTGTTTTTGGTATATACTTTTGGTATATACTTTTGGTTTATACTCGAACTTTTCCTCCTACTGTTGATAACTATTGAATTAGGTTTTAACTTTTCATTGATTTTTGTTAAATAATTAACGAGGAATAACAAGCAACCATAAAAATTTCAGTCTGTTATTAAATAAGACACTGAGAAACATTCAAAATCTCGTTCCGCTATTTTTTTCATTAGTGCATAAAGAGGGGAATAATTTTTCTGAAGACTAAACGAAAAGAAGAATCCACCCTCCAGAACAATTACAAATAAAAGGAAGAAAAATTATACTAAGAGCCTCTAACAACCTAACAACATAAATTGACTGTTTAGTGGGGCAAAAGAACTACACCCAGGTGACCCAGAACTCCAAAAAGCTCCACCAACAGCAGCACATAACAATATGTCATTTTATAGGTACTTCTCACAAATATTTGAATAAATATGATGTACTTTCTAATGAAAAAAAAACTGTATGTCCATGTCCTGTATGTCAGTATCTATTTGACTACGTAGTAATGTAAATAAAGTGGTTATAATTAAATTGGGAAAATTAAGCTTGATTGTAGTCCGAAAACCATTAGTATTTGTCTGATTAAGTCGGTTTCATTTTCCTCACTCACATTGAAACACACACACACAAACAGACGTATTATGATATCGATTAACATCACGGATGACGTTCAACATTTGTTCGAGGCAACAAAACGCGCGAACCCGTCCGAACCCGACCAGACACGCACAACTTCTTGTAATTGAGTTACTGCGAGTTTATTTTATAGAACTATATCCGCCCGACCTCAATATTTGATGTGTAAACTTTTCTTCACATGTTTCAAAAGAATCTTAAGTTTTCGCATTATTTTTTGATGGCCGTTACAATGTTACCATTCCGCGACACTACATTTTTAATACGGGAAGTTTTATAAAGGAAACTTTTAGTGTCGCAGGAATGACCTTTAATTTTGAAAATAGGGAAGCACGAAGGAACTGCTAACGGCGCCGTACGTTTTTATATCTTCTTTAATAGTTCCGGTATCACCTTGTGTCGACTGTTCATTGCGAAACGATTTCACTGTGTATCACCATGTCATGTCAAAATCTTTATAATTTCATTAAGATACCATAACACCCTTTTTAATCCTATTTTTAGATATAAGTTCTGAATGGTTCTAATCTTTCCCAACAGGACAACTTTAGTTTGTGGCAGCTGTGCTTAGTATGTGAGTTCTTAGATTCTTCTCTTCCCTGTATGAGAAGATTCCATAAGAATCTATTTGGGTTTATCCTTTAACATTGGAGAAATACATGACAGACTTGAAGAAAAAATAAAGACCCTGGAAATTGTAGAAAATTCTGAAAATAGCTGCTGGAGGTTATTTTTTCCTAGTTCAAGTCTTGTAATATAATTGTTTAACTCTTTTCATGTACTAAAAAATAAACACGGTAAATTAAGCTTCAGCGGCAAACTTCGCGCTGCATATTTCACGGCCTGCAGCTCTCCGAACTACTTTAAACTTGCGTGGAGCTAAAGTACGCCGCGCGGCCTCGCGCTATGCCGGCTTTAAGGGGGCACAGTCAACTAATAGCTCAATAAATTCTGGAGCGGTTCAATTTGGAATTCCTCCCCCGGTTAAATATATAAGACGAACATAACTCTGATATTAATAACGTAAAAGTTATTTTGTTTTCGGACATTATGCAGGCAGCAGATTTTTACTTATTGAATTAGTGAAACGGTCGGTGATTAATTTTCTTTTTTGTTGCAGGTAAATAGTTGTCTGATTTGCTCTATGTCCATTGAGTCAGTATGTAAAAGAACATAACAAAAATATAGAATGAGAATCTCAACATGACGAGGTAATTTTAATTACTGGAAAGTTCCTTTCTCATGTGAAATTATTGTTAAATAACACAGTTACAGAATTCGTGTAATTTTTAAATAATTAAAATACATTATGATTCAAAAGGACCGCATCATCACTTGAGCGTTCTTTAGAACCATTTATTTGTTCTAAAAAATGTAAAGAATTTTTTTCCAAGAGCTTTCTTTAAGAAGATATAGACCTTGATACGAGTTTGATTGCATGTAGATACAGTCAGAATTAAAAGTATTGTTTCCCCAACGATATGTAAATGTATGATCTTTCCAATTATCCATTCTGATCACCATAACAAGCAGGCGGTCAAGCAAACATCGACAAGAATTGAATTAGGCCACAATTTGAGTTTTTCTTGGAAAGGCATTACTTTTAGTCCTGACTATACCTCGCGACAGCAACGATAAGCACAATCTATGAACTTACGAGAGTTGCGCTTCTTGTAATTCTTTGACTGATTGTGAGGCTTTTTAGAAGTTGATTTCAGCTTTAATTTTAGTTTATGGAAGATTGTATCAATTGCAACATTGTTAATTCAATGCAATTGTGTTCTTTTAATACAAGGAAAAGAAAGATTTTCTTAATTGCAACAATCGAGTTAATTAGGGCCTAAAACAACATTATCTATTAATGAGGCTCATTGTTCGTTGAAAGTTTATGGCAACGGAATATGATTGCTGTGTTTTGCTATGACCATTTTTTTCCAGATTAGGAAATTTATCATCATTGCATTTGAATTATCATATTTTTTCAAGTTTGGTTTGTTTATTTCAATAATTGAATAATTTTTGTCAGTCTTCAGCATAATTCCAACCCTTACATATCCTCTTGTTGTACTGGCATGATTATACAGTATACACCTAGCGGTCTAGAAATATAAATGTAGATTATCAATATTATTATTATTATAGAAGTCGGGGACCGTTATTGCGCGATCATGCGATATCGCCATCGCGAGCTTAATAAAAGTCGAGCTTATTAGAAGTTATACGAAAGCGTAAGAAAATTTTACGAAACACTACAGTTGATCGCTGGCCACTGGGGAAATTTCAGCTGCAAACACGCAGATAAGAATGACGAAGAACTAACCAATAAACGTCAGGCTATAGTGAGTTTTGTCTGGCTATAATTAAAACTAAGTATCCTGGCTGCTTCATCTGAGTGAAGCGTGAAGAGAAAAAAAAACAACATTGATTGAAAACTCAGCCGCCCGGGAGACGTAAGACAAATGATAGATGGAAGAAAGCAACAAACTGTTACGATTATCCCACCCTCGTTTCACAACTGCATTTATCGAAATATTTCACTTTTTAATTATACCTTTTCGTTTTTACGAAAGGTAATTTCATGCGAACGTTAAGTAAGTTTTTGGGTTAGGAAAACGTCGTCGGTAACGAGATTAATATTAAACACCGTCAGTGTTAACGCAAACAACTTTGACGGAGCGCATCGCCATTAAAAAACCAATATCGAAGCAAGGACTATAAAGTAGTTAAATTTTAAGTGATACAACGCGGCCGCCCTCGTTCAGAGATTACGCTAAGCCTAAACGATGCAACTTAAAATAAACTCGGAACTTAAATTGCGCACGTTCTCATTATATTTCCATTTAAAATTAGATACGCCCGCCGGTTTCGAGTTCTTGTTAGATTTTGAAAAGCGTATGTGATTTCGTATGAGGGACGCCGTACGAGTGGCTAAGCCAAGCTTTATGTGTTGCGGGCACTGAAAGGTTCACATTGCGAGGTGCGCTTTTATGGGACGTTTCTATCTATTCTGGAAACGTGCGAATGTTCTCCGTCGCGTCCCTACAATCGCACGAATAAGCCACAACATCTCCAGATGATTAATTCATGAGAGCTGAGTGGTTTAGGAACCAGCAACCGCTCCAAATCTTGAATTAGGATTGAAATAGGCCCATTGTTCTGATGCGCAACTTCAGATTGAATACATTTATAAAATATTATAAATTGTCATTCGATTCTTGTTCTCATGGATTAAATGAATTCAAAAGGCCAACTTAATATAAAGTACAACGTAATTTCTATTGAAATACTGAAACAAAATCAATAATTTCAGGTTTTCTCTGCTTACTCTGATGTAATATGATTAATTTGAATTTACAATCAAAACACACTGCCAGAATTTTTATGTTTATTGGTTTTTTTAAAACATACATACCTACTTCTGATAAATAATCGGTATCTCCTTACTATTCATTGCCTCTATTAAAATCGAACCAATTCTATAAGTTGTCGAATTGACCATAGAACTATGTTAATTAAGGAAGAAGTAAGAAAATGTATTGTTACACTAGGCACATGTAGTGTTGCTAAGTGGTTTATGTCTTTCATTACCACATACCTACCCATTCACTTACTGAACACCGATTCTAATGAGTTTATAAAGTATTCGGTTTCCAGCGAGCACAAAAACAAATATGTAATAATAATAAAGCGTTTTATTTTCTTTCGTTTAGCGCTGATTATAAAATTTATGAAGCGGAAGTCGGTGCGACTTCTCGGTCTTGAACCACCTAAAATATATAAAATGCGATCCGTTCTTAAAGGCAAGCAAGCGGCTGGCCGGCGAAAGTGTATAAAAACGTCGTCAAACAAACGATACATAAAATTTATAACTGGAGCAGTAAAGCAACGGAAAAAATAATGCCCCGGCGAAAATCCCCTAAGCCGATTATTATGCTTAATAAAGAGAGGAAGACGCATTAAATTAAGAAACCCAGCAGAAAAATTCACTGCCTTCATATGTTGAACCTACCCCAATTTCATTGCTGAAAATTATATAATTTTTTTTGTTATTAATAGAAAAAATTAAGTTGCTTGTGAGTTTTGCCTATTTGATTATCTACTAGGGTCATTCTCAGAATATCTCCATCTTCAAATTACTATATCAGGTTAAAACAAGATGAGCATATTCTGAGAATGCTCTAGAGTAATGAATTGAAACTTTGTATGTCTATGTAAAACGGAATGAAGTAGAGTATCCTGAAATTTAACCCTAATGCTGCCCCCTGAATTGCAAAGTAGGTTCGTTATTTCCTCATAAGTATTAAACAAATTGGAATAAATTTAAAAGTTTATAAATGATTGTAATGAAAATGTTGCATCGATTTATTTTCGGTGATGAAATGCAGCAGTACAAAAGCATCGGCAAAAATATGCAATTTAAATTCGATTTGTTGCAGATGACGTTAAAAACTGTTCGATGTATTATCGTCGTCATTTATTTGACCGGCAAAAATTTAATTTTTTGCTGAAATTACACAATTAAAGCCAGCAATTGGAACCGAAAAACAATATTGTCGATTTAACTGGCAATTGCCTTAGTTATGAGCTTTTCTGGACGCTTTTAATTAATCGGCGAAAAATTCAATGCGTTTACACGATTTAGTCCAACGCAGAAAAATAATTCAATTTTTTTTGGCGTTTATGAAAACGAGGTCGCTTCTAAGTAAAATTAGTAAATAAATACTTAGAAGTAGTGTTCTTTAAAATATTTTTGTAATTTTAAATTTCCTGTGATCTTAATTCATCGCCGTATAAATTAATTCTTTGTCGTCATTTTGTGAATAGTTTTAAAGTCTAATGTTTCATTAACCCCAAATCTAAACTCATTTTCATAAATACTGCTCAACTAGACCACATAGAAACTTGTATTAAACTCTATTTAAATGAGAAAAAAATTATGCACGATCCTCGGATATGGATTTGAAGTTATTCAAAAAACCTATACCTTGAGAACTATTTTAGATTGTAAATTGCATTGTTAATTTAACCATGCATATGTCTATAAGGAAAAGCTGCACCTTGAGCTTTTCAAAATTATTTACTTCAAAGAAAAATCTGATTGCCCTATGTTGATTTCATCTCACAAAAGAGCTACCTCGAGAACACCTTTAGATAGTAAGGTATAGCCTTACCACTAATTTCAACATGCCTTGATCTACAGATGAAGCTACACACTGATTTTTTCACACATGTATTTCATGTAGGTATTCTTTAAAATAAATCTGATCTTTGCCTGAGAATAATTCTTAAATTTATACTTTTCATCAAGAGTTAAAAATGTAAAAAGATCGATTTTTTCAAATGGAATGCCAGATTTTTCGTTGCGTAATCAAATTGGTGATAAAATTGACACAAAGTGGTATTACATGTTCCTATACCTAAATCAAACCGTTTTATTTCCAAAAAACGGAAAATTTTACCATTATAAAAAATAATTTTTCAATTGTCAAGTTATTGAAACTCATTAACTAATAGATTGCCTTTGCGAAGTTTCATTTCAAGTTGCAAAATGAATAAAAGCAACGAAAATAATGTTTATACAAATCAAGAAATTCTTAATTTATTTTTTATACACGGAAAATGCGACAAAATTGTTAGCAGAACTTGCAGAATATTTAACGAAAACTATCCACACTTACTTCAGATGGAAAAAAATGGATATAAAAAACTAGGAACAAATTATAATAAATGTTCGAAATGGTGGCCGTTCTTCGGCAGCTCGAAGTGAGGCGTTGGAATTGGCCTCGAAATAAGCTAAGGTATTCAACTCAGCCTCTTCATTAGCAACTGTAGTTTTTGGTCGATTTAACAGTTGACCAATTCGTCCAAAACGCACAAAATTTGCTTCTATTCTTCTAAATTTATCTTTTGTCATCTGAGGTAAGTGTGGATAGTTTTCGTTAAATATTCTGCAAGTTCTGCTAACAATTTTGTCGCATTTTCCGTGTATAAAAAATAAATTAAGAATTTCTTGATTTGTATAAACATTATTTTCGTTGCTTTTATTCATTTTGCAACTTGAAATGAAACTTCGTAAAGGCACTCTATTAGTTAACGAGTTTCAATAACTTGACATTTGAAAAATTAATTTTTATAATGGTAAAATTTTCCGTTTTTTGGAAATAACTCTAAAACGGTTTGATTTAGGGATAGGAACATGTAATACCACTTTGTGCCAAATCTTATCACCAATTTGATTACGCAACGAAAAATCTGGCATTCCATTTGAAAAAATCGATCTTTTTACATTTTTAACTCTTGATGAAAAGTATAAATTTAAGAATTATTCTCAGGCAAAGATGTTTATTTTAAAGAATACTTACGATAAAGGGATCTTTAAACTACAAACTTAATTAGATTTCAATTTTCTATCTCGTTTCAAATAAGAGTTACAGCCCATTTTAAAAACGTCAACCACCTGCCATGATTTTGGAAAATAATTTTTATCTCAATAACTGTAATAGATAGACATGGTATGGTTTGAATAAAAAAGATTCAAAATTATGATTCCCATCTAAAAGTGCAAAAATATATAGTGTGTTCCATTTAAAATAACAAAGTAGATGGTGACTTCCGGTATAACCGGAACAACAACTAATCACTTGTATCTAATCTAAATGTTCAAGTTTCTGTTTTGGCCAGAACCCCATAAACTTCTAATGAAAGGTCTCGCTGGGACAGCCTGTATATGAATAATATTTTGAAGCAAAAGGTTCTTAATTATTAATTGTGAATAAAACTCATTTCATGAATTTAGCATTTACTAACGCATAAAGCATTTGCTTCAAGAAATGTGAAGGTACTTCAGTATTAAACTTCGGTTTGTGCGAATCAAAAGAGTTTGCAAATTATATCAAATGAACCGAGGTCACCGAAACAATATAAAAAGCGTACCGAACATTACCGAATGATCACATTCGGTAATGTTCAATGAAGAGAACCTATGTTTGTTGTTTGAGCATTTTATTGGTGAACATTATGAAAAACGAGGAGGTGCATTAGCATCTATTCACAAAATGGAAGATTTCCTCAGATGTACCATGAGTTTTTATATATCTCTGAACATACAACGTAAATATTCCTATGTTGTTATTAAAAAAAAAAAAAAACATCAATGCATTGCAGGACATGGAAGCGAATTTCATCCAAAAAAATGCGCTGTAAGTGTCAATTATTTGTCGATTTTCAAACGATCAATCGTTTAAAATCACTCTCCAAAATCTACCGAAAAGACCGTTGGCGCAAGGGGAAAGAAAATTTTAGCCACGAAAAGTCGTCTTAGGTCCGTGAATCATCGAACTTAAGAACCCCGACTAAGGATCATAATCTAGGCTAAGACGACTTTGTAATAATAAATACAAGGCCTCACGATTTACGCAGTCAAATTCATAGATGCGTCGTAGACCCCATGAACGAGTGAAAGCTCGGAGGACGTGATATATTTAATTTTATTAGTATGTAAGTCAAATTCCTGTGCCGACAATAATTAGGCATTATTTCCACAAAAATTAATACAAATCAAGGCAAATGCGTTTCCTACTACCTTTTGCTTCAAAGATTTTGCTTTTATCTTTTACTTTAAGCAATTGCTTCATTTTTATTCATCGAACCCATTGTCTCTGACAGACGAAGAGCTCGTGCAAATGAGCACATTTTGCTTAAAAGGAACATATACCTCTCTTTCCATATTTCAAAAAATTCTTTTGAATGATTTTTGTTTATTATTAGAGATTGTACGTTTAATGGTTTGAAATTCTTAGCTTTCTTGAAAAGGGGAATAAAGTAATTTCGTCAACTGCAAAGGATTTAAGGAAATCAAAAATATTCGTCTCTCAATATCTAAAATCATAAAAATCGTAAGCCGTCTATTCACATAAAATTGCCGGCAGTATCAATCCATGCACTTTATGATAGTTTTACTTTGTAGCTCGGCATTGAATTTCTTTTCAGTCGCGGAAGAGGAAAGAAGGAGGAACGTTTTACAGGGAGCGATCTTTTTAGTTTTTACGGTTGGCGCACCGTAGAAGAAAAGTGTAGGTGATTATTTTAAGGGCTCGCAACAAAACCGGGATTCAATGTTATTTAGGAAACGCCAAAATATATTGAATATATTCGTGCGCGCGGAGCCCTGCTTACGCTACGAACGGGTTTAAATATTTGTTGAGAGGGTGGTGCAATCAGATTACCTTTATCCCCGTATTCCGTACCGATGATGTATGTATTTATGGCACCATGTATCAAGCCCGAACCAGAATAATTTCTGGGATCCGCAAACAACCTCGTTCAAGCCCAGCTTTTTCCTGATGTTTATAAATCAAATTGGATTTTATAACCGAAGTTTTGGATATTCCTTGCCATCGTATGGATGCGTAGAAATTGTTAGTTGTAGCAGGCAGCCATTGTCGTATATCTCTACTTTTTCTTCTAGCTGTCGGCGTATATTTCACCTGGTGCTTTATTATAGTCCACGTTTATTTCGGGGTTTTACCACTCCGCCGGAAACTTGTTATAACATCCCACGCGCTATACTACGAATGCCAATTCCTATCACTTTGAAGCCGACTGGAAAGTAATTGAACTATAATTATCTCCGCCATTGAGTAATCGACCGGCAAATATGACCCACACAACATGTTTGCTACACCCGTTTCTCTAACTAAATTTTAATTGAAACCGCAACATTCCAGACTTGGCTTTGATATAATATGGTGAAGCTTTCGCGCACAAGCAAACTAATTACCCGCTCTCGAACGAAAAGCTTCACGGTGACGTCGAGTCACCTTCAAATTAGATTTGAATTAAAGCAAAACACCGAGTGTGTTTTCAATTTATATTCAATTCTGCGAGCGCACCGGATAATAACCGCCGACAATTTTGTACGTGTACGCCGCTATCGCGGCTTATAAATGTTTAATTTCCAGGACGAAACAAAAAAATTTAATGAAAATTATTTAGAAACACTCTACAAAAACTATATACTGAGAAAAGTCTGTTAGTTACGTCAACAACTTTTTATTCTACAAACGTAACTTACTACTTATGAATGAAACAAATTTCTAATTATTTTTCAGGCAACTTTTATAGAGCTTAGAAAATCGACGTTTCATATTGCACAGTCGCTTCCTCAAGACTTCACTTTAATTTTTCCAATTGTTTCAAGGCAAATAACCAATTCTTATACATTTCCGTATTTTAATGTATCTACAATGTTTAACAAAAATATAACTTTAATCTGTTTCAAACAGAGAACTTGTAAAGCCAAAAAATTATAAATCCGACAAAATTACTATGATAACAGCATTCCAAAAAAAAAGAGCTTTCCTTATAATCTTATGGTTTTCATGAAATTTAAACTGAATTTCTTCCGTAATGATCATTTAATATTAAGAATTGCTTTGGAATAAAACATGAAAGAAAAAATTGTAGGTAATTCGATTCGGGTTCTTTTTTTTATATTGCGTCCGATAAGATTTAATAAGGCATAAAAAAGTGGTTCCTCACGTTTGGTGGGGGACGAAATTATGGAAGAGGCAAACGAAAAGAGAGCAAGAAAAAAAATCGGGCATTAAAATTAGGTTTTGGATTTATGTTATTACGTCGAGCGCGTTGTCTCCAATTCTGGTAACGAAGCATTAGCCGACGAATAAATTGCGTTCACTTATGGTAATCGCAATCAGTCGTCAATTTCTGCTCCGATTGACTACGCATTTGGCTGCATATTTATGATCGTCGCATTGTTACACATCGTCCATGCATCACTTTGCCTATCCAATTAAGTATGACGTTCAAAACAAGGCGCGCGTTGGGACGACGACGGCGGCGTCCAATCAATGATTCCGACAGCTTGTCGCTGGAATTATAGATTTTTCCTGACACCGACGCCTGTAATTAAATCTCGACAGGCATCTGAAAGGCAATTTCCAGAAGTAGTTGTATCGCGGTGTCTTAAAATCAATTTGCGTGCTCCGTACGCTGTAGCTGCCTTTCTACCGGGACTGCTTAACTTCAGTTACTCCTGGGGGACAGGATGCTGCCGACGCCAGAGCTTTGAGATAAACGCCACTTTGAAGTGCGTTAGCAAGTTTAACTACTTTTAGACATATTACGCAAACTGTACTTGGTACTTTGCGTACGTATAACATAATAATCGTAATGCACACTTCAGCAAACTTTTTCACACCCTCATATCATCAGTTTGAGTACGCCGCAGAACTTCTGATAATTTCACTTCCTTATCGGTATCATAACGACAGTGAAATTACCCAAGACTAAATCGCTATTTAATTTACATTTATGAAGTTGTTTCTCATTTCAAAAGAAAAATCATATTAAACTCATGCATTTTAACAAGACGCTGTTTCTAGATTAAATTCCACTATTAGATGATAAAGCGGTAGTTTTACAAAGAGATCATAAATGAATCATAAAAACGCCAGTTTTAACGCATTCTCGCATTTAATAGAAAAGAAACAAGAGTTCCATTAGTATTATTAAGCCACGGTGAATTGAATACTAACGGTGGCAGCATTTCGGCAAGCGAAATAGAGAGTCATTTTACACAATTATTAACCAATATTAACTGTCACGGTTGACAGTTGTATTAGACGGAGAAGCGGGTATGCGATGACGTAACAGCTCTCTATCTCGCTTGAATGCTGCCACCGTTGGTATTCAATTCATCGTATTATTAACCAATCATGTTACAAAGTCTAAAAATTATATCCAATAGTATTTATCTTAGATCTACCCTTTTCTATCATATTTAGAACCGTAAATATGCTTATTCTTTTCTTTTATTGGGATTGACTGAAGGCATCACAAAGCATAAATTGTTTTTGTTAACGGCAACGCGTTCGCAAAGTTGTCATAAACTCCTTTATTGGCGGTCGGCTTCCTTTGCGAAGTTGAAATTTTGAAACAAGGTCTTGCTAAAGTGCATGCTACTGTATATGTAGATATGGTACAGGATGTTCCATTCAAAAATTAGCGTAAACGTCATTTAAACGCATATCAGTCAGTTAGACACTGTCCCCAGTGAAGGAACTCACTTGCTTAATGTGTGCTTAATTTTAATGCACAACTTAGTATCATCTTGACAAATCGACATAAGACACCCTGTGTACTAATAATCCTTTCAGATCAGGCAACCATTACAATAGGTGCACTACTTATTTGTGATAAGTTGTTTCACTTCTATAAAAAATTCCAAAGCTACTTTTCGCGACATGAAATTGCGGCATGTAGAAGGAAAAGAATTTTCCGCCCTACACCTTACTAGGAATATTTGATTAAGAAAAAAAAAACGAAAGAACAATATCTCTAGAACAAATGTTAAGTGGTAGTCTTGTAACTGACGTTTCTTGCAAAATCCAACCACCAACCGTTTGTTTTAAAAGTTTTCATTTGTTTCTTTTGGTTCTCGTTCTGTTTGTTACCTCGTGTTATCTGGAATCAATCCAATCAATACAGAAAAATCAACGAGAAAAAAAGACAAGCAATTTTTCACGAGGTTCGCGTAGCGAATCAATATTTTTCTAAAAATTTCATAGAAAACATGAATTGAAAAATAAAGCTAAATTCTCTTTGGACACAATTTGAAAATTTCAAATATTTTAATTAATTTAAGAAAAAAACCAAATGAGAAATGAAAAACTTAAGAACTAAGAAATGTACGAAATAAGGAACAAAATCCTGAAATAAACCGTAAATTAATAAAATAAATAAAATAAAATATAATAAACTAAATGTCAATAAAAAAGAATCATTAAGAAATTTCAGTAAAGCCAAATAATAATAATAAGCCATTAGTACACAAAAATTATAATAATAAACCCAGCAGTTGTCATAGTTACAATGTGCTAAAAGGTTGTATTCAGCATATCTGTCGAGACAGAATTGCTGCTTTTAAATACAACCTGGAATAGATACAATTTAAAATTAACATTAAATGCTATCAATGTAAGAAGAAAATAAAAGAGAAAAAAACAGGGAAGAGGAGAGAAAAAAAAAGAAGAGACAGAAGAAAACAAGAGAAGCTGTGAAGAGTATATAAACATTAATATGTAATTATAACAACTGGGCGTTAAATAACTTGACATGCAGACGACGAATCAGGTATAGTTCGAACTTCCCTGATCAGCTTCCTAAAAGAAAGTAAAGTGTTCCAATATCTTTGTGATTTGTTGAGAAGAGCCATTTGTTCGGTAAAATGGCCGAGCAGCAGGCGGTAAGCTGTAAACTTACTTACGAATTAAATTCTTTTACCAGCCTTGTAGTCAAAAATGATATCAAATTGCAAGTTTGAAGGTGGAATTTTTCTAAGGCTTAAAATCTAATTAAATGCACGGCACTGAAAGTTGTTTCACTTCAAATGACAACGCATTATACATCCTAAGAAACATTGCAGGAAAACGATCTTTCATAAAGATCTATGATACGGAGATGTGATGAAATGAGGATGTCTAATATTGATGTTGTGTGCATGCGAGCGAAAAATAATTTTATTATTAAGATAAGGATATGTTTTATACATCAATAGTGATAAAAGCAAAATAGATGTAACTTACGACGATTTTCCATATGCAGCCATGCAGAAGTGGAAATTTATGAGAGACTCGTTGCGTTCGTGTGATACCACAAATCAATCGAATACAAGAGCTTTGAAGTATCTGAATTCTGTTAGTGGTTAATTTATCCAAGCAAGGACTATAGATTGTATCGCAGAAGTTAAAATGAGATAGAACTAAAGCATCGCATAACAGTTTTTGGAACTTTCAGTCAGAAAGTCTTTGTTAGAGTAGATCGTTCTCAAATTACAATATGCCTTTCTAAGAAAAACAGAAAAATGTTCGCGAAATCTGAGAGAATAATCAATTTGAAGTCCAAGATTGTAGACTGAATCTACAATTTTTAAGGGTACATTTTTTACAGTTAACTTTAGAATGGATTTAATTGTATCTCTGTCATGATTCTTACAAAACAACATAGCTACAGATTTATTAGAATTTAAAGATAAATGATCTTTTTCTGATTACGTAACGATACACTGTTTAAGTCTGAATTCACAAGAAGTTTGTTGCAAGCATATCTTCCTTCTCAAATGAGTACAAAAGTTGTAAATCATCAGCAAGAAAGTGATATGAACAAAATTTTAAACATTCATGTAAATTAGAAGTGCATAAAGTACGGGACCCAGAATGGAGCCCTGAGGAACACCAGACTTAACAACAAGAGTAACAGATTTAGCACCTTTAACACAAACTGTTTGTTTTCTATATGTTAAATAATGAGCAATAAGTTTTACGGCCGCGGCTTCGCCTTGGCTCGCAATTTGCAGATTCGTTTAATAAAGTGCCACCTTACTGCCTTGTTACATAAATAACTGTTCTATCTACATACATATTTGATACACAAACATTTTCCCTTCAGGTTTACAGGTACTTATTTATGATTGTGTAGAATAAAATTCGTTAAAATAGAAAATATTTTTTAATTAATTAACTGATAAGTCCAAGGTTTATTTTTGGGGAAATGAACATGCGTGAGAGTATTAACTAAACCGGAACAAAGTTCCTCCCTACCAATACATGTTCAGTAAACGGATTAAATACTTCGAGGCATGTTATATTGTTTCAGGACTTCCCCACAGATATTAATTAAGCAGGATGCAAAGACTTTTTTAATATCGGACGAGTTCCCTTATTTATCCTGTCCTAGGTTAAATCAGATAAGTAAACCGCGCCGGATATGAGGCCCGGAATCGCTAAAGAAAAATAAATTGCGAAAGGGATTGAGACAAATGGTTAATGTCGCCGGATTACGGTATGAAGAGTTTTATGTTCATTACTTTTAAAACGCCGCCGTTTAAATGATATAATGTTCCTCGTTGACAAGTCGAAATGAAAGCGAGTGTCTTTATCAAGCGCGGTCGTAAGTAAGTAAGTAAATGCTTTATGTGAACCGTGGCGTTAAAAGAGTCGTAATGAAAATTTGTTAATTGTACTCCATGCATTTGCTTAATTATGGTAACACGAACCTAAAATTAGTGAGTCTGCGTTGTAATGAAGATTAATGCGGTGGCGTTGGATTTAAAAAGTCGGTGATTGCTATGCGCTTAGGAAACTTTCGAGATCAGTCAAACTTGCAGCGCCGGGCGGAGGGAGGCATTCTGAAATTAATATTTCAAGCCTTCGCAAACATAATTGATTACCGCTGTGTAGTTTTAATATAATTTATGTCATAATAATTAGCGAGTGGTTGGACATGTTCTACATGCTGAACGAGCCGCACCTGCTCCCGACACTTGACGAGCTCTATATACGTACCGCAATAAACCGGCTCGATACACAGTCTGGACTTTCATTACAGACCACATAAATCTTAGTTTACTGCTTCAACACGCAAAATAATTGGTTATAAACAAGAAAAATACGACTTCGCACTATAGCCGAATTACTAAATCGGATTTTATAAATTTTATATAAAGCTCACCATATTACTACTTCTATTTACCTCTACGACTTTCAGATAGTTAGTAACTTGGTTACGTAAGATCTTTTTTAAAAGTCGTGATCCAATAATTCATGAATTGACGTTTATTTTTCAAATAGAACACTTTTAGAATGCAAGTTTTTACAAAACATCATAATTTTGAATTATTTTTTTTTATTGGTCTTGTCATGACGATCTCCAAAGGTGGTTTTGGAAAACAGTGATAGGAAGTAAGAGAATTAATAAAATGAAAAAAAAAAGAGTTTCATTTTATTTTGCTTCAGCAGTTATTTCTTTATTGTAACAATAATTTGAGAGAACTGGACGAACATGATTGAATCAGTTTGGTTTGATGTTTGTAGCAAAAGAAAAAAAAATGATGTAGTAATTTAAGAATTAATTATAAACCGTCATATTGCGTTAGATAATATAATTCAGGACGTTCGAAAACAGCTCTATAAAATGATCCAATTAAATTTTCAAGGCGCATATAGTTCGCCGAGAGATTTTATTTGACATAATTTGAATGAGGCGTTTAGTATCTCGGAGAATTTCGCCGTCGTCGTGTAGTCCGTGAATTAACAATGACTGTCTCCTTCTCTTCATCTTAGCCTTTATTTAGTTCCTTTTGAATTTGTTCCAATTGTTAAAATGAATCCCCCTTGTTGCAGAATAACAAGCGTTTTGCTTTGTTTGCCTACACGCCGTGTGCCCTTTTAAGCTACCTTTGTCGTTCCGTAAAGCGCTTCCAATATTCTAATGAGTTTGCTAACCTGACGTTTTTATAAATCAATTCTGCGTCGGCCTGCCAAGGATTTTAACACTTGAAATGGTGCATTCATTAAATCAAGGCCCGTTTCATAACTAATTGCAAAGTCTAATGAAATTAACGTTTTCGATTAATTGAATAACAAAACTTCCAGCAGTCTTATTTTAAATAATTAATTAAACTAACACTGTTGAACTCATACTTCATTTAAAGTATCGATTTTAATCACCTGAACGTAACCCTGGTCTTCACCTAAAATGCATGAATTCTATTTTCATTTTATTATTGATTTTCTTTTCAACTTTTCAAATTTTAAAGACATTTGGGATTAAGAAAATTCCATACTATGCTGAAGTTGTCCTTGAAACTATTAGATTTTCATCCTTGACATTCGAGAGAATTTGAAATAACGAAATGGTAAGTTAAAATTGTACAACAAGGAAACAGCTCATGCTGCTTCAAAATTCTTTTTTTGAATTGAATGTCACTCGCAAACCTCGTGCTATTTCACTTTTTCTTTAGCACACTAACTTTATGGTCACATTGTTTGTGCAAGTCTAGTGTCAACAACAAAAAAAGGGCGGTTCTTAGCAATCCTGCTTACGACAAATCGATTTAGAAATGAAGATATCTTTCTCGTGGTCTTCCCTTTGTTATTTCCACATAATTGCGCTGATTTTTCAATGGCTCTTTTTCTTCTTCGTCTTTCACTTTACTTATCTCTCCAAACACTTTCCTTGTCGGATCTTCAGTGTGTTCTTCCTCCCATTTGTTCATTTTCCATAATTCACTTGCATGGGTGTTTGTTTTTTAAGCTCTCAAGTCCCGATTTTGTCAAGGTGTCTTATTTCTTTAGTAACTTCACCCTCACTCTCCAACTTTCTTCGTACCTGCAAAATTTCTTTTGTTTGTCAAATCTTCCTGATTAATCTAATTACCTACATATCCTATTGCTATTATCCTTTTTCTTGTGGTACTCCTAAATATGTAATTAGGTAATTATTTCTACTTTCCTGATTTCCTACTCTGCCACTTTCTATGTACTTCCAAATGCTATTCTCGATATCTTTCTTGCTTGGGTCTTTAATGCTTCTTTTCTCTTTGGTTCGTTCTCCGTAGCTCTCTCGCTTAGTTTTCTTCCTTCACTCTGTCACCAAGTGCCTCCAAACTCGATACTTTTCTTGCTTGGATCTTTAACGCTTCTTTCCCCTTTGGTTGGTAGTTCTCTCGTTTAGAACAGTCAGTGCTTTCTTCTTTCTTTAGCTTGTTTTCCATAACTCGCTCCCGTAGAAAAGAGTTGGTTTCTATTTCTTAAAATATACTTTACCTTTAAATAGAAAATTTGTTTCTATTTCTTAACTTACATATCATAAAATGGAAAATGAGTCAAAGAGAAAAGAAAGTAAAGTTTTAGAAGAATATTTGGTGGTCTTTGGAAAGTAACAGAAGGAAAGAGTAGAACCAATGTGCGAGTCATGTGCTAATGCTGTCAGACACTTGACTCATGCTTCAGTTCTTTTGTTTCGCAGATCTTTTTTATCATTTTCTGATGCTGCCAGTCGCAATTCCTTCTTATATCATCATTGTGTCTCCTCCTTTCTTTGTTGTAGTTCTCAAAATAATGGAGAATTTTCTATTTTGTCCCAAAAGTCTGTTTATTTGGCATTTATTCGTTTTGTGTGTTTATTACTTTCATTTTCATGAACACATTTCCATTTTCAATTGTTGATATTGGTTTTCTGGATATACACTATGTCCCCGGATTGAGTTTAATTGTCCAAAAATTTTTAAATTAAGATTTCATATTCTGCAGTTTAGGTCTGCTTGACGTGAAATGAATTTGATGCAAATTTGACGCCGAAAGTCTTCAAGGTGGCGGAATTAACACAAGAAGAAGTAAAATCTGTGTAGGTAAAGTGGTCTTCCTTTTAAATTTAGGAGAAAAATTTAGTAAGATAAAATAATTCTCATTTCAAATTAGGGAGACATGCCAAATTACAACGTCCTAGAAAAAAGAATTGAATTACTGATTATTGGGATTTCAGTACTGTTATAAGACATTAACACTGCCAGGTGCTAATATGGACGGAGTGTTATTTGAATAATCATATTTTATTTGTTTTTAGTCAATAAATATGTAGATAGCGTTAACATTTTACAACTTTACTGAAATATTTATAACTTAATTAGTAATTTTCCGTAATTCATTTTTTTTCTAGGATGTTGAAATTTGGTGTATCTCCCTAATTTGAAATGAGAATCATTTTATATTACTAAATTTTTCTCCTAAATTCAAAAGGAAGACCACTTTACCTACGCAGATTTTATTTCTACTTGTGTTAATTTCGCCACCTTGAAGTCTTTCGGCGTTAAATTTGGCACAAATTCATTTCACGCCAATCAGGCCTAAACTGCAGAACATGAAATCTTAATTCAAAAATTTTTGGTCCATTATACATATTGTAAACTCAATCCGGGGACATAATGTATACTATTCACGTGTTTATACGTGATATAAATTTGTACAACCTTTTGGGGGAAATATGTTTGGAGAAAAACAAATGTCTAATTGATAATCCTTTTGTTTTTCTCGTTTTTGCTTCATTATTTTGTAACGAATTGAGGTAATATTTTTGCTTGTGAAAAATAAATCCAATATGGTGGAGTACCTTAATAAATGCAGCCAAAACACAATACAGTCGCTCCGGTTTAGTTGCTAGGGATTACACACGACATGACTACATTGAACGAGAACGGCACAGACTCGGGCTGGCTAATTAATTAACTCCATTCATCGGAAAGAACAAATGTAGCTCTCTCAGTGTCGTTACGCTCCTGCGGATTCAATTTGTTTGCGTTCGCCGGCAGGAACACGCTTTCCATAAAACAAAATTGACTATTTGTGCGCGTATCCTTCGACTTCGCCTAGTTTTTTTGCCTTTCTTTCTGTTGCTATTTATGCGCTTCTATAATTCAAAGTAAATACGGTCACGTACGCACCTGCTTGGGGGGTTGCCTTTTTTCATTATTCAGGTGGATCTATACTGTCATCAATTCGATCGGACACGCACACTTCTGGTTTGTCCTTTCACGGAAATTTTTAATTATCAATTTATCGTGTAATCGATATTACACTTGAATGGGTCAACAATGACTGATACTTTAGAATGAATTGTCAATTTCTTAAGTGGATTGTCCTTATCCACTCCTATCGTTTGAGACAGTACAACAGTGTACTCAAAAAATAGTAAGTAGTTACAAAAATAGCTTTTCGAATTTTTCTCTCTGTATCTGCAACAAATTACATTTATATTTTTCATTAAAATGTAAATTAAATTTATCATCACGAGTAAATAAATATTGCTTTTTAATTATAAAGGTTTTGTTCATAACATTTTGTTCATCACTCATGAGCTTGCAAGTCAACAAAATAATTTTAAAATTAATTAAAAAAATTATCTGGTGTTATTGTCGGTCGAATGACTCACTCAATAAATTGTTTTGGTCCGAATTATAAATTAGTATTCGAGGTGCGCGTCAAAATTAATTTATTCGATTTTTAGCCCGACAATGGAAACGCATTTATTTACACGTAGAACTCGAATTGGCAGATTATTACATGTTTGAGGGGGCCGATATTTGGTAAATAAAAAATATATATATTTTCGTTCTCATAACAAACGGTTGCTAGGGTAGGTATTATTTCGTCGTCAGAAGTTTGTGCGACTGATGTTTTCTTTCTTTGTGCTTCGCCTTGTTTATTATACAGCTACCCTCCGGCGTTGTACTACAATTACTCGTTTGTAATGCGTTACAGCGAAACTTAGTCCTTAATTTTTCAGCCAGCCAATTACCGCGAAGTGTTTCTGGGAATTAATTAATAATTTAATTTTACAACCGCAGAGACGGGGGTGTATTATTTCAATAATTTCGTATTTCTTCATGTGGGCGCAGAATTAATATTATCATTGTAAAAAGTACTACTAATTAATTCCGAAAAAGGACGCCTCGCTGGTGCCTTAGGTAGGTAACCCGATCCTGATATATCTGATGCAATAAACGAATTCGTTTAGGAGTACTCTCTTAAGGTGAACGGTAAAATCTTTACCCGCAGAGATTTGTTGTACATATCCCCGAGTAGATTGCCGGGTATCAATCTGAGCCAATAACCCTTACCCAGATGCACATTACTCTTGGAAATCTCACTTGCTTTACACTTACTTTGCTGTCTTCCTTTTGTAGGAAAAGAATAATTCCCGATATATTTCCAGCGATATAAAAAGAGACTACTTCCAATATATGGGATCCGACAGGTCCCTCGGGGACATATTATTCCCGTTCTTATTGGTTGTCACCCCCACGTCATCAATATGACCACCGTTAAACCATATTGAGTTTCGCAAACATGAAAAGGTTTTCTGATTGCGTAGCATGTTACGACTCGGTGGTATTTAAATCGACTTACCTGTTCCATTACGCCGAATGAAATAGTTTATATAGAGTCACGTCTATTAAATTCAGTTTCAAATCGTTTTCCATTAATTGCTGGCATTAAGACGATCAAATACGATTTATAACGTGATTTATATATTGAATACATTCAAAGTTAAATTAGATTCGTTCTCAATCAAATTTATTTCTATCATGAATTCTACTAAAGAAAAAATCATTTTATATTCATTACAATACTTTTGGAAAGTCACTATAAAATGTTACAGAAACATTACCAACATAAATGAGGGTCCCAGCTTTGTAAAACATTACATTTATTAACAATAATTAATGAAAACTTACATGGTTTGGTTGCTTACACAATAAAACGAAGGGGAACACTTCCCATTTGATTAGCTATCACAATAATGATCAGCTTGTCGTCTATTTAAAGAGGTCTGCGTAGTCCTGCCTTGACATTTCCCAAAGATTTGTACTTATGTAATTGTTTGCGTACAGATTTGGCTGATTTTTCAGCTGCGAATTCTTGCATCGGAGGCGTTCTAATTTCCTTGTTACAATATGAATGTCCATATAACGAAAAATCTCAACAATTAATATTCCTGAAGTCTGCTACGCTGTGTAAATCAATCAGTAGTTGTAATTCATAGCTTTGTAAAAAGAAAATGCAAATACATTTCCCTGTTTACCGTAATCAGTAATCAGTTAAAAATGTAGTAGTCGAACGATTGTATCGATTGTATTATTAATGCATGTTTACGTTTTGTATGCGTGTAATTGGTGGATGAAAGTAAATGTTAAGGAAAAAGTGGTATTAATTATTCATGCCGTGTGAAAGTAAACAAGGTCTAAAGTAAGTGCCGTTGAGTGAAATGCATTTGTTTGAAGTAATCGTGTTCAGTAATAAATTACAATAGAAGTTCAACAAAGACGAAGGAGGAGGTATTAGCACATAAATAACTGTTTGGCGAAGTACTGATATTTCGTGCTGGCGCATGATGACACAGCTAATTAAAATATCGCAATTACTGAAATCCTCTTTAAGATTTCAGGTCGGGCGTGCGCAGCGACTCCCCCGGATTTATTCTAATAGTCCCAGTCATTATTTAGTCCTTGATATTTCTGCTCTCTTCACTCTCATTTGCATTTATATTTAATACGCTACTCTAATTCTTTTATTGTGCGCGCTTTTTAAAATTCTCCTCTTTACAAGTTCGCGATCTTATTCGAGAAAAAAAGACTTATCAATTATTCTTGATTATGCGAATATTTTAGAGAGGCGCATTTCTGAGATGTCTCTAGCACTTTAATGCAATATCCAAGCTTTCAAAGTACATTTACATTTTACTAAATTATAAGCATTTTATAAGTTTCCCTTCAATAATTACCCGTTCTTAACTGGTTGGTGATTATGTAAACCGAAAAACATATTAATTTATATAAATCGAATGTGATGTATTAAAAATGCAAAAACGTCTTAAATATGGAAAGATCCCAATAAAACAAACTGTTTATAGCAATTGGGGGCATAAAAAGATCATCGGAAGGAAAAGCATCGTTTTTCTTGATCGTTTCAATGTGTTTCATTAATATCTTATCATTATATGTAATATTTTTTTCTTGATGATGTTATTGTAAGTGATATCATTTTGTCTTGTTTTTGTAATTTTAATATTAATTGTTCTCTCTATACGTTAAAATCTGGTGTGAATTTGTTGTAATAGAAATTCTTTTGTTCCAGGTGAGTACCACCATATAAATCAACGTCCTCCGAATTAAAAATGGGTAAGGAATTTCTTTCTCAGTGTAGATAGATCTTGTGAAAGAAAAGGGCATTCAATTTAAAAGCCATAACATTCTTCTTGCACCTTATACGGTACTTAGAAATTCAGTAGGTAACAATCGCAGACAAACCCCACAATTTTCCTAAAACATCTACGAGAAAGAGGGAGACCCGGCCAAGAAAAATTGTTTTCCGATATCGGATTCGCATTTCCTTCGACCGAGCGCCGCTCCTATCCACATCGCAGACCTTTATTGGAACAAGTGACTTCAGTACAATACATGCCTTCCGTTTAATAACATTTAAATTCCCCTAACAGTGAGTAATTGTTTCCAAGAATAAACTTTTATTCGGGCGAATCCGCTAAAGAAGTTGACTTTTCTTCTACTGTATCGATACCCGATTCGATCAACTTGACGTTCGGAAGGGATTCTATTAGAAAACATTTCGTTTTTATACTATTTCAATTTAGCTTCGTTTTTAAAATTACACATTTGTGAATCACATCATTTTAAACGATCAATTTTTTTTGTAATTAATAGTGCCTTTGCTTTTTTTGTGTTTTACGAAGCACAAACGCGCCCGTTACTAAGTAACTTTTCATTTGTGCACGACAAAGGGATTTCGGATTTTGTGTTTAAAGGAAACTGCACGGATTTAAAAGTATTATATTCCCTTTTGGTCGTTAAGCGAATTCAAAAATAAACGTGATTTAATTATACTGCAAGTCTTTTATCGACGTACTCCTCTCCGCCTGCGCAAGGACAAAGAGGAATATATTAAGACCGTCCGAAATTGAAAGACACTGATTTTAGACGCACTAATCCCGTTACCTATCAGAAAATGTATATAAAAGCTCACGGCGGGGGAATATTAAATTTTCCTAAAAAGTCGAGATCAAAGAACGACGTAAAGCATTCGCGCGACTCACGGGCTCGGAATGACAGAAATGAATCGGATTGTTGTTACACTTTGGAAAGAACTTCATAAATTTTCCGCTCGATTCTAAATATTTAATAAATTCGAAAATATCCGACGCACGGAGCAAAGGAGTAAAATTGCAATAAAATCTACTGAATAGAGCACATCCGCTCCGAAACATTTTCATATACGCCGCTCACAAGTTCCCTTCAATACTTCTTTGTATCGACAAGCTAATAAAATACCGGCGTTCATTCTGACACGATCTTCCAACATGCTGATAACAACCTAGTTATTCGCACTTGCCATTCTCCTATTGTTTCGAGGCACGACATAGCCCAGGCATTTGCATATCGCGATTTTTTGCTCGAAGAAAAAAGAAGCCTTTAATAATTCATTTATCGGTTCAAGAAATCCCCAGACACTATGGAATAACAATAGCTAGGTCAGCTTAAACAGGACTTAAGCATCGTTTAACAAACGAAGGTTGTGGTGGTAGTTTCAATTTCTTGAGTGATATTGTATTTTTAAAAGGGTTTCCGAGACCTCCACCGAAAGTGTACTTTTCATTAAATTATTTAATTCAAACTGGTATATTTCACCAGCAACATTCGTTTAAAGACGATGGATGAATATGCTGACGTATCACTAACTAAATTTGGGCCACTTTCAATTACGGCCAGTACACGTACGTAATTGGAAGACGAGAAATCTGAACAATAATTACACGATCGTGGATAATAGAGCAAAGTTTAGGGTTAGCCCGGCGGTGGGGTAGTCCGCAGGTAGCTACACCAAACTATTATCAGATAATCGTAATTGCTTCCCAACCCCTTCTCGCACTTTTCCGAGGAGTTAGAGCGCGCACAGGAGATAATGAGTGAATGTTTATATGCATGTGGGACAGTAAAGTATGAATCTGGGGGTTTACGATCGTCCTCTTTCCGGCCGTATGATCGCAGTAAAAGTTGGTAGCGTCTTATTAAAATGTATCCGCGAATTGATTTTTTACTGCGAATAACTTAAAAGCACGCTGTAAAGTCCATCGGGTTTAGTATAGTGTAAAGTTTACGAGGCTTGCTCAATACAATGTAGGTTTCTGATTTTACACTCTTATATAACTGCAGAAAGTTCGACTTGAAATCATTTTTTGCGTTTAGTTTTTGCAAGTTTGAACTTTTTATTGCCACCTTGCCAGTTCAATTGAAGAACTAACTCCAGCTTCTTTGTTTTCTCTTTAAGATTTCTTTCCATTATGACGCTATTTTTATACTTATAAAGCTAGAAATTCCCTTTGGAGAATTGTGTCTTTGATAACTGGCATTTGATAATACATAATTAGAAACGCTCTTTTAAATATAGTCTGTTTTCATAGAGGAAAGTTGACGTATGCAGCTTTCTCAAACGTCCCCCCATTTGACTCGCTCAAATTAAACGTCACTTTTAAGAAACCCTGCTACCACAAAACTGAGTGAATTAATCTTGTCCTCCTGACTTCTAAACTAGGTAGCAAGTTTGTACTGCTTTACATCAGCTATTACTCCAGGAAAACTCCAGGGAGATGGGCGTGGTATTATAGGCGCTCTGGGTAAACAATTACCCAGCTGAAGAATGTAATGCGAAATAATGTTCGCAAGTTATCTCGTAAAGATGCAAGATCTGTCGAAAATTCGCTCTTAAAAAATGCAACGTCACGAAACAATAAAATCAAATCAAATACGGTACGAACTCACGTAGCCCAAAAGGGCCAGAGGACCCCCTTTTGGCGGTCAAAGATAGTCCTCGTCTTTCGCTCTGTCTTCTGCGCGAAGTACAAAATGAATAAGCAGTCTGCAGCCGTGCACGTACGTTGTTTCCGGCCGTATGCAAACACGAGACGAGTATGATGAGTTCCGATAGTACAAAGGAAAAAGCTATCAAGACGAAAAAGAAAATATGCAGAAGTCAAAAGTATCTAAAAGTAAAGGATACCGGGAAAAATAGCTTGAATTAAAAAAAAAAACAACGTGATTAGGTATCAGCCGTTAGCAAGATTATATACCTGGATTTTTATGTAAAAGCCAAGCCTTGGACCAAACTAATCGTTTGCGGTGCGCTTGTAAAATTCCGACCACGTGTTTTCAGCAAAATCTTCGATAATTCAAACACAACGATACAAACACTAGCACAGATAGTCAGACGGAAAGTGACGCTTTGTAACAAAGCGAAGTAAGATGACGCGGATTGATCGCAGATGTAGTCAGCTTCGACCAATAGAAATCGTTAGTAATCGACTAAAAGGACGAGGAACGCGGCGATCAATAATCTCAAGCTTGCGTTCGGGGATGATCAGGGTTGCCACGATAAACTCTAAATTGTCCAAAATTCCAAAAGTATTGCCAACTTATTCATGCCATGATTTTGAACTGTAACAATCCTGTATACTCCCAAGTAATCGAAATTTCTTTCACTCTTTTCCATGAATTCTCATTTTGCTCTAATTTAATAACACGTGACAAAATCAAATCACTAAGAGAAACATATTTAAAAAAAAGACTCATAGATCGCATAGTTGATCAAAAATCGTCCCCAAAAATTACGATACGGCACTGGCAATTACGTTGAATGAAAACTCAAGCATTCCACAGCTGTATCTAATACAGGTTTATTGTATGCGACCTTCATATATCGGTTCACTCGATCGTTTAGCCCAATAATTAAAGTAAAAATTTCTTAGTGATGAATTACAGGTAAAATGAAGCGTTTTACGTTTTCGGAAGGAACTGATATGTTTCAGCGTTTCCTTGATCGCCGCGTCTAATGGCGATTTCCAAATTCTTGTTTCCAAATTATTCAATTAGTATGTTTAACAAATAGTTGGCGCAGAACACTCACAAAATGTAAGTTCATTAAGTGCACTTAAGACGATCGCACTACTTAGTTAGTTTATACGTACCTTGACGCAGATCTGTTGGTTGTAGATTTTGATATCACCATTCTCGTCGATCTCCTAGCGAATACCAAAAAAATATCGATTCTATTCTTTCGGACCAGCTGATACCTACGTTATGTAATAAAAACTAGCAGTGGGTTAGGGTTACACTGCTCTGTAATAAACGAGTAATAATTGAATTTCGACAGGAACATGTATCAGTGCAACCCTTCTTGCAGCAGAAGGAAAGAATTTTTAGTAGTGATTCAGGTGCTGGATCTCTGGTCATTGCAACAGGCTCCAGGTCATGAATCCGGCGTACCCAACCTCACTTTTCTGGATTTTTCACATTTCCTAACCAAGTTTGTACTTGGTGGTAAGACCGTAGTGAATGTTGGCGAGCAGCATCTTGTGTTGGTGGTAGCCTGGAAAGATTTAATTTGCTCTTTGTTGCAGACTTTGTAAACAGCTGGTACCTCAGTGAGTTGAGCGATTGGTCAGTGCTGATTTTACGACTGCACAATGCCAAAAAAAAAAAAAACTTTGCTCCAGCAGTGGCTACTTCTTCACTGGTGGCATCTGGCTTCTTAAACAGTTTTACAACTTGCTTCAATTGTGGAAGCTTTTCCAAAGAAGTACAGCTTTTAATCTTTCCTAGGCCAAACTGAAAAGAAGTTGTATCGCAGCCAGTAACAACAATTAGTATTTTATTGAATTCCTGTGACTTTGAGAGGGCGAAACGTCAGCATCCTCTTCTACTTGTTATATTTGGATGTCACACTGTTGAAATTTGCTTTTGAGCAGTACTATCAGTCGATTCTTATTACTGTTATTTCCCAAGAAATTGTCTTGAGCAACTTGTTCGATCGTGTTAGCACTGGTAACTACATCAGTAGAAGTATGAATCTTGGAACAACGTAATCTTTCTGAGCTTTTTGTGGCACTTCGTGCAGGATCAGATGGGTATCCGTCAAATACAACTGCAATGTCTGTTTCATAGTGCCTTTGCAAGTAAGAAGAGTAACTCCCACCCTCCCAAAGAAGCAGACGCTTAACCGAGTAGAAGGAGTTTCACTGACCTTCAGCTCTTCCACCCTTCTCCCTCCTTCGATTAGCCATTTTTCGCCACTTTCCGGAGCGCAGTGGCACACTTGCTGTTGAGTTTACAAAAAAAAATTGTAACAATAAAATTTGTTCAAAATTTTGTCCTCTTTAATATTGATAATAATTTCTGAAGGTTTACAAACTAACATACCCAGATATTTCGAAAAACAAGAAAGATTCCAAAAATATCGAGGTTTTCAGGCGACAGAAAGTTTCGCTGAGGAATTTCGAATTGGAAAACTTGTTTTTTTTTTAATGATTGACCTCAATATAAGCAAGTAGAAGAAAAAAGTCTAATACCCGACCTTTTGCGTGGTAAGGCCATGTTTTTTAACCCAGCTAGTTACTGGGCTATAACATAATTTTAAGGTAAATGTTCAAATTCATTGAAGAATAATAATAATTAATTACAATTTTTTTAACATCGGTGAGATTGATTCTCTCACTCGTTTTGTTTTGTCGGGTATTACAGTCTTTTTCTATTGCTTTTCCCCTTTTGTGAAATGTGTTTCCGAATTTGTCAAACGACTTTTCAATCTGTTCAAAGTATAGTAGGCCTGCGGATTGGAAAGTTATTTGACAAATTCGGAAATATAATTGACAAAGTGGGAAAACCAAAAGAAAAAGACTGTATTTCAGTCACACTGTATGTACGCTTCATAAAAAAAGAAACAATAATATTAATTAGCAAGAAATAAAATTGAAATAAAATGGGAGTAACAAGGAGTCAGAAATATTTCTACAGAACCTTTGCTCATTTGAAGAGTTTGGAATAAAACCAGTAGATAAACATGTTTTTTGTTTTAAACATTTTGTAAATGACAGTAATGGTAAGATGGGGATAAAAGTGTTTATTTTTTTATATTTTGATAGAAAATCTTTGAAAGTCAATTTGATAATGTTACTTAACTATAAGGAGATTATTATATAGCGTAATTAAAACAACGTCAACAGCGCTTTTATGAGAGTTTGATCGTTGTGGTGCCTTATTCATTGTGACTTTAGTTTGGAAGATGTTAAGGCGCTCTCTATGACACTGGTGAGTTCATTTTATAACAGCGCCTCTAGTTGGGAAGTTTGTTAACTATTTCGACAAATTGGGGAAAATAATTACTTTCTGACGAACTATTAAAAAATATTTAAAGTTGGTTCTTGTCCGATGAAATTTGTATCACAAAATCTTTTAACCGGACACTAAATCTCCCACTATACACTTAACGTTTCACCGTCGTTCGACAGCTTCGTCAGAAGTGAAAAATATAACACGTTGTCAAAATATTTTTATTTTATTTTGACAACGTGTTATATTTTTCACTTCTGACGAAGCTGTCGAACGACGGTGAAACGTTAAGTGTATAGTGGGAGATTTAGTGTCCGGTTAAAAGATTTTGTGATATTAAAAAATAATAAAATTTTCTTTCTAAAACAAAACAAAACAGTGGAAATTAATTGAGTAATTTTGAAATAATTGGCAATTAAAAGCTAATATCTTCATTTTTATTTTTAATTAACTCAGATTCTCACAATGTTAAAAATATAATTAAGAACTTAGCCCCGAAAAGTCGTCTTAGGTCCGAGAATCATCGGCCTTGAGAACCCCGACTAAGCATGATAATCCGGGCTATGACGACTTCGCAATAATAATAATAAAGAATATTTACTTTTTATTGAAATATGAAAAGTAATAAATAAAAATTTAAAACAAATTTTTCGAATAACTTCAAAAAACATTGCATATGAAATTTCTTTTCGTTATCTAACCTAACAATTTCGATAAAAAACGTGAATTTAAACCGAATTATGTAAAACAAATACGTGAACGTCCTATTAAGCAAAATTCTATTATCGCTTCGTATCCATAAATTTTACGGCGTCAAATAAATTTTGCGGCGTGAAAAACGAGCTAAATTGATAGGGCACGAAACTTGGCTAATTCATACATTGTAATTTAATACGGTAAATTGGTTGACAGTTCGTCGCTTTCAATAGTTGTCGGAGATGTAACGGGTTATTTCGCGCAGAAAAGCGTCAGATAATAGTGTCGGGCATATTTTACTACGGGCGGTTATGCCGTTTACAAATGGATATTTCGACGTGGACGGTGCTCAATTAGCATCAGAGTTTGTGCACAAACACGGAGGGCGCCTAATGGATCTGATGGCCCGAGCCTGATTGGACTTAATTAGCTGTTCTCTCTGTTTGTACATGAGGGGCCTTCACTGACCGTTAAAGAGGATTGCTGAGTCGGGATGAATACTTGCCTCCTCACACCTCCATTAATATCTGGAAATATCTATGTTAGTCGCTGGATAATTTCAGGGACTGGCGGGTTTTAATTCGACTTACATTTCCTGAAATCCCTTGTTTGCGTTTTCTTAGGCCTCCCTTTGTTTCGGTACATGACAAATTTACGAGCCACATAAAAGACAGAGATAAAGAGGGTTTCCCTTCGTGAAATTGTATGTACAACCTATAAGGATTTTTCGACGTAAATAGTTTTTACTGTCTGCTATTTAACGTGGGTTTCGTGGTTTTCTCTTACCACCCCTCCACCCCCGCCATTATTTCTGTATTGTGTATGCAGTATGCATGATCAGGCGGATTTAATATTTTATGTTTATCGATCACATCGAACTTATGAAGTGTAACGTGGGTAATGATATGGTAAAGTATAAACACATCAGCAACTAAAGCATCAAGTTGGCTAAATCATGACCCAAAGGGAGCAACATTAATCTGATGCTGCTGCGGGCAATGGTGGTAATCTAATCCGCGTAAGCGGTTATGCTAGCATAAAATTTACTCCCAGCGATACACATAAGGATACGTGTTATTAAACCCACTATATGATCGGCCGTAACTCTGAGAATTTTATACCCGCGGACATTTTAATGACACTTAAATGTAATGAATTCTTCACTTAATAAAGTCACAGGAACTTTTCGGTGTAGATTATTATTGTGATTTCGTCGTGCTCCGCGAACTGCAATTAAAGTTTCACATTCCCTTACCCCGACTAATTTTAAGTATGTATATTTAGAAATATCTACGCAAAATCCTCTGAATTTTTACAGACGAATTATACGTATTTTTTTCTTTGAAGTAACAAAATTCGAATCTGTTCACCATTCAGCGTAAAATTCATGATGACGCTGCTGAAACGAAATGCCCTTTAAAATGTGCGTATTTAAACAGTATTTGACGGATCCTCATCAAACAAGTGGAACGCAGAACTTATTTATTGCTATTGTTGGTGTTCCCGGCGGACCTTTACTCTCATTAAAACCTCCAAGTTACAGACGTCAAAATTCACTCGGCGTTGTAAATGTAAAATAGGTTATCTTCATTTAATATTTTAGTTACATAAATGTATTTCTTTTTCTTTTAAATCGTCTCAGCGAAAGTCTTGATAAAACAAATTTCCAATGAAGAGGAAGGGTAGTTATAGCTGATTAATTCAAATGATTTAATTATAGAGATTTCGGCACCTCAGTCCATTTGGACCCTTTTAATCCCCCTACTTACCACCTGAAATGCTTCAGCTATATCCACAAGCAGACCAGAGCCGAACACGATTCAACAACAAATAGCAATACAGTTTGCAAAGGATACAAAATGGAGCTTTTACGAAATTCTTCCAAAAAATTCAATTTAATACAAGACCACACTTATCAATTACTACACATCAAAATTAAATCAAAAAACGATCAGATACCATTTGAAGTTCTTCCAGAAAAAGACGAAATGATAGCCACTTTGTATGTACCTACTACTAGATAAAATGTCACACTCGGCAAACAAATTAATCAACGAAATAGCAATCAACTGTGATTTTCGTGTTAAGTACCGCTTTGATTAAATTTAATCAGACGACACAAATCTTCAATGTAGAATAAACGCTCCATACAGATTTAAAGTTGCAGATTTGCAGATACTGTGCACTTACGTTTTATTGCGATGGCGGCGGTGAATTAGCCTATAAAAGTCGGAATGGCTCCAGTGAATTATCCTAAACAAGAAGGAGTTTAAATTTAAAGTCTGAACGTGTCTTGTTGTGTGTGGGTCTTTTTTTTTAAATTACCAATATTTTGTTGCTTAACGAGAAAACCAATTACGAGTTAAAAGAAACTTTAAGTAGAAATAGTAAAAACAAATTTATTAATTTAAAAGCCATTGTATTATACATATTTTTGTAATTGAAGTAATTGGAGAAAAGTTTTGTTTATAAAGGTAAAACAAATGTTGGTTCATTCAATTAGAGAAATGGATTCTGACATCTTGAAAGCCGACGTTGCAAATACATGAAAGGGACTATTAATTTTATCGAGATGTTTGTAAGGGGTTGTTATTATTATAATATTATAACATCCCATTCACGCAAACCAAAACTCACTCATTGTGCAGATGACATCACAGTATCTTTCTGTAATTAAATTAACTCTACTTTCACAAATCAACAAAAAAAAACGCCGGAATTCGTTTCTGTGTATGATTATTTATATTTTTAGACTACTGCCTTCCTGAAGGCTGCAAGTTATGGGAGGGAAAACTAAGATCGTAAATAAAAGTAAATAAAAATAAATAATAGTCACCAGTTATTGCACACTTTATTAGTGCAACAGTTATGCATATAACAAAACTAAAACACCGCAGGACTAAATTAATAATAATAATAATTTATTTGGTCTCGAATACAATACAGAGCATGATGAGATAAATTATAAACAAACAGTAAAATGTAACAGATAAAAAAATATTTGACCACGTACCTACCTATTGAGTGCAGTTAAAAAATCATTTCCTCTGAGCGCAGTTTGGGGCAAAAATTTATCGGATATTATTATTGAAGTATCATGCGCATACATAGCGAAGTGAATACCTTTGTTGATTGTGGTAATGTCATTTATGTATAAAAGAAAAAACTGGACCAAGAACAGATCCCTGGGGAAGACCTGCAGATATTGCTTTATGTCTTGAATTGAAAAAACTTTGAGAGTTTTTATGTATGTGCGAAAAACAGACATACTGAGAAACGATTGCATAAATAAGTTGATATACAATTCAGAGCAACCTCTCTTATTCCCATAAATGAGAGTTTCTCGCCCATAGTGCTGTCCTCAACACAGTCAAAAACCCTGCTGAGGTCCCAACAGGGCTCTTATATATTGCAAACACCTTCATAAAAGGACTGGACAGCTGATACTGTGGATCTATTTGGTACAAACCATGCTGAGCCTCAGATATAATATTTAAATGACTGATGAAACTCCTCAAACGTGCTGCAAAAATGTATTCAAATATTTTTAAGAATATTAATAATAGACGATAGTTTTCGAGTTTATGAGAGTTTACTTTCTTGAAGACTGGGATGATTTTGTTAAGTTTTAAATCGGCAGGGAATTTTCCCGCTGAGAAAGAAAGGTCGATTATGTATTCCAGAGGACCACATATATATTCGGCCAGTTTTCGTATAATGAAAGCAGGGATGTCATCGAAACCAGACGATTTTTTGGGGTTTTATTTTAGTTTTAATGGTGTTTAGCACATCATCAGCCGAGCAAGTACTTAAAAACGATAAATTAAATGAACGATAAACATAAACAAAGTAAAACATTAGGTAATGTTAAAAACACGAAGCACGGATCCGCTTTTCGTTTACAGAAGTTACCAAATAAATTTGCAAACTACTTAATTATCACATCAACGCCTCAATCAACCATTTGGTATATCGCGACACAATTATAAATTTTTACAAAGAAAATAAAATAATCCAACCTTATGTTGTCTACGCATTCGTCAAGCTTTACTTCAGCCCAGTAATGGATGTCTGAGTGTCACGGTCAAGGGCGGCGTTAGAATGCCGTTCAGCGTCTCCGTGTGAAACCTCCTTAGCTTGCGTACCACCCCATAGAATCCGTTGGCGGAACTGCATCCGGTCGGCCGATAAAAGCACTGCCGAAGCCAAAATAACTCTTTGATGCGGCACCGAAGTATGCCAGCGGGGTAAACCCCTAATTAAAAGAACGAAAAACAACGTTATTAGTGATGATCAGGCTTCGAAAAGCAATATAAGATGCTTGTCTTTCACGTAGAGTGCTTCTTATCAAATCGCGGTTCCCTTTTCAAGCATACCCGCTTAAGAGAACAACACAAAAATGGCCGGAGCCAGAAATAACGCAATTGTACTCCAGTACGTGTGACAGGACTTTGTCAGTGAAGTCCTGCGCGCAGCGAGCAATCTAAACAGGGAAAGAAGTCACATGTCCCAAATTGGCCAATAGCAAAATTTCTGTGAAAATCGATAATAATGAACGACGCGACGTGTCGTGACATTTAAACTGTAACAGGACATAGATGTATTTAGTACTTGCATATTTTATAAGTGAAAGCTTTCCAAAAATTAATTACATAGGTAGTTATACTGATTGTGAGTGACAGAGTACACAGAAAATTTCATTTTTATGTCCCTGGGTACTTTAACGGAAAGTTATGGCTTAAATACAAAGAGTTAACTCGTCAGTATATCAAATTAAATACAAAATAATTTAAATGAGTTGTTTAAATATGGACGAATCATTTGAGTGCGGAAATTTTTTTAAAATTTTTATCCTTAAAAGCTAGCAGATTCCCATCTCGTGTACGTACACATTTGTAATCGTGAAATTGCGCCCAGTATATTTATGAACATCGTCAAGGTACGCCGAGCTCTTATTTTAACTGGAACAATGAGGTTGCTTTGCGTGATGCCACTTCTAATTGTATCCTTTGAGACACTCGAGTTACAGCCCTTGATTTAAGTTAACAAGTCTAAAATGAAGCTACGCAACATGTATTTAGCTTTGGTCTTGTCCGGAATTGAGATATGTTCCAGTTTTGATATTCGTTTAAATTTAAAATATAATTTTCATCATTATGTCATTACAAACTCTTATTTAATAAAATAATTTTTAAAATATTGTCTTCATCAAATCCAGCCTTAAGCAAGAGAAGACTTATAGGACCCTTGTAATTTCTTCTTGTGACTGTATTTGCAAAACTTTATTTTTCGTACTCCTGGACATGATATTGTAACGATTTTAAAGGTTCTATTATTTTTATTTTAATCAAAACACGAAATAGTTAATAATCTAATTTATTTAAAAGTAACACTAATTAACACTAACTTAAACAATAATTTATTTATAAACTAATAAGTAATTTATGTTAACAGCCGAGCGAAAATTTATAACGCAACTTCAATTCTGCACTGTCAACTCTGAATTTATTTCGAACTGTCCCCCGTTTGGCTGCGTGCATTTTTATATGCCGGGGTTGTTTCTCGCGAACATTCTCGCTCGTTCGACGGAAAGTCTCGGATCATCGCTGACGTGATGTCGAAGCTTCTCGTCGGTGTTGACGCATCAGACGGGCTGGGACCGCAATCGTCACAATATGGATAACGAATAAATTTGAAGAAGTCATTAAATATCCGCAGATGCTAGAAAATACTTTGCAATCAGTTCAAAAATTTGTTCCTTCTTAGTGTATCTCTAAAGCATCCAGTTATATGTGTAATATTCATAAAACGTCTGCTGCACGTTTCGTTAAATAAATCTCGCTGACTAGCAATCTCAATTCTCCCAAGTAATCATGTTCCATCATCTCGTTTAAACAGAATAAATTAGCTCATTTTGCACCACTCCTATCTAATTCTTTCTGCAAAATTCTTAAAAAAGGAATGCCCCGAACGAACTTAATATGAGCTCGACTGCGGAGAAACATAATATGAGTTGACTAGTACACATGTTGCTGGTACCTAGTGGGACCTGGCGTCTCTGCGCCGCTATCAGGCGAGTCTCATCTAATCCAGGACAAGCGAAAGCTTCGGGGATTTTCCGAAATTCCTGAGCATAAAGCTCGACTGTGCGCTACTTTAATAGCACGGGGCTCTGTCGTGACTAGATATAAAACCCTGTTTAAATTACGATCAGTTGTAAGTGATTCTAATGCCGATATAAAACCATAATATAGACGTTATATTACGCGCTTAACTTCCCTTAACTCGATTTTACGATTGAAATGTAACAAAATGCTAATTTTTATTTGCTCCTCGGACGCTCTCGTTAGCTTTTTTTAGAGGTTTTTTTTTGTCGCAAACGGAGATTACTTGCTTTAATAAGCTTCACGTTTCAACTTACTGTTTTATTCGACATTAAAGGAGAATTGTTTCATAAAATTCATTATCTTGTTTTGAGAATGAACTAGTGATACTGTATCTATGAATTTTTAACATTGTAAAAGCATAAAGTGCTTAACTCTCATATGCCAAAAATTGCGAAACCTTCATTTCTGAAGACAATACTTTCTGTCGACGTCATAAAATTTCATTCCCCCAGAAAATTTCCACGATAGTAAAAACTGAATCATAACACGAGGAAGCATACTTTCAGCGTATGTGAACATTTAAAGCCCTGTTGGTAAATTACTTCGCATCATATGTGCAGTATGTTTGGCTGCTGCACCGATTTCAAGCGTAAAACTTCCCCGCCGGGGATTTTTATTTTCATGTACCCTATGAATTCAGTTCTAAAATGTGTTTACCTATGCGGATGCCGCGGGTCATAAATCTCTTACTAACAAATTCGTAACAATAATTTTGAACGGCGGCGCGGAAGTTTTTATTATTTTAGCCCAGTTTTGATCTGGAACGTTTAAAATTTAAAATCCATAAATTTCGCAGCGCAGAAAATCCATCCGCTGAGTGTGTAAAGGAAAAAAGAAAACAGAGGGGAATATGTCGTGGAAGGCAACGTTGAAGATAAATAAGGGATACATTAAATTCTGAAGCAAATTTGTATGTTCCCGTCATTTCGGTTTGTACAGAAGTTGAGCCTACGGATGGTTTTCTCCTGAGGCAGCGAGAACTGTAATGTAAAATGACAGATCCCATTATTTACTGAAAAACAACAACGCGAAAGTAGGAAACCCTGTAAGAAAGGGAGAGGAAACTGATGTTCTTATCTGCCCCTAAAAATTCAGAACGAGCTTATGATGCTATTTATTACCTGGACGGTTTCTAACAAGAAGACCTTTCACGTGGCACGCTAAGAAGTTTATTATGCATAAAATTAACTCAACTTTGTTATACTTAAAATTGTTTTTATTCTACCTTTCAAGTCATGGCTTACGTTTCCTACGTTAATATTCATAAGGAAAATTTATGTCTTCACAGAATGCACTCTGCATTCTCTACATTTTTATATTCATTTAACACAGGTACAAACACAAAAATTACACGCTAAACAGAATTAGATTTTAATTCGCATACATACAATATGTAATTACCACATACATTAAATACAGAGCCTAGTGAAAGCCGATGTTTTATTTGAATCTCGCAGCCAAAACATTGTTTCAACTATTTTTGATTTGACTTCGTAATTAACCATTAACGTGTGGACGCGGCGGTAAACGCGTTCCGGGTTTACTTACTTATTTACATAACGCATTAGAGCGCACGAATACTTTTCGATTAAAACAAGTGTACCTCTAAAATCAGCATCGCATAAAACTGTTTGCCATCGCGCTTTCAATTTAGATATATATTTGCAATTAATTAACCGACCGGAACTCTTTGCGATTGGAAAAACTGTACGGGTAAAGTGAATTGAAAATCAAAGGACTCAAAACCTAAACGACATAATGCTGTGATATTTGCCTTTGGCGAATATAAAATTAAATTTATAAAAGGCAAAATAAGAAATATACCATGCAGAGCGAAGTACAACTTCATGTGGCAGACCAAGGAGTTCGATGGGTAGAGGAGGTAATTCTGGAGGCAGCTTGGGTGGAATTCTATGAAGTATGCAGCCGAACACTCCGCTAACTACAAGACATTGGCCGGTGCAGGCTAATCATTCCGGGAGAAAAAGAAGGCTTGCCTACCTGGATGATGGCCGAAGGGTTGCGCGTCAATGCGCTCTAATTCCGGACGTAAAAATTGACTTTGATGAACTGTTATGACAGAAGCTGCAAACAGAAAACAAATTATAGTGGATGAAAGTTAAACTTTTAAGTATTTTTATAAAGAAACACCGAAAAAAGCTTTTGATTTCTAATTAAAAATAGGTAGGTACTTAGGTACATATTTCAGTTTAAAGTAAAATGTGGTTCCGAATTTTAGAAAACTTGGAGGCACTTGTTTACATCGAACATTTGCAATGCACATGTTTGCCAACTTAAAACTTGTAAAACAGGATTGTAACCAACAATATTTTAATTAAACGGAAATGTGAATCGTTACGTTACCGGCGATCCTCGATTACGATCGCTAAGTTGAGCACGTATGAAAGTGTGGGGATGACTGTGGGGCAACGGTCATAGAAGCAAAGAGCGAGACTAAAATGAAAATTTTTATCGAAATTATCGAAAGGCATCGAGTTCAATTATGGTAATTAATTTATTTAAGTCCGACCGCGCCCTTAATTTGCAAGCGAACTAAATGTTTGAAAAAACTTTTTAAGCATCCGAATTTGAAGAGGATTAAACAAGATGATTTATTTTTATTTGGGGAATTTAATTTAATTTAGAAGAATACTAATATTTTAAATTTTATTTTAATCCAAATTTTTTAAAACCACAAGTAATCGAGACTGGCTTGAGCGCAAGGTCGTCAGTTCTTGATTATTTAAACGAACATTGTTCCATATAAATAATAAAAATTAAATCAACGAAAAGTAAACGTGGAAACGAACTTGTCTTTCTCATAAAAAAAAGATATCGGTTTGTCTCACACAAGGGAGCGAGTAGCTTCTTGATGTGCAAATGCAAGGAATTACTTTGATGTGTATGTATAAATCAACGTTCTTAAAAATTCTAAACTAAAGGAAGAAAAGAAAAGACCCAAACCCTTGGGCAAATTGCCCCACTTCATAGCAATAATATTTGCCAACGTACCACCAGCAAAATAAGGAAAAAGTTCAAAAATTGTAATTAATGTTACAATGGGACAACCCAAATAACACAGCATTGATATGGCGCCCAACGTGGGGCTGTTAATTTCAAAATTGTTGCCCTTCACAACAATTTGTACATAGTGAACGATAATTGGTTTATTGACTGTCGGCGATATAATTTTAAAAATTAACACTAAATCTGTGGGGTTCGATAACATCAATATTCATATAATTAAAATGTGCTGTCCTGATATATTACCATACGTGGCACATATTATTAATTTCTGTTTGACGGAAAGTATTTCCCAAGGAATTGCAGCATGCTTTAATCACTCCCATTCCGAAAGTTAAACAACCTAGTAGCCTTACAGATTTGCGACCTATTAGTATTCTACCTATTTTTTCCAAGATTTTAGAAAGGGTTATGTTTGAACAAATTTGTGAATATAGGTACAATTATACCACCATCTCAATTGGAATTCAAGAGAAATTATAGCTGTATTAATGAATATTCTTGATGATATTACGCGTGCTTTAGATTCTGGTGATCTGAGTGTCCTGATACTTTTGGATTTCAGCAAGACATTTGATACCATCAATCACGATGTACTTTATGCAATACTTAAAAATGTTGGCGTCGATTGTGATGCGGTTAATTTAATTAAAAGCTACTTATCTGGACGCACGCAGAGTGGCAGACTAAATCAAGTTACATCTCAATCTTTAATTTTGAGTTCTGGAGTGTCTCAAGGCTCCGTTCTTGGACCTTTCCTGTTCACAATTTATACGTGTAAATTTGGCAGTGCAGTAAAGTATTGCAATTTACACTTGTATGCTGACGAGAGTCAATTGAATTTTAATTTTAAAGCTTGTGATATGCAGACAGCAGATTTTTCAGAAAAGCATTCATTAGTGTTATTAATCCTAATAAATCCGCATCTTTAATTTTTGTTCACGGTAAGTCGTTTTTGAATTGCAAGCTAAAATTAAAATTTCCATAAAGAATACTAATATTCCTACAGTAAGCAGCGCTAAAAATCTTGGATTAAGTTTAAACACACAGGATCTAGGTTAAGTTAGATGTAGGCCTTAAGTTTCATTCTCATTTTTTTTTTCTGTAAGGTTTGGGAGGTAGACCACGTTTATAAGTGAACCACCCCGCCTTAGGATTTTCCTTCTTTATCATCATATCGTCATGTCTTTTTCATGTAATTATGATATGGAAAATAAAGAATTTATTATTATTAAACGTTGAAAGACAAAGACTCACCTCTTCATTTAGAACTATTCAGGAAGCGTTCCAACTATTGAATGTGGACGATTAAGATAATGGAGGAAAAGGCAAAAAGGTAATGTGAAATTACTATCATAAACGTTATTTCCAGTGAAAAATAAATCGAAAGACTGAAGTTAAACACACTCGAGCACAGCAACAAGGAATTATTTCCACCGTTTGAATAAAACGAGTGTGCTTTAAAAATATAAATAGAAGCTCAAAATGTCCACACGGGTCAGTAAAAGCATCCATTACCACACGTTACTTAACAGAAACTTAGTAGTTCAAGGCAGAGTGATAATTGGGACTAACACAAAAAAGAGGAAAAAAGGAGATTTGGTTCTACTAATTTAATTGTTTAATTGTTAACTCCTCTGCAAATACTTAGGAATATTAAATTGTTGTTTAATATTATTGATTTTGATGATCCATTTAAAAAAGGTACAAAGGTATGAGTCAAAATTTGTGTCCAACTAAAAAAAGAAAATTAAAATAAAAGTGATTTATTTATAATTGCTGCAGTCACTTCTCAGTCTGTTGCATCTTCAGATTTTAGAATATTTCGTGTATACTTTGAATTCTGCAGAGGAAATGTATTTGTATTACGGATGTAGGAAACGTTTGAGAAATAAGAAAAATCTGCAATGTATGAAAATACAATATTTTCCCTCGGAAGGCATAAAACATTTAGCAATTTTTCGTTGTCTGGTAAAACATATTTTGCATACGACGGGTCGTCCCTTGGGCTGAGGTTTCGATGCGGTATTCGGACTTAAACCAACCGCAAGGGATCTGTATCAGCTTAGTTGTGATTCACGGTCCGAGGCACTCAGGAAATCGGCGCATGGACTTGATCCTTAGTACTTGCTTTTGCTTGCGCTAACTGCTTCATTTGACAAATGTTGCCGGGAATTCGGTCAATATAACGTCCAATCATATCCAGTGGCGCGTTTAGCAGAGCGGGAAATGTGCTTCTGCCGCCGGAAGGATGCGGCGCTGATAGCGACCGTCGACAATATATTCAATATTAATTAGGATTCCATATATACGACGATGACCGGAACCTTACCGTATGAATGTAGTAGATTGGATTCAATCGCGAACAATAATTCATACTGGATCCAACATTCAATAGAATCAAAAAAGCATCGCATAAAATCACAAAATCGTGCGAATGCATTTAGTAGGTAGGTATTTCTCCACCACTAAATTAAAGCGTAGCTATCTGAGCATGTCAATCAAATAACGATTGGATAAAGTGCGCGGAAATTGAGAAAGTGCAAAAACAGACGTGTCTGCAAATGCGAAATTTACTGCTTTCACCTTCTTTTTCCTTTCTGTTTTTTTCCGAGGGAAAAAGAAAAAAAAATGGACACGATTCTGTTTCGTAGGCAGTTGAATGTGATTACACATCGGTCTCGAGTTCTGTGAGTTGGAACTAACCGGTTTGTGGCGGCGGAGTTCAGATGACGATGCCGACTCTTCTCTGGCTTTATGCCAAAAGACCATCTCCTTTTATCCTGCGCTTTATAGGGGTCATACCTATATACGACCGGACACTAACCTGTCCTTGTGCAGGATCTGCTTAAAAACCGCCGCTCTACACTCGACCTATTAAACTAACAACGTCCTTCCAGTTAAAACAGATCATTAATTGCAAATTAGTTTCGCAACTAATTTGTCGAGTACTTAACGTAAGTCTGCAAACGTATTTATTCCTAATTACAACGAATTAGTTTTATTTCAGAGACGAACTCCGTAAATGAAATTCGCCATTTCTTTTTTGTTTTCCGACGATGTAAACACAGTTATGAAAATCTCATTAGGGATATTCTAACTTTAGGAAACTGCTCTTTATCTATCTACTGGCCCGAAAGAAAGAAAGTTTATTTAAGTCGGCAACACCTGAGGTAACTAAGTTCCTCTGAGTCTAGGTAGTTTGTCGGTTCAACGGCGCCATCTCCAATTGTGGTCGATAAAGCAATGTTTATTTTCTATGTTGCCAGCCTTCGATTATTCAGAGGTGAATTATCTGTGTTTGTTCTGACATATTTGGTCATTGATTCGATGTGTAATCTACTCGTTCTCATTCAATGTCTTGAATTATTCAGTGGTATTGGTAATATTTATCAAAGCAAATCAAATCCAGGATTTATTAACATATTTCAATCTTTTATTCAATTTTTATTTGATAGTGACTTGTAAATGATTGAAACTTATAATAAAGCAGAATATACTGTTGTATCTACTATGTAGCATGAAGATATTTTAACACTGTACCACACGAATCGATAAGGTTTTCGTCAACAAAGGCCGCAATCAGTTGCGGAAATAAATGTAAATCTCTAATGAAAGAGGAGAACATGTAAATAGGCTTTGTGATGCAAAGGTAACACCGAAACACACGAATATCGAATTACAAATTCTAATTACCATTAAATGCGTATTGTTCTTGTTATTGAAATTGCATATTACACACCGAATGAAAAAAAAGGGACTCTGTGTTCTGGTGACACCAAACGTATCGAATTTACGTAAACAATAAATTAATGGATATTAAGGCACTAATCCATCATGATACATGAACCTTTGATAGATAATGCAATATGGGGTGGTCTAGTAAACACAATGGTGGGAGGCAGGGGAGCTTTTCCAACGTGGCAACACCGGGCAATGCAGCCCTCTCTACTTTCCAATTTGCGTCCATCAATCGAGACCAATCTCGGCGAGTGGATTACTGGGAAATGAAATTTACATAGGCCCGCGCACGCCGAGGGGTGAACGCAGGGACTAAAACGCCGTCAACGTTACACTAAAACTACTAAATATATGTTAGGCCATAACCCGACTAGACAGAAACCTTTTCCGTGTTACGTCGAATTTATAACGGGATTTTTGAAATTTAATCTATGCCCGCGCGAAACCCTATTAACTTGTTTGAGCGCCTTTTTTAATTGGAATTTCTATTCGGAAAAATCCTTAATTACCACCAAGTAAGCACGAATCGCATCCGGCAGATATGTAAATTATTAAAGAATTTTCAGTAAGTAGGGAAGTGATTCAATCGCTCTGAAATTCAAATAGAGCAGACATCTTTTTATTTGCATCCGCCTGTCTCATCTACTTTGTATTTGGTGTACTTCATTGAGTTAGCCGGGCTTGTTCTCGATAGCTGCCGGATATGGTTGGATGTAGGGACTTTTATATACATGCAAATTTTATTTCGTACTGAGTGTTCTTTTACAGTGCATTTAAAATATTTTCAGTCGTTTGTTTTTCTTCTTTTATATTTTCTTGGCTTTCTAAAAAATTACAATTATCTTACATTTTCCAACACTGCGAACATACTTTTTACTTTCGGAAATAAAATGGCAATTCTCATTCGGTAAGGTTTTGGAACTTTTTTTTAATGTATTTAAATAGTACAACGTACTTAAGTCTTACGTAATAATATTAATTAACTTAAGTAATTAAATTAAAACAGTAATCATGAATCGTACCTAACAATAAGTAAAAAATACATAGTAATTAATCCAGTAGTGGTCACATCCTAAATGTATTGTAAGAAATCAGCAATTTGTAAATTATTAAATTCATAAATCTAAAAATTATGTAATCAAACGATTTGCTTTTGCAAAGGCTTTTGCCGTCATGAACTTCATTCGGAGAATATCAGCTGCATATTGCATCACCGAGGTGACTCATCAAGTTATCAACAAAACCGGCATTCTGCAAGCATAATCAAACATGACTAAGAGCGGACGATTTAGGACATATAGGACATAGGACTCATAGGACAAGTGTCCCACGTGCAAGGTTTTTCGTAATCGGAATTTCCGGTATAAACCACATAAAAGACGACTGGATATTTAGAATTTCCTACCGTAATCGAATTGCAGAGTTTTTCAAACAAAAGACGATGCGATGCGCTCCTTGTGGTAGGTATACATATAAATGTACTTTTAGTTAATTGATTAATAGAAATATGTATATACATCGATATTTAGAATAAAAATTCTATAATGAAGCCATTTGGAAAACACGACATCTACATTTGTAGCCGTTGCGCACGTCATTTTAATGGCATTTTATGTATAAAATTAATAACATATACCAGTAAATTTAATGGCCGTTACGACCGCCACAGATGTCGGGAGTAGCGCGTGGAACGGTCATCAATATCGGGTACATCCATCACCGCATGTGACACCTCTATAACGACAGCATTACTAACCGCACCTGACAATGTCATCGCATCAACCTGCACCGCCGACCGCAGATAACTGTGAATTGAATTTTTAATACTATCGACCGGGTTTCATTGTGCGATGACTTCCTTTTGTAAGAAAGCCTACGACTGTCATCTCAAGACGTCTTTGGGCCGCATGAAATTATGAGGAGTCGACTTTTTCCGCGAACACAAAGCGCCCGGCTCTCTCCCGAGACCTGTGCAAACATCCTGTCAGATGTTTCGTACTTTAAATTCTAACGGCGTTGCTTGCGTCCTCGTATACTCCTGAAAGAAATAAACAGGATTAATTGTTTATTTAAAAAAAAAATGTTTCTTAAGTTCAAGTTTTTTTTGTTATTATCCCTCCCTAGAATCTTTAAGTATCCAAAATAAACAAGAAAAAATTATTTTCACTTTTGATCTAGTTCTGCATTATAAAATAATTCTGATGTTTATAGATTTGACCTGAACTTTTATATATATATATATATATAATATTCTCTTTTCTTCTCTTCTTTTATATTATAAACTTACCCCAACGATCTGGCAACTTGTAAATACCGGCAGAGAAAAATTCTTTTGCTTGTCTGCAAAGTCAATTTTGCACCGCTTCTGTTACCTACTCATTCGGTATAAATTTCTTGCGTCCCAAGTACCTCCTGCTAAGAGACCTAAACTCTGAATTTATAGTCTTTCGGTTAAGAAATCTGTTTAAATTGAATTTCTTTGGTGATGATGAATTTGAGTGGGGCCATTTCATATCACCCTGTTTCCTTTTTGGGATTTAATTGTGCACCCAAGATTTATCAACGGTAATAATGCGTTCCAGGTTTCCCAACCTCAGCACATAAAAACTTAGTGATAATTCGCGGTATAACAGAACTAAGTAAGTACATAACTGACAAACATGTTTGATATAATTGTCAACTATATAAGTATCTTAATTATTATAAAGTAAATTTAGATACTGTTCATTATTATCAATTAGAAATTTAGAAAGTGCAGGTTAAATCTATATACTCCTCTCATGTTTCGATTTAACAAATTTGTTATAGATGATCACGCATCACAAAGTATCTAAGAAATTAAATAAGCCCCACCAAATGCGTATCACGGTCTATAAAACGCTTTCATTAAAACTTCGTTTCAAAATTTAAATACGATTTTTTAAATTTTTTTCCCCTTTAGAAATCTCCCGGTACATATGCAAATATGTACGCCTTTGGGCATTACTGTGTAAAAAAAGTGAAAAGCGTTGATTCAAGCAGATAAAAATATTGATAAATACTGACGATTCTTACTGCACTGATGAATATGAAATAATATTTAACGTAAGTAATTAATGAAATGTTACTAAATCATTAAATTGTTTTAATTGAGGCGGTTGAAAGCAAAAGGGTGTAAGTGAGTTTTTCATACAAATCGAGTTATGTGCATGAATCCAAATTTACGGAATTTGAAAAAAGATATTAGAAAGTAAAGTATTTTTATATCTTTAATTTTCATTTGAGCGTGATTTTTTTTATGGAACATGTTTCTCCAGATAGTTTTTAATCCATTTTAAATTTTGATATAAATTACTGCACAAATTAAATTGTTTAAGAAATTGAACTGGAGGATGAACAAACAGCATTTAGAGAGAAAAGGCACACAACAGACTATGTATACATAATAAGACAACTAATAGAAAGAAAAATCGAAAGAAAAGGAGAATTAATCCTTGCGTTCATTGATTTGAAGGCAGCTTTTGATTCCAAACAAAGACAAGTAATAAAAAACTGCCTGGAGCAAATAGGTACACAGGAGAAATTTAGTACAAATTATAAGCTCAATTCAAGAAGATACACGAGCAAAAGTACAAATAAACGGCAATAGATCAGAACAATTTAATAATAAAAAAGGAATAAAACAGGGAGATAGCCTAAGCCCATACCTGTTCATGTGGTAATAGATAGACTTCTAAAAAATACAAGACAAAGAACGAAGCTATTCCAAACCACAGTGGGATATAGGAATATGAGACCAATTAAAATGGACAGCCTACTATATGCAGATGACCTAGTGCTTATATCTGATAATAAAAATAAAATTCAAAAACTGATAAACATATGGACGGAAGAAATAGGAAAACTGAAGATGGAAGTCAATGCAGAAAAAAGCAAAATAATGTACATAAATAAGAAAAGAGAGCAGCAACATAACAAAATAATGTACAGAAACCAACCTACAGAAGAAGTGACCACTTGGGAATCATTATAAAATCTACGGGAAAATCGACCTAGAAATAGCGAATAAAATTAAGAAGGCAAACAATGTATACTACACACTAAACAAAACAATCTTTGGAAAGAAAGATACAGACGAAAAAACCAAGCTAAATATACATAACACAAGATCCTATATGGAACGATCCTATATGGAAGCTACAACAAAAACACAAACCAAAACGGCTGAAATGAAATACTTCAGGAAGATAGCAAGGAAAACCAAACTAGATCGCATTCGAAACGAAGAAATTATAAGAAAATTAAAACAACAAACGATAATACAAAAAAATGAGAAGCAACAACTATATAGAATGGTACGGACATATACAAAGACTGGATTGAAACAGACTACCGAAAAAGGTACTGGAAGCTAAAGAAACTAAGAAACGGAAAAGAGGAAGACCGAGATTTGCACGGATGAAATACATAGAAGCATTGGGGACTGGGGAAAAATAGGGGGAAAACACTAGAAGAAAATGACACAAGACCGTAAAAGTTGGAAGAAATGGATAAAGGACACAGAATCCACAACTATCCCACACCCTCACGGGTACTTAAGATATAGGGGAAAGAAAGAAAAAAAAAATTGAACCGAATCTTGTACAAGAAATAAGATAGTGTAAACACCGTTTTCCATTACACAATTTATTGTACAAGAAATTGTACAATCAAGTTGTGTAGTTTCAAACAGAAAATTGCGTGAAATATTGCTCGCTTTAAAAATTGTGTCAATCTGTTCTATTTTTCACAGAATTTCGTATCAATTTGTAACCACGTTGCCTGCTATGTTTTCTAGACTCTTTGCTTGTTTCTACTACTTAGTCCTCTTTGCAGCAACTTTTTTACTAAACACAAGCAATAATGGTAATCGTGGCTGCTACATCTATTTTAAAATAAAAGACAAACCAAACTTCTGCCATTAACTGCGCAGAATCACTCACCATTTCTTGTGCAAGAATTAGAGTGCGAATATCAAACAAGAAATTTTGGGACTACTCAAGATGTTATCCAATTTAGATTGTTTCAAAAATTACACAACTTTTTATACAAAAAAAATGTGAATAAATTGTGTAATGTAAAATGACCTTATAACAGCCTTATTATTTTTTTAATAAACACAGATCAAAAATAAGACTGTGTTTGTCTTGATTTTTGACAATATTTTAACCTTGAAACTAGATAAAAAAAAATCCAAAAAAGGTTCTTATAAATTATTGCATTTAGCACTCTAGGTTATTGGTTACTGGTTACTCTTAATTTTGTCTAACTGGATCAATTCTACAAGAGAAAGTTTAATACTTTTCGAACTACTCACTTCGTTTTTAAGAATTACGGAAATCTATTTTTCCCGCCAAATTCTAAATGATCGACCAGAAGTGGTTTCTGATGAATCATCGTGTCAATAATACAATTTTGCCATATGTTACGAACTTTATAAATGACACTGTACGAGTGTAATTTCTTAAAATAAGATATTTATTTCTTCACTTAATCTGTTTGACCTTTTTAAATTTGAACTTATCTTTAAATTTATTCTGCTATGACATCTAAGATATCTATTATTTACGTTCTGATATAGTTTTATTTTTAATATATTTTTTTTCTCATTTAGCTGTTTTTGTTTGCTTTTCTTATTTTGTAATTTTAAAATTATATCTTTTTATGCTTAAGTGTACAGATTACTGATGTGACTACGTTTTTATGTATATTCCTTGGGTAAAGGACCTCATTGAAAAAACATTTATAAAATTAGATATCTAATGATTACATAGTCTCTGCTATCATGATTTAACAAAATATGTCTTTAATTTCTATAGTTTTCATTACAATTTAAATTTTTGTTAAAAACGATTATAAAAGCGTTTATTTTGGTAAAGCTGAGAGTACAGATTTTTGGTGCGACTATGTTTTAGAATACGTATAAGTTTGTTCGAGAATAAACCGAAATATTCGGTAAAAATTATGTAATTATAACTTTGCTACGGCGACACTAACTCAATAAAAATGTACATTTAACTAGAATTTACATTACAATTTAAATTTCGTGTAAAATTCCTCTTACGAAAGGATATAAAGGTCTAGCGGGTAGACCAGTTAATTTCGATGTGATGAGGTCTTTAAAGTGAGGGCACTTCTCTGAAGAGAACTTTGACGGCCGAGTTTCAAATCTAGGGTGAGTAAAAATGAGTGTAAATGTAATTTCGAGATTAATTTTCGGGCTGTGTTTACCTTGGGGGCAACGTAAAGCATAGTAAAGGGGAATCGACACAGGCTACGAAGGAAATTCAGGATTTAGGAGATTACATATTCGAAACGGACGCTGAATAAGAATCGCGATGCGCGAGAGAAGAAATTTATATATCCCCAAGAATTTCTTGTCAGGATTTGTTTATTCAGCCGTAAGGAAAAGTACTTTAAAGTATGAGCGGTTTGAATGCAGGAAAATCTATTGTTGTGTCTTGTTAAGTGAACCGAAGCAAAATGTTCGGCGGAGTGTCTGTAAAACGTATTTACATGCAATCTGCACGCTCTCACAGATGTGTACCGGTGTTAATTTATCGAGTAAAGCTTCTTACAAAATAAAACATCACCTCGAGCGAACGGAACCATATTTTCAATAAGCTACTTTAAAAGAATTACGCTTACGGAGCGGTAAAATTTTACAAAGAAAAGTTGTGTGCGATTCAGCAGCAGGCGCGTCAAGCCAAAAGAATAGTTCGCGTAATGAACAGCGAGCGAAGTTCACTCTGGAGGGAATATAAAGAAAAGTTTAGTACTGAAAGAAGGAATACGTGTGGGAGGTTCGAGCAAGATGGACCGTTATGAAGTCGACACTAAATTTCATTTTCTTGTTGGGGAAAGTTGCAGGAGAGAGCTTCTCGTGCACCATATATTCCACGCTACGTGAACCAAATACCCTCGCATGCTCTGTCTGAATATATTAATCACCGGGCTCTATTTTATTGCCTTAAACATGTGTTTTATTTGCGCCACGTCAGCCATTGTTTAATTAAAAATACCGCCCGGTTCTTGCACCTTGCTCTAATTGGCGCGTCCGTTTCAAACGAGAATTACACAACACGCTAAAGATTCCATGTATTAAATTTAATTTATATCGGGCTCGTTGTTTATGCGCCCTGTGCAGCCTGAATTTCCTCGAGAAAATTAAATCTCAAACGCTGTAAAGTACACAACTTCCACCTGTTTTATTACTATGAAATCCGGCAAACGTTACTTTTGTATTACATCCACAATAAATACAAGTTACTACTACGATCCAGACTCATATTTACCAAATCAAGTTAAGTTCAACATAGTTCTACCAAATTGAAATATTTTATCCTTTAATTTTATATAATTGTTTCAATCCTGCAATATTTATAAACCCACTTAAAAGAATGCCTGAATATCAATTACCCATATTTAGTTTAAGGGCATTAGCCATCCTTTTGGATTATGCATCCTTGTGCATGCTTGTGATTTGTCCGCAAAGTTTATCAAATTTGCCTGCCCACATCATTTATGAAATCGTTTATTTAAATCAGGAATAAGATTGGGCCTAGAATCGAGCCCTGAGGTACTTTACTGATCTCGTTGAGTGTGACAAATTGTTTTCTACTTTAACGATATGATTTGATAAAATTACAGTTTTCTTTAATAGAGTCGTTAATTAACATAATCTGTTCTACCTCTTTCTTATTATAATTTTTTTAAAATGTGGTGCTGGAAATAGTAAATAAAAAATATCATTCACAACCAAACTTTCCGCTAGTTATTTAATTTTACAACATTTTAATGAGAGAGTTAGCGCGCCGCGCCGGTCGAAACTTTCTCAAACGAATAAATTTTAAATGCAACTTTTAAAACCGACGTATAAAGTTAGGTAAATAATTTAAACGCAAATTAATTTCGTATCGCGGCTACATATCAATTAAAAATAATTAACGCGGAATGAAACGGGTCGCGGTTTTTCTTGCTTTATTTTCCGCTTTTGTACGGCGAAAGCTCTCGATAGCTTCGTTATCCTAATTAAATTAATTATTGCAACCTGTTACTAATTATAACTGTGTGAAGTTTTACGAGCGCCCAAAAAATTGCTTCGGCCGAGGAACCGTGGTAATTGTTAAAAAAAAAGAAGTAAAGGCCAGTTTACATGACGCAGTTTGTCTTGCAGCAAGACGCAAGTTTTATTGTGTGCATACTCATCGGTAAAATGTGTACGAACAATAATAAAAATTTTAATTCACTTCAATAAGATATTATAAATATTTACAATTAAAGCTGGTTCTTGTCCGATGAAAATTGTATCACAAACTCTTTTAAACGGACATAAACACTTAACGTTTCACTTCTGACGAAGCTGTCGAACGACTGCGAAACGTTAAGTGTTTATGCGCCATTTAGTGTCCGTTTAAAAGAGTTTGTGATATAAATATTTACATTCAGAAATTGGTATTTTTCAATACAATGCAATACAAAGCCGCCAGCAAATGTAATTTTTGTGTGCAATTTTCGTTGCATTGCATTGCATACGTGTAAAGCAGGCTTGTTGATTGGTTGATTTCTGGGGTGTTTCGGTGTGCGAGCGAAGGTCAGCAAAAAATTCGACCGATACCTTTAATAATCCAGGATGTAAGGCATCAATCAAGGAGTTTTGATAGCCGCATGAGAAGAATTTTATATTTGCTGGCTGCGAGCCAGTCGGTCCTAGGAATGTTATCAATCATTCTCGCAACACACACATACATTCCTGCCCGTCTGCTCGGCGCAGTTATATTATGCGACCAACCTCATCATATCAAACTGTGATCCATCTTATCTAACACTATTTTCCGCCGACTTATAATTACGCCAACTTTTTTCAAGTCTCTCGAATTACATCCCACGCTGACTGGCAGCTACTAATTTCATAACCATTTCCTTCGAGGTTTTTTTTTTTTTTTATTTTGGTAAAAGAAGTTTCCTTCTGTACACCATTCAATCGTTTTTTTATTGTTTCTTTTTTAATGAAAAATATCTTACAATCCACTTTCTCAATTCTTAGAATTCAATCAATTTTAAGATTTGAAATGCAGTTGATATATAAATTTCATCTATTCATGGTACATAAAATAGGTATTAAATGTGTTTAAGTATATTAAGAATTTCGAGAATCACCAAATAATGGTAAACTCAGTCCACCTTATTAGTAATGGCCTTTCCTTCAACGGAAAAAGAATAAGAAATTCTCATTTATTTATTTAACTTCTATTCAGTGTTTGAAATAAAACTGTTTAATTTGTAATGTCTTTCATAATTTCAATCAACTCTTAGTTTTTGAAATTCAATAGACTCTACTGGTGGGCCTAGATGAAGTTGTAAAGGAATGTAAACAAGACCTTAAAACATTTGTTGTAGACTTCTGGAAGATGGGTATGGTAGATGATATGCCATATCACAACGACAGAAAGACAAAGAAAGCTGATAAGTTTAGAAATGTAGTTTTGAAGAAAAATAAAAAGGAAACATATAAAGGATGATAGAAGAACGGCTAGCAAAAGGGTGTACGAAACCAGAGAAATTGAGAAGAAGAGAAAAGAGAGACCCAGAAAAACGTGGACGGAGGAGATGCGAAAAGCTTTAGGAAAAAGAGGAATAACGTGGATGGAAGTGCCACAACTGCCAAAAGAAAGAAAGCGATGGAAGAACATGACTATGTAAATAACTCAACTCCACAACCCTAATTGAACGGTATTTCAGATAAAGTAAATCTAAGGTCCAGTTGTACAACTCCAGTTTAATTTTAAGCCAAAGGTTAAACCCTTAAGTACATTTACTGAAATAATGATTGTTAAGGGTGCTTTTGCTCAGGTAAAGAAAATGGTGCAGGAAATGCAACCACAAAGGTTCTTTTCATGTCCTCTGGTGACCTTTTGTATGCATTTATTTATATATCTGTAACCTTTCAATATCATAAAAAGACTTGATCAAAGACATTTATTTAATAAAATAACTACATAGGTCAGAATTGTTTCGCTAATTAAACGTGCCATATAAATTACTTCAATTAAATCGTCTAATATAAAAATAATCCGATAATAAAACACTTTAATAGTTTGTATGTTGCAATCGTGATTGCAAACTGCCTGCCTGTATTTACTTGCCCATTCGTTTTTAATTACATGAATAATTTGTGCCAAAAAGTCGTTTTTTTTTTAATCTATGCATCCGAATTCATTTGGGAAAAAACAATTAACACAAAAAATTTTATGTTTAAAAGTATTGGAAGTTCGTATAAATCAAATAAATTTGCTAATCAAGGAAATCTCGAAATGAAAAACTATGGCTTTCATACATAGTAATTATACAGGGTGACTGGTAAATCAACGTGCATTTATAGTTTATTCACTAATTTTATTTTTTTCATCGATGGAGAATTCTATTTGTTAATAATTATGAGTCTAAAATGCTAGTGATCACGCTTTTCTATAAGAATTCTATTAGAAAGAATCCAATCTCCAAATTATTAAGCGTTTAAATAAATAGGAAATGTGAACTAGCAAACCTTATTGATATTAAAAACATATTCGATTTTGTACTTAAAAATGTTTACCGAAGGAAACTCTTTCGAAACGTAGTTGTAAAATTGAGTAATTCATACTGAAATAATTTTTAAGAATACTGAACTTTGTTTTAGAAATAATTAGTCATTTTCATTCTTCAAAGTGAGCCCCGAAATCAGCTTTCAACTAAATAAATATTTTATGAAACTCCCATTTCCTTTTTTAAACTTCGCATTTTTCTTTAAGAAGTTTTCCATTTCCGTTCATTCTATTCTGGTCGGTAGGCATCAAAGTGCGCTCGGTGCCGTCGTCGAGCTCGAGAGAAGAAGGAAGAAGAAGTAAGAGATTCCTTAGTGCGGTGCAAACAACCTGGGCCCTGAATCTTTTATAAAATCTGCCGGCCCAATCTACTGCAGATTTGCGTATCTCCGCCGTGCGGATGTCAGCGTAATTCTAGGCCGTTCGAGTACACAGGGGACCCTAAGTGAACTTGAGCACTGCCCATTATAGACATTAATGAAAATGGGTAACGTGAAAGGATGCCATGATGAGGTAGATAGCATCGAGAGCTCGCATAGTGTTTTTATGTTCTCTTGAAATGAAATTGTCAGCCTTGTCTCATTTAAATGTAACGCCGCCGCCGCCGCGCCGCCCGGTAGATCTCACGTCATCTCATTAAATTTACTTTTGTTTGCGATATCGATCTTATCTGTTTCTATTTACTGGAAAAAATGGAAAAAGGAAATCTTTTAATATTTCGTATAATATAAAATATTATTACATTCTATTAGCAGTAGATAGTATGTTTTGATAATAGACCCAGAACAACTCTGTAATGCTTGTCATGGAAATGTATAGGTTCCTTATTTCTAATTTTGTTTAATGCAGACACTTATGGAATGGTTTAATTTTTGGATGGGGAACGTGATTATTTTATATTGTTCATTGTTTAATAACGTTCGAAATTAACAGTATATGCAGACATAAAATGTTTACATTAACCCCGGCTTGTAGTTTAGGAGAGGAAGGTTATTGATAATAATTAAATTTAAATATTATCTCTTGATACCATCGCTGTATCTATATATGACGTGGGCGCCCTTCGACATCTTAATCTCTATGCTAATGAGGGCGGCTGTTTGCGTTTCGGGACGGCTGTAATGACATAATGTTTATTCAGATCTCGGGCCTGCCTGGACTTTCACTGGACGCGGCATAGTCTCTTTCCTCCGGGCTTATAGCCAGTTGAGTAATTCTATAATACTTTATCTCTATAGTTACTAATAAGTGATTTACTAAAATCGTTATGAAAAGCTCGTTAAAGGCTTTCCCGTCGGGAAATTGCTTTCCAGTCGAGAGGGTCGGACTTTGTTTTGAAGAGGTCAGGCTCATCAATGTCAAAATGTTAATTAGTATTCTAAAGGAAACTTAAATCTGTTAGGAGGATGACAAACAAGGCTCGCAAAGCCGGCCGCATCGGTCCCATTAGCGAGAAGGAGACGCAAAATTCCGTTCGTTCGCAATTATGGATCATTATTTCATTTACAAGTTTCCTCGGTGTACGTTTTCGAAAAATTGCCAATCTCATTTGCATTTACTCGCTTTTAGCTGGACCGATTCAATTTCCAGACTGATTCATTGCTCGTTCCGAATCCGATTACGCGTTCACAGCCCATAAAAGAATTTTTCCGCGCCCTCTTATTTCATCGTCGCCGTATTTTCATTTTTTCCGAATCGGACGCATGTAAAACACACACCATAAATTTCGACTTGCCAAAGCTGGCTGCATACAATTAATTAACCGTTCTCGCATGTTCGAAAACACCGGCGATAAAATTAGACTACCAAATTAAACATCTGTTTGCTCTATCGGAAATGTATATTTGTTGTTTTTACGCTGCACGGTAAACATTTGTTCTGGCCGAAATTTATGATTGAAAAGACACTGTGCACGAAATTGCTCGTGAAATAAACTTCAAATTTGAAATAATTTAAATGCTTATATCTGACTGCTAAAGAAAGCACTTAAAAATACATTTTCAAAAGTTTTTTGCATCAAAAATTGATTCTGATCCTTTAGGGCATTTCCTTGAGTTTAACTACGAGGGAGGTTCACGCCAAAACACACTCTTGTTGTTATAGTAGTCGTCCATTTGTTATTAAACATGGCAGATAACACTATCAGTTGTACTTTGAAGCAGCGCATTATTATTCAGTTTCTTGTCAATGAAGGCGTTAAACCTGCCGAAATTTTACGTAGACTGAGTGCACATTTTGGTGAAAGTACACTTAAGAAGTCGCAAGTGTTTGAGTGAGCTGCACGGTTCAAAAATGGCCGCGAAAGGTAAGTGATGATACAGGAAGAGGAGGTTCCAACGTTTAGGAGGACAAATATGGTATAATTTATATGCCTATGTTCAACCTTTAGGCTCTGGAACTTTCTAAACATAGTTTAGGGAACAACCGCTATGCCGCTTATTTTAAAGAACAAATATGGTATAATTTATATGCCTATGTTCAACCTTTAGGCTCTGGAGCTTTACCGAGTACTCCTCCTCGGGGGGCGATGGTTCTATTGCTTATTTAAAAGGACAATAGAATATAATCTATTTGTTCATGTTCCATGGGATTAAAGAGCTATTTTTCCCACATTATGTTTTTTTGGTTTTTTTTTTTTTTCCGTGTGAAATAAAACTTTTATATTAAAGATGAAAATCATAACAAAATTGATTAAATAGAGCAATTTCTTCAAAAAATTCCACTAAATGTGCTGATTAAAAAAAGCAAAATCCAAATGCACGAAAATTACATTCCCTATTTTTTATGCACTTAAGCTAAAGTGCGTCTAGCTCGAAAAATCGAAAAATAAGAAATTTTAAAAATGCAAAATTTTGCATTTTTTTTGCACAAAAATTGGCCCCAAATTTTTCCCTATTTTTTATGGTTTGTGGGCAAACCCCGAATATTTCGCTTTTTTTGAAGCCCAAATCCTGATGAAAAAGTGTCTAGTATAGATGTTTAATGAGTATATCATTCATATATATATATATATAAATAAGGGTTTATTAATTATAAAATTATTGTATTTAAATATAGCTATAAATTATTGGGGGATACATTAGGATAAAAAGATTTATGTTTTATGAATGTACAGTTATTTAATTCATATGTGGTATCTGAATTATTTATACTTGTTTACCTGTGGATATAAGAAAAAAAAAAAATAAGAAAGGATATATAAAGAGTCGTTCCTGCCGTTATTCAGCGTGTTAACGATTCGATTAAGCAGAATCGGCGAATTACTGTTTCGGAAATAGTGAAAACAACTACTTTAAGTACTGGATCAATAGAAAAAGTCATCCATAAACACCTCAATTATAAAAAAAAGTATCAGCTCGATGGGTGCCACGTCATCTTCCTGAGGATCAGAAACTGACCCGCTTCCACATTTCCTCTCAGCTCCTTAACCACTTCAACGATGAAGAACAGACATTTTTGGAATGTATTATAACATGTGATGAAACGTGGTTTCATTACCATACACCTGAGTCCAAGAGGCAAAGCATCCAATGGAAACATTCGTATTCGCCTTCACCGAAAAAATTCAAATTGGTGCCGTCCGTTGGCAAGATGATTACTGTTTCGGAAATAGTGAAAACAACTCTTTAAGTACTGGATCAATAGAAAAAGTCATCCATAAACACCTCAGCTATAAAAAAAGTGCCAGCTCGATGGGTACCGCATCAACTTTCCGAGGATCAGAAACTGACCCGGTTCCACATTTCCTCTCAGCTCCTTAACCGCTTCAATGAGGAAGGACAGACATGTATTATAACATGTGATGAAACGTGGTTTCACTACCATATACCTGAGTCTAAGAGGCAAAGCATGCAATGGAAACATTCGGATTCGCCTTCACCGAAAAAATTCAAATTGGTGCCGTCCGTTGGCAAGATGATGGCGTCTGTATTTTGAACTCCAAAGGTGTTATTCATGTCGATTTTCTACAACCAGGTCAGATAATAAATCGTGAATATCACTGTAGCGTCCTTGACAAAGTTCGTCAAGCAATTCGAAAAAACGAAAGGGACTGTTATCAAAAGGAGTTATACTTCAAGAAGACAATGCGAGGCCACACACGACTACGATTACCGAGATTTTTTGAACAAATTGGGTTGGGAAACTGTACCGCATCCTGCTTATAGTACTGACTTGGCTTCCTCAGATTTTCATTTGTTTGGACCGCTTAAAAATCATCTAGGAGGCAAGCGATTTCAAGAAGGAGACGCACTTAAAAAGTGTATTCTAAATTGGTTTAGACAGCAAGAAGAAAGTTTCTATTTTGCAGGATTTCAAGCGTTGGTACAAAGGTGGAATAATAAACATTCAAAATCTCGTTTCGCTAATTTTTTTAAGCAGTGTACAAACACCACTAAAGATTATTTATAGAATAAAAGCGTTACTTTCCATATACATATATTTATAAATCGTGTCATGTAAAATGCATCACCTTAAGCATCTTTACTTCTACAATCGACATACTTGATAAGATCGATCACTCTGCAAGAATAACCGTACTCGTTATCATACCAACTAATGAGTTTAACGAAATTATCGTTTAGTGGAATTCCAGCAGCAGCATCAAAAGTCGATGAACTAGCATCGCCTATGAAATCAGATGAGACGACACTTTCTTCAGTGTAAGTTAGGATGCCACGGAGGGGCCCTTCAGCAGCTTCCTTGACTTTCGCTTTGATCACATCGTACTTCGCACCTTTTCCAAGTCGGACCTACATAAATGTACAGTTTAAAGAAAAGTATATAAGCAGCGAGATTATACCGTAAGATCAACAACTGAAACGTTAGCCACTGGCACACGGAAAGCCATGCCAGTAAGCTTTCCATTTAGATCCGGGATAACTTTTCCAACTGCCTTAGCTGCGCCTGTTGATGCAGGGATGATGTTTTGCCCAGCACCGCGTCCATCTCTCCATTGTTTTCCTGACGGCCCATCAACAGTCTTTTGAGTTGCTGTAGTAGCGTGCACCGTAGTCATGAGACCCTCGACGATTTCAAAATTATCATGGATCACTTTGGCAAGGGGCGCCAAACAATTCGTGGTGCAAGATGCATTCGAGATGATCTAAACCAAACAACACAAATTATAATATTATCAAATCAATTAATAGACCGTACCTCCTGACTAGTATCAAACGCCTCAAGATTCACCCCAACGACATACATGGGTGCGTCAGCAGATGGCGCAGAAATAATAACTCTTTTAGCGCCCCCTTCTAAATGAGCCGAAGCTTTCTTGATCGTGGTAAAAACACCAGTGGACTCTACCACGTATTCAGCCTCTGCTTTACACCATGGAATGTTCTAAAGTTTTAAATTTGAAGTAAATTATCAAGAATAGATCAGTTTCATTGTTGCACCACCTTTGGATCTTTCTCATTGAAAACGGTAATTGGTTTTCCGTTCACTACAAGTTTTCCGTCGCACGCTTCTAAGGTTCCTTTGAAACGGCCATGAGTTGAGTCGTATTTCAACATGTACGCCATGTAGTTGACGGGGATGAAGGGGTCGTTCACGGCCACTATATCAGCGCCTTCTTTCGCAAAAGCGGCACGAAGGACCAAGCGACCGATGCGGCCAAATCCGTTAATCCCAATTTTCGCCATGTTGAGTTACTAATGAAATACAAAAAGTTAAAGGAGAAGATAAATTCTGAATCTCTATTCAAAAAATTAACTTTAGTCTCACTATCGATAGAACATAATTTGTGGATGCCATCTATTCGTAATTGATGGTTTCTCTTAGCCTCGATGTACTTTTCCTTTCCCTTGGGATAGGTTTTATAGTCGATTGTACGTAGTGCAGAAACTGATATTAACTTGAAAGTCTTTAAATGTGACAATTGACATAGAAAATTCTTGCCTGAAGGAGAATCATATTTTTGGCGTCCCTCGATCTGGATAAACCTACCAAAAGGAAACCAATGCAATGGAGAACAACCAACTAAGAAGAGAGAGCATCCAAATGTTTACTAATAATTTCACATGAGTAAATTTGTAACATAAGAAAATACAGCATCCACCAAATTTAAACCTAAATGTTTTCAAATATGTAATAATCCACATTTCGACTACCATCCTAAGTATGTAGTGTGTACAGTGTACACACTGACATATTTATTGTAAATAGTTTGTATTGACAGAACAGTTTGCGGTATGACTTTTGTAACAATTTTACATAAAAGCATGTAAAAACGAGCTATAAACAGAATTGCCCTTAGTCGAATTTGAAAATTAAATTACTTACTTACCACTTAAAAACCGTCTTGTAAAAAACACTTTCACCTTCAACAAACGTCACCGAACAAAGTGACAAATGAAAGACATAAATTCAAATACTGCCTGGCACCCGGATCACCTGATTTAAGCATAACCACAAATAAATCTATTCAAAAATTAATATACAATAATTAAACTTGTTATTTATTATTATTCTATATACATAAGTAGAAACTGAAATAATTTTAAAATATTGGCATGTGTTCAAAAACTTCCACATTTGGAGTTGACGTTGGTTTGGTGAACGTATGTCGGTGCTGCAGTCATAACCAACTTAACTCATTTTCTTTATTTGACTTTTTAATATAAGAAAAGACATACGTGTTTCTTGCTATCTCAAGTCATGGCCAACTCCAATAAAATGAAAAATGTTTAACTGGGGAATTGAGGATTTTCAGTATCTACATCTTTGCCTTCTTTCCCTTTGGTAAGATTCTTGCTCGTAGTGTAATATGAAAAATAAAACAAAATCTTTTGATAAAGCAAACAACCCAGTTCGCGAAACTTTTTTTAATAACTCCTAGTGAGATCAGCAATCCCAGTGGGCAATAAGCGTTTAGTATGACTTAGGCCCAAAGGACCCAAAGCTTAAACTCTTAACAACAATTATTGAAATACTTGTTGTTACGGGTTTAAGTTTCAGCTTAAATTTAAACTGGAATTGTAAAACTGAGCTTGAAGATCTAAGCTTATCTGGGTCCCGTAATCAGGTCGGATAGCAGGAGACTTTTCAATTTACGCATTTCGTTGTCATCGAGCACATTTATCTGATTGGCACGTTGGGATGCACTGACATTCTTTCACTGTGTACCTAACACTGAACTGATGAATGACTTCTTTGACGGTTTCCAGTGGGATGTCGTGTGGAATAACCTTGTGGAATAACCTTACAGAATAGATCCCATTGGATGGAAATATACTGGTGAAAAGAATCATGGAAACTGGGAGAGTAGGAAAAAGAAGGAAGGAAAAGCCGAGAAAACGATGGAGCAATAGAATAAATAAACTAAGAAAGACAGCAAGAGAAATGGAAAAATTGGCAGAGGACGGGAACAAACGAAAAAAAAGGATCAAAACCTGCTGAAGTGATAAATATCCGACACTCTATTAAGGTATAAAGAATCAAGGAAAAGAATTTAGATTCCCTCGCTTTGGCACTAGTTACCTAAATAAGAAACACCATAAATAACGAAAGAAAAAAGCACAACGAAACTATATTTGAGCAAGAAAATACAACTGTACTTGCCATAAACTTGAGTTTGACATTGATTGAAAATGATGCTGTGAAATGACAATTCGCTTTGGATTTTTAGGTAAGTGGCGCCAGCGGAGAAATACTTGAACTAATAAATTGCGCAGGTCGGATAAAGACACACTGTCTTGTAAAATCCAGTAGGACGTGTTTGAAACAAATTAGAAGAATAACACATGGAATGAACCACATATACAGAATGTCAAACGATAACATAACGAAAAAATAAACAGGAAAAGCAAAAGAGGCAGCCCCAGAACAACCTGAGAAGAAGAGGCTGGTGAAGTGATATATCAAAGGCCACTATTTTGAAATGAAATCAAGGGCGTATCTACTGCGCAATAAAAGCAGGCAAAGTCCAAAGCGGCACCAAGAGTCCCAAGATTCATTTTAATAAAGATGAGAAGCCCTAAAAACTAGCTACATCGCCTTACGAATGTAGTTTCAAACAGTTAGAGATAACGAGATATACTCAAGATATAAATTTTAGGATAAAAGCAAGTCAAATTTTGGCGCGAAATTTGAATATAATATAACATGTATTCGAAATCTTAATTAATCAAACGGTATATAAAAGCGAAACGTTTTTGATTGAATACGTTTATTCAACTTGTCACTGAAGGCATTAGCTAACACATTAACAACAACATATTTCATTTCATCGCACTTCCAGAACATGGATTGATTGCAAATCGAGAGTTAAGAGAATTAATTTCACGGATGTCTGCGGGCATCTGATTGAGTAGGAAACGAAAAGAATGTACAACGAAAGTTGCTCAGAAAAAGATATCAGATGTCTTTAAAGAAAAATTTTCATCGTAATAATTTTACTTTTTTAAAAACCATTAGAGCCCCAAGATAATTTCTTGGTTAACATGCTGATATTCCAACATGTTGCATTAGGTAGATAAATAGCTAAAAACCTGTCGTAAATGCAGATATGTGAATCGGCCTAATTTTTTTGTCTTGCGAATTAAGTAAGTTGTCAAAAAATATAAAAGACTAGAATACTGGACCTGGTCAATGAAGTATCATATTGGAGAGGTAGTTAAGGGCAGAAATCAGTGTGGTATATTCTATAACTATAACCCATTACATTCTATAACTATTATGAAAGTTGAGTCACTCAAAGACTCAACATATTTTTTGCTTTTGTAACATTTTCCGCTTCGTGAAGTGTTTCACAGCTTTCACCTATCTACTTGCATAGAAGATCCGCAAGAGATTTAAAATTTAAAGGCACATTCTTTGCTTATGTGAGATTTTCTCTATTAGGTAAAAGACCAATTTCGTCTTGTTGACATCTTAGAAATTATGGGATTGTGGATCTAATCTAACTTTCAGACAATCAGAAAACTCTTGGCATTTGCTTTCAAGTTTAATTAATATATGTATGTAGGTAGATATAATTCTTCTGACATTCTATTGGAGCCATAGTAAGCATGTAAGAATGTGTGTGCAGTACAAAACAGAGAAATCCACTTCTTGGCAATTTACATTTACGACAATTTGCTAAATAGGGCGCTAAACTCCAATAATTCGGATTCATCCGTTGAAGAAGATACGCCGGAATTCTGAATAGATTATGTGAATTCGCGTGCACGCCAAGTTCTAGTTCCACCGGAGTGAATGTATGTATGCATCACGGGTACCTCACACACAAAGCCGACGACGACGTCTTGCCCTTCTATGGAAAGTTGGCTGTCGTCGGCGACGTGAGCGCACGAATGAACTTAAGTGCCGCTTAGACTTTACAAACTATCACTACAATGGATGTATATAATAATCATCCTTAATGGATGAATATTTATTAACAATTCAGCACCTGTCGGGGCTGCGGCGGAATATAATTTAATTTCCCTGACTCTGCGGCTTATTTTGATCATTGATTATAATCAGACCATTACGAGCATGTTTAATCTGGTTATAAACGTTTCATGTTCGACGATTGATATAGAACACAATGAAATTCTATTTTTTGCACCATACATAAAGATTATCTACAGCAATGGTCAAATGGACATGCTACTAGTTCCACTATATTTTAACAAGCAGGAGTAGTTTCCAAAAGAATGATCACGTCCAGTAAAAAAAAACCTGATATTGCTTACACTCAAGTATATTATTAGTAATGGGCAAAAGGATTATATTTTTCAATGTACTGAATTGCATACCATTTCCATTAGCTAATATCACGTTAACGTGTCGCGTCCACCATATCAGTGTATCGTGGCCAGCTGTTCACGTTAGCCATTTAGGAGCGTAGATAGAGCTTCAAAACAATTTGATACTAAATATACCTTTTCATTAGTTTTCTAAATTAATTTAATATTGCTGCCGGGAAGTGTCAGTCCGGGAAACTTGACGTCGAAATGTCGGCTGGAGGATGACGCAGCGGAGACAGGGTTGCTCCTTGGGGTTGATACGATGGGTGTAGTTGATGTTACTTGGTTCCTGACAAGTCGGGAGATATCATTAGCAACAGTGCAGATACGTGGACCTCAATGAACGCCTCGGAGGTTGCGGAGATCCAGTGAAGTGATGGAGATGATAACGAGGATTGTTTTCGACCTCGAGGTAAAGAGTCGTCCAGAGAGCAGCGACGCTGTGGCGATCTGGTCGGTCTTTTGGGATGCGTCGGCAGCAAGAGATGTCTTCGGCCTGGTGTAAGAATCGTCCAGAGAGCAGCGATGCTGTGGCGACCTGGTTGGCCCTTTAGGATGCGTCGGCTGCAAGGGATGTCTTCGTATACTAACGACTAATTTTTACGACGCTGCTGACCGCCTCGATACATTACACTTTGCAAGCATTTCGCTAATCGATAACCTCGGAAAATATAATTCTCCCGCTCATTAATGATTAGCTTTACTTGTTAGTGTACCTACATAAATAAATCACAGTTCCTGAAAATAAGATGCAATACGTAATCATATTCCGCATTGTTTCATAAATAATTCACCGAAATATGTTTGAAACAAAACGAGGCAAGATAATAAATACAGATTTTGATTTGTCCTCTTCATTTCCAACCGCTTGCAATCAAAAAGCAATTACTACAGATGTTGTGTTTGTTCATCTGCTCTCGCATTAGTTTTTGCGTTTCGATTTTCTCTCTGAATTATTAAATTGCTACCGTTCGAATGTTTATATCTAATTTAATTAAACTTCCATTTTGATAGTTCCCGTAAAAGCTCCGTTAACTTTAGACGTGATTTGCACTTAAACTCGTCGGTCAGTGTTTTCTGTTGGGTAAGCCTTTTGTGCGCGTTGAAACGTACTGTTTCGTTGGATTAATAATAATTCGTGGAAATGTGGCAAAGTTAAGCAATTTAGATAAATTGAAACCGAGTCGTTGTAATAAAATTGCAGGCAACATATTTCAAACTTTCAAAATTTCTAAATTTAGAAATAAATAAAATACATAAATATTTTTCTTATTATTATTATTTTTAATTAATATTCTTTGCTAACAGAGTGCAACGTTCGGGTCTTCTATAAAAAAATGCCGCAAACTCTCGTCGTTTATTTATTAATTAATAATAACGGTGGTCGACTTCGTTGCGGTTTTTTCCTCTCCTCTCCTCTCCTCTCTTTTCTCCGTCGGGCGACCATAAATACGACGTGAACTGAGAAATGTTACGCAGGAGAATAGTTTAAAAAGTTTATTACAGTTGTTGTTTCAAGCGGAGGATAAAGTTAAATCTTTAATGAATGTGGTCAGTTTTCCGATATCTAAGCCTGAAGGGGAAATGCGAAGGTAAACTTCGCCCGCGAGACCTTCAATAAAATATAGGAGTTCATAAGTAATACATTACAAGTGAAAACGCTTCCGATGATGTTACCACCTTTAACTTATATTGTTGTAAATATTTCTTACTATTACGTGCCGACTCTGTAAGAATTTTTTTATTTATTTTTAAATATCAAAAATTAATGGAAAAATATATATCTTAATGAAAGTAATATAAAGTCAACTTTAAATATTTACGAATATTCATAAGAGAACACTTTTAGTTAGTCTCGTTCCTAGAAAATACTTTTTATGCCTAGTTCAATAATTAGAATAATGCGTGCCTAGTTAAGGAATTGGGAAAGGGAAAGGAAATTGTTGTTGTTTATTGAGTAATTTTTTTTAAATGAGGTCCTCGTCCGTCCTTTACAGATATACTGGTTATAACTGCTTGCAAAATAGTATCTTTTTTTAATGTTCATACAGGGCAGAGTTAAATTATAACTGCAAAACTAATTAGATTATAACTATGTAACGGCATTAACAGATCCTAGTTTAATTGAGTTATAACTACGTAATGTCGAAGTTTCTTGGCTAAGTGATGCATTTATGTGTCCTTCCCCTTATCTGTTAAAATATTTATATTTCTGAATCATCATTGCTTGTCCACCTTTACTTTGTATCCCCATTCTGAAAAATTGTATAAATGATAAACTTCCGCTTATGCTATTTTCAAAAAATTAACAAACATTCGTTCGTTAGAAGGAGGGGGTAAACAATAGCAGAAATATTTGAACTTTCACCCGGATTAATCAATAACCCACTAAAATAAGGAATACTTTGTCCTGCTTAAATAACTAATGAAGTTTCAAGTCAATATACAGGACGAAGTAAAAAAAGTTGTAAGTGTGTTAATTATTGTGTCGGTTAAATAATTATCAATGATGGCGTCGCTCGGTTAAAACAAAATTGTGTGGCGAATATAATATCTCATCTCTTCCGGTGAACAATATGCAATAAACGTTCCAGGAAATTATTATCGAATAGTTTCCTATTTATTTCGCCAGCTTTGAGGGACGCAATTTCAATTTAACTGCAACAGCGACGCACAACAATAACTCAATTCTGCTTGAGCAATTAGCCGTTTTATATTGTTTGGGGTAACCGATAACTTTGTTAGACGCTGGCTGGAGGCATCGCAGGTATACGGTGTACGCAGGTAAATTGCAAAGTATGAGGTAATTAAATCGTGGAGCGGTGCATTATTTATTTATAGTTCGCGGAGGAGTAGAGATTCAATTTCGTTTCCCGACCAATTATTACCGGTTAGTTCAAGAGTGGCGTCCCCGTAAAAGGTTTCATATAACAACCGGTCCGAATGGAGCGTAGCTCGGCGTCTGTGCCATTACCGACGATCGCTGTTTTAATTAAATCATTTCCTACTGCTTCACGGACGCTGAACAGTCTTCTAATCTCTTTTGTTGACAGCAAAAGCAGGAATTATAAAAGTTTTTCATTACTTTAAATTTATTTTAAATAACGAATTTAAATATTTTGCTTTTTCTTTGCTTTCACTACACTCTTCTAACTGAAATTAGTTTTTAGAAATTGAGTTTCGGTTTCCTCTTTTTAAGTGTTTTCAGAAATTAACTTCATCAAATAAGTATTGCCCAGCAAATCGATAGCTGGTTACATACAATTCGATTTGTTAAAGGGGTCTTCTGGATTGACCAAATTATTATATCATTTTTCTCATTATCAATCTGCTAAATCTAGCTAAAGGCTGCAAGCTTATGGGAGGACAAATAAAATTCGTCCCAAAGCCGGCTAACTCAATGGGACGGGTCGGGTCATACGAATGAATACAAACGGGGCACAATTTAATAAAATATATAACGTCTGTGACCAGTGGTCACACACTTATCTTTATTTTGAACTACCTACAAAAATTACTCAAATGCTCAAGCAACAAATGTAATCATAAATTAAATAAAATCACAAACAGAGAACGCTCAATTTTCCGTCATCTGAATCACGAAATACGGGCCTCGCGATTCGTTTACAAACGTTACGGTAACAGTACAAGTTTAGTACAAGTTTACTCAAAGTGCAATACGTCGATGCCTCGATCGGTAAATTGATACACCGCGGTAACGCCTCACCAGGTAATAAGAAGAGTACAATCATGTATAAACATCCAATCTTAAGTTGTACAATTGTACGTCAAACTTTATTTGGGTTCCCAAGTTGACATTCGGGAGGCGTCAGTATGCCGTCCAACGTCTCCGTGTGAAGTCTCTTTAGCTTGCGTACAGCGTCATGGTACTGGATGGTGGAAACAAGTCCGACCCGCCGAAAAGCTTTGCCGACACCAAAAGAAGTCTCTAATGTGGCAGCAAGATAGCCCCAAATAAAAGCCTAATTGAAAAAACGAGCACCAAAGTTACAACCTAAGCTGCGCACAGAATTCGAACCTAAGCTGCGCACAGAATTCGCTTTCTATAAAAATACCTGATTAACTGTGGTGGTCAGGCTTCGGAAAGCACAGAAGAATGTTTTGATTTGCTTAGAGTGTCTCTTTCAGATCACGGATTAATACTTTCGGTTCAATATTCAGCCAGATATTTTGGCTGATGATAACAGAATAATTCAAGACGATGTACACCCTATAAGTTCAGCAGAACTACTGGCGCGACTGTATTTTATTCTGCGCTGATGTCCTGAACACAGGCGGGGGGGGGTCACCTGATCCATATTGACCAATCACAGTCTTTTCCAAAAAATCAATAGTAACGAACCACGTGGACCAACGGCGACGTAAAGGCGGACCGCTGTTCCAACGGCCATATTGGAACATTTTATTTTTAATGGAAAAATACAACAAATGCAACAAATCCTTAATTAAAGCGGTATAACTGAGGGTAGACATTGTTCGTTCCCAGAAATGTGGTAGGTCTTATGTACAGCTAATAAAACCAATACTGACGGATAAGAACATTTCTGATAGAATTACATTTTGTGAGAGAATGGTCAGAGACGGATATGTCTACTGCAGATACTCCACAAGGAAAAATTTTAAGGAGCCACCCAACTCAAATCGCCAAGAATTCGAGCAGCGAATCCATCTTCCACAGAGGCAGTTCAAATTCCAAAATTTGACGTGAAAATTGTGGCTGCCGGCGGTATTTCTGGACATGGAAAGTCGTAACTTGTGATTGTCGAAGAAGATTTTCCCGATTTTTAATTATCTACAGGATGCCATCAAATTTCCGCACAAATATCTTGCAGTACTTATACAAGATAGTGCAAAGTCTAAACCTCTAAACAAAAAATAGTGAGTGACAAGGAAATTCTCCCAACTTTAATCCCACGAAGCAGGGCTTCAAGACAATGTCTCTTTCTTTAACAATGTAAATTTTACAATATCACACAGTAAATTGCATCAAGAATTAGATAGAATATAAGTTATTTTTAAAAATAGAACGTGTTCTATATTGTCCAACAGCCAAGAATATCTTGATCATCCGAAAGACAGTGCTTGAAGCTTTTGTTGTCTTTAATTTGCTTAGTCCACGTGCATACTTGTATGTACATGAATCATATATGTAGAAACTTACATGAACTTGCACTAATTTTAATGAAGCCTTTCGTTATCCTCGATGTTCACGTGCGCAAGAACGTTGTTGTAGCTTGGCATAATGCAACTCCCGAGGAGTACGTTAAACTTGTGTACATTGTTTTGTTCTGAAATTTACTGACCCGTATACGGCGACTCTATTTGCACGTTGTCTCTAACAACTCAATAAATATGTAGGGACTTCACATGCTTGATTTGACTTAAAACTCATAATAATTTCTAATAATATTTTTGTATTTGTTACAGGTGAGTGTCCTTCTTCGTTTCTGCTGGTTTGGTATGTCGTAAATTTACGTTTTTTAATTCTCATAATTCTTGTTTAGTAAGCAAGAGTTTAAATATCCTAAATATCTTGCTTACTAGTAGGGGTAACGGTATTTTCTTGGCGTGAATTAGGAGGGAGCCATTATAATGGGTAATTTTCATGTTAATAGAATCGCAAAACAAATTAAATACGCCCCTAATCCCTAAATAACCGAAGATATACCTGAAAATTAATTTCGATTTTAATCCGAACTGTCCAATCCACGCGCACCGCAGAAGCCCCCGAAGGAGGATAAGTAAGAATCGCATTCAATTTCGGATAAAACGAGAACGCACGCCGAGGCCCTTGTACGCCGTATTACTAAAGGGAATAAATTTTCGACGTTCCAAGGTATCCCTTCTCATATTTCACCGTTGCAAAATTAAACTGTAAGCGCATTACAACCATATATAACGGAACAATGAATTAACTTGAAACAAATAGTTCCCTTTTGCTTTCGAATGATTTATACGCCTAATATAAAAAAAGGAATATCGCAAAAATGGGGCTATATATTTTATTGTTCGCCAAAACGTTTAATTTTGTGTGGTTTTCGGAATATATTCCGAAAAAATAAATTTATTGTCAACCCATTATTAGGATCACAAGCAATTATATTGCAGAGCTCTGCTTAAATGTTATTATTCACATGTAGTAGAATGTACTGTTGTTGAAAGAATAGAAAGATGTACCCGGCAGACTACGTAATGAGAATATCGACCGGATGCACAAAACTGAATTAAAAGATGAAATATCTGCCGGTAGCGAGTTCCGGAACTAATTGCCGAGTAGCTATAAGTAAAAGTGCTCTTAAACAGAAATTTGGCCAAGACGGATATGCAGAGGTAAAATGAGAAAAACAATTGAAGCAATTAATCCAAGAAAAACTAATCAAGCAAGATAAATTGCCTGCGAGAGGAGCCAGGGGAGAAATTACTTTATAGTCGGGATAAAACAGCCACCTACCTACCGCCCTATATTCCAACTTGGATTTATGAAACTACATGCAATTTTTAGACTAAAAAAAAAAAACGTTATTTTTTTTTTAAAGTGAACTCCGACCGGCGGCGGTTGTAGTATTAAACGATGCGGAAGATATTTGACCGAGGCCAGTCAACCAATCTATAAATAAATCTTGGTAATTGTTGTATCTGGCATAAAGTTGAATAATAAATTGCATTACATATTAAGGGTAAAGATAAATAACATTATCCTCGAAATGCAAAAGAGCAATATTGCATTAGCAAGACGTCTCAGCGGAAGAGAAAGGATAATTCTTTGAAGCAGGCAATCCAGAGTGGATTGAATCTGATTACTTCAAAAATAGATAAGCCAAAGAAAGTCGCGGCCCGGTGGGGCGTAAAGGGCTCTCCCTAATCATATTTCGGTTAAAAGCGAAATCGATTGCGACTGATAGTAATTTTTCATGTCGGAATTACTTAAAATATCAAGCCAGGCAGGAAGCCAGTCTGCGGGGCGGTGAGGAGGTTGTGTTCCTTGCTCAACAGGTGAAGCCATCGGAAGCCCCAGGGATCTCTTTGTAGACGGGCCTAGTAATGCATAAGTGATGACATTCTAAAATACTCATGAGTCTAGGTAAGACAGACTCTGATGGCCTTTTCGTTTAGAGATCACTCCCTGCAACTACCAGACACATTATACTAAGCTTTCCCAGTTGCTCTTTTGAATACAAATTTACTGGAATAAAAATCTTCCCGGATTTACTTCACATGCGTCTTGCATGTGCTTGTTTTAAAAAAAAAAGTATTATTTCGAATAGGGTATTGGTAATGTAAACAAATTTTGGATTTGCTTTTAACTTATTTTAGTTATAATCAGGAAAGCTAATTTGCTTGCCCAAGAATAGGAGTCAAGAAAATTAATTAAAAAAATATATTAATCCCAGTAGATAAGTATGTTATATGGATGGGGCACGGCGAAGAAAATTTAATTATCACGAGATAAGTTGCCCTTTAAAACAACGGACATAGAGACTTCTTTTAAGCGCGGAGCATTCGTTCTAATTTAGTTCCACACACGTATAAGTTCCAGTTAAGCCGGCCTGCGGGAAAATAGGGCGCGATCTAGATTCTACAATTTGCCTCCTCCGTATTAAGCTCAAGCAAAATTATTTCATACACAAATGAAATTAAGACGTTCATAATTTCTGCTTTCACAAATATTACCGAGTATTTCTTTTTGTCGTTGGCAATTGTGTTCCCCAACTAGTATAATACTGTTCTATTTTCCTTCCTTTTATTACTATTTAACTCACTCGTTAGTTTTCCGGGTTTTCTCATGTTTCTAGGTCAAGTTTTCAAGGATATTAATGCTTAAACATGGCGCGGTTTTTTTTTTTGTAGATGAAAATAATTCGTATAGACGGAGTTAATTACGTAAAGTTTAATGAAATTACAGTTCCAAACTTGGTGCGTAAATTTTCCAGACGAGCTTCTCACGCAAATCCTCTCCCTAATAAACTTTCATTTTCATATATTAAGCCTCGCAAAACGCCCTATTGTGTAAAAGATTTAAATACGTTCGAAAATTGCCGGGGGGCCGGCCGGCGCAATTTTTCAGAATTTTAATATACTCGTCTCGAATTAATGAAACCGGCGAAACGGAGCGTAAAAGTAGCGCTTTTAATTAACTTTAGTGATACTATTAAGGCTTTGTATCAAAAGGATGTGATAGTGTTGGACAGCGGTACCATAGAGATAATGTAACTGAGTTTGCCGTAAAAAGCGACGCAACGAGCGACACTGCACTAACTGCATTAGGGACAGTACACTTTCAGTTAATAGGCTGCTTTCAGCGGGTCGTGTTCAGTAATGGACTTTATTGTGCTAAATACGACGGCAAAATTTTCTGAAAAATCTATTTCAAATTGACTGAAATTAAAGCACCCGAGGACTATATTAACGGCTGAAAAATATTATATCGTATTGCTTTTAGAACAATTGTTTACTGGACTAACGCTTCCAATCACTTTATATTGCCGTTTACTTTAGTAAAGTATTTTTAAAGTAAAATTTCAAATAAAATCATAATGAAAGATTTTAATTTATTTCAAGTGAGCCGCTACATGTAAATGAATAACTTTTCATTTGAAATGAAATTATTGTAATTATTACTCCTATTATTATAAATATTAAAAAGAAATGACAGAAAATCGAATAAACCAGTGAATTACTTCATAGTTCTTTTAGGTCCTTCCATGTTATGAGCGCAATTAGAATCTCAGGTGTAAAAAGTAAAAAAAGGAAAAATGAAATAAAAGAGTAACCTAGTCTTGTACACTGATGTCCAAGTTTATTCGACCAACAAGTAATAGTGAAAACTCCTGAAATATTTTCATCACACTTGCGACAATTGAATGTTTATAGAACTCCTAACTTATACTGACGTGAATTTTTATTTTCCACCTGCATTTAGTCGAAATTATACAGGTTGTCTCAGAAAAGACTATTCCTAACTTTCAGAAGTAGTAGAGGGCATGTAGTTAAACAACTTTTATTAATAAAGTTGTGGCCGGAAATGTTTCCACATCAAGTTAAAACGAAATAAAAAAAATGAGGACTAGAAATAATTTCGATGCAAAAAGTAACTTTTCTATTTATTTCCAGCAACTACCAAATTTTTATTAATTTCAACGTGTTATGAAAACATGAAAAATTATGGCCTCCATTTTGAATACGTAAGTTATAAAGACGTATAATTGAATGTAGTTGCTGGAAATAAATAGAAAAGTTACTTTTAACATCGAAATTATTTCTTGTCTTCGTTTTCTTTATTTCATTTTAACTTGATGTGGAAACATTTCCGGCCACAACTTTATTAATAAAAGTTGCTTAACTACATGCCCTCTACTACTTCTGAAAGTTAGGAATAGTTTTTCTGAGACACCCTGCATTTGTATATGTACATATATACACAGGGTGTTTACGATCTTCTCTGTATCCTTTTAGGGAGTGATAGTACCCCTGAGAAGAAGTCGATATACCTTAAAACGTGTTTAGCAAAAGTCGTGTCATAAGCGAGATAATAATTCTTTTATTTTTTACATTAAACGATAAAAGAAATCTTGAACGGTTGGAAAAATTATTGTTCAATTGTTATGACGTTGTTATTTGACAGGTAGAGTTGTTATCAGTAAACTAGTTTTACTATCACCTTTGTTTGACTAAAAATTCGTCAAGAAGGTTTGGGCCTTGCACAGTATGTGGAGTCATGGGTACACCGAACATACAACAACATGGTGATAACTTCGAACATCTTTTGTAGTAAGCAATGCTGATTAAGAAGTAGATTACTAGAGTTTAAAACAAATTAACTGTTTAATGTAAAAAATAAAAGATTTATTATCTCGCTTATGAGACGACTTTTACTAAGGTGTTTTAAGGTTTATCGACTCCTTCTGAGGTGTACTATCACCCCCTAAAAGGATACAGAGAAGACCGTAAACACCCTGTATAATCAAAAACTTTATGCTACCATTACGATGTAAGGTATCCTAATTTTAAGTTTTAATTTTCTTCGCTTCCGTTATTCAGTTCAGTTCAGTTTCGTTATTTTCTTTGCCTATTCTTATTTCTTGTTCTTTGCTATTTTTTTCCCTTCACTCCATGTTAGTCTTCTTTCTTTTAAGTTGTTTACTATTTCCGTATCCAAGGTTTTTCTTTGTCTACCTCTCCCCCTCTTTTGTTGCAATCTTGTTTCCCATATTCTTTTTGTTGTTCTTTCTTCTCTCATTCTTACTACGTGTCCGAACCATCTCAATTGGTTTCGTTTGATGCTCTTCAGGATCGATTCCGCTAGTTCTTCTCTTATTATATCGTTTCTAATTCTATCCTTTCGTGTAACTCCTTTTATAGCTCGTAAGAACCTCATTTCCAAGGCCTGAATTTTGCTCTCTAGATGTTTTGATAAAACCCAGCTTTCGCTTCCATGTAACAATATCGGTTTGAACCTTTGGTATAATTTAGCTACTACAGGTAACAATGTAATTCCTCTGTAGTTATTACACTCCCGTTTGTCCCCATTTTTATGTAGTGGTAAGATTATTAACAGTTCCCACTCTTTAGGTATCCTCTCTTCTTGCCATGCCTTGTTGAACAATGTAGTAACTACTTTGTTTCTCAGTTACTGTTTTTTTGTTTTTCTTCTGTCGTTACCATTTCTTCAAAACACTCTTTCCATCTCTTTATGATATTATCTTCTTTGATCAGTATCTTCCCGCCTTTATCTTTTATATCTTTAACTTTCTATGTTTTTCCTTTTCTGAGCGTGTTGAGAATTTTATAGAATAATTTTTGATTTCCAAAGTAGTCCCTTTCTATCTTTTCAACAAATTCTTCCCATGATCTTAATTTTGCTTGCTTCACCTGATTCTTGACCTTGGTCCTCTGTTGCTTATATTTACCGTATTTTCGGCTGTTCTGCACCCTACATTGTATTTCTTCCGTCTTTACATCTTCTTCATCTTTATCTCTCATCTTAACTCCTCATTCCGCCAGCTCGTTTGATTCTTTTTCCCACTGATTCTTGAATTTCCACATACTTCTTCTGCTGTTCTTGTCAATACTTCTTTGATATTTTCCCATATTGTTTCTAATGATAGTTTGTTCACTCGTCTTCTTCAACTCTTGCTTTATATTTTCTTGCCACATCTTCTTCTCCCATTTGATTTTTACCTTAGTTTTGGTGTTGTCTATTTTCTTATTATAAATATCCGTCCTTATTTCGTTTCTGTATCTTCTACTTGTTATTATGTAATCCAATATTGAATTTTCTCCTCTGCTTACAACTTCTTTGGTGAACTTGTGAATATCTTTATGTTCATACCAGGAGTTCGTTATTATTAAATTGTTATGTATACAAAAATCGAGTATCCTTGTGCCATTGTTATTTCTGGTATTGTCGCCATGTATTCCTAATATTTCTCCTGATTCTTCGTCCTCTTTGCCCACTCTTCCATTCAGATCCCCTATTATCAATATTCTTCCTTTGCTACCTTCTACAGCGTCTGTTAATTGATTCCAGTCTATTCATTTCCATTTCTATTTTTAATATCCTCTCCGATATTCCTATCCATCTATTTATATATTTCGCGGCTTCTTTTTTGAGAATACATTCCACTCCTTCTTTTGCCCGATAAGTACATATTTTCTACTCCGCTGTATATCATGTAATGTCCTCCTTCGATTTCCATCTCACCTTTTTTCCTTTCTTTTTAGTTTGATTGCATTTAGTCGAAATACGAAATGTTAATATAAGGGACGGGGTTAGCAGATAAAAGGAAGGGAATGGATTATCCTTTACTTTCGAATTTATCAATTTGCAAGGCCTCGTCGAAGGAAATTTCCCTATTCTATTTTTACGCCCAAAATCTATGGTCTAATTCAAACTTTACAAAAAAATTTACAGAGAAATAAACAAACTCACCCATTTACCAAAATTTTAGCCAAATCATAAAAGGCCCAAGTTGCAGTTCCTTTGTTTTTGGTTTGAATTTTAAGTAGTATACGGATTAAAATTTTAGCCCTTGCTCGTCACTGTACATATTTTTATTACTTATACTGTTGTATTAGGAATGTAAAATATTTTATTAAAGAATAAAGAAACTATAGAGGTGCTATTGGAAAAACTGGGGTTGGAGGTATTTCTCAAGGGTTGCTGTTTAGAGGTTACTTCTAAGTACTTTGTAGAGCATTGCAAGCCATTTTCAACACAACTGAATATTTTTTTTATCTTGCCGTTTAAAGAAAATATTGGCTGTATCACTAAATTTGGGACACCTGGTATATATGTAAATGTATGTATTCATAATAAATAAAATCAATTACAAATTAAAGTAAGAAATTTGGTATAAAGCTAAATTCATAACAATTAAGAAAAATGTAAGAAAAAAAACAACAAATAAATATAATAATTTAGGAAAATTAATTAATGAGAATAATTTAGAAAAATGTAAAATTCAAACGAAAAATTAATTCAAAATGATATCATGCAAAACAATATATTCAAAATAATTTTATAACGAGAAGAACCGGCATTCTGTACATCAATTAAAGGAGTTGTTAGTTTCTAATAGCACAACTAGTTGGCAAATAAATTGATTTTTTCTCATCAAACCATGGTACTGGATGCAGAGAGAGAAACGGTAGGTACTTGTCATTGTCACTATCACATTGAGACCCGATTTTACAATCGTTGGATAAACTGAGAATAATACTATTCTTGAAACAACGTGACGTAGATATGGAATAATGTTAAAGGATATTCGGCGAATACTCATTCGGTACTTATTCTACGATTGGGCCTAACGATTGATATTACCAAGTTTTCAAGAAACCTTAAATTTAAGCCGTGTTTAGAATATGTCATTTTATGTAGGTTCAACATAAGTCAGTCACATTCTAACTGTGAAGTTTAAGTGTCAATCAGAATGTGATTGACAATCAGAATGTGAGAAATGTCACAATCTAAACACGACTTAAATTTAAGGTTTCCTTAAAACGTTGGTAATACCAACCGTAAGACAGATTTCTAATATCACTTTTATCAATGAGTTCACGGCTATTGGTCCGTCAGTTCGATGACTTTTCATGACAACAGCCATCTTTTAAATGGTTAAAAAACCGAAAAACTCCGATTAACTAGGAACAAGGGCTGTCGAATGGCTTAGCGATGAGCCTATCTCGAGGGTTCTAATCCCAAAAATTACTTAAACCCAGCTACAATACCTTGTAAATTGTCTAGAATGGCGATTAGCAGAAATAGCATATTAAAATAAGCAAAGCAAGCAACTACGAACAAAATCTTGCAGGTTGAATCATGTTGCAACTCAAAGCACACGTGTTCCGAGATGGATGCAGGTTTTCATGAGTCATCTCGGGGCGCTTCATAGTCGAGCTCGTTTCTCCATGTTTTGTCAGTCCATGTTTTGCCATTATAAAATGGCATTCTGTTTAAAATAAACAAATATCTGTACAGAATACCGATTTCTTATATCAAGAAATATTAGAAACAAATAATTTTGCATTGATCAGGAAATAAGTAAATTTCGACATTCTTCGCTCATCCAGAATACATTCGATTTATGAAAAGGCTATTCAAGTTACTAAAGTTTTAGAGCTGACCTTTCTGAATCGTTTTCAGAACCTAATTTTCTTTAAATTGACATTCTTTTTATTTCTTAGAAAATGTTTCAGGTGCTTTAGCTTTATGTTTGAATGTCAAACAGTGAAATGAGTTAAACAGAAAGCATTAAGCGCAAATAAAAATACCACCAAACTGAAAAGAAATTTGTAAGAAAGGTCAAATAAATAAATGTGCCCCTTACCTACACATGGCTTAAGACGTTTTAAAAACGCGCTGCGCTTGACGTGAATGCGAGAACCACGTCTGGGGTAATTCAGCGAAAATAACGTCGGATTCAAAATGTTCCATCGAAACAAAACACTTCATTACGACAGAAAATTAAATCGTTTCCATTGAAAAGAATTCATTACATTCCGGCGTGCCGACTCGGGCGGCGGCGGCGGCGGTACGTATACACATCTGCCGCTGAAATATGTTCCGTCCGGGGCAGTATTAAAGTCGGGGGCAATACTTTCGGATCATTTAGTTAATACAAAAGAAGTGTTAGTGAGTTGTCCTAAGTGAAAATCAATAAATGTTCTCGTAGCAAAGACAAAAAATTCCCCAACTGGGTGATTGAAGTAGCATCCATGTTGAATGGTGCGTCAGCAGGGGGCACTAAAAAGTAAGAGGAAGTGCAGACGACTGCGATGGAAACTAAAACACTCGACTACCTTGAGAAATAGGTCAACGTGTGGAGACAAGATAAATGGAGTGCGAACAGAAGAATATAGAAGAAGCCACGGGCCCCGACACAATAGAATTCATTCTTTTTACACTGACAATAAGTTATTTCAAACTGCAACAAGATACTGATAGAACTGTGAATTACTTACATCCTCAATTTATTACTCATCTATTAATTTAACACATTCTTGTTTCTTGAAAACTTATTAAATGCGCTTGTAAAATAAATTTGTTAAAGATCATTTCTGGATTAAAAAATGTTCACTAGTGTTACTTTCAAATTAATTTTTTTTATCTATAAATAACTGTTGCATGAGAATCTTTCCTATGATTGCACATGAAATGAAAATTTGTGAAAAAGTTCCATTGAAAGGAATAAAAATCGAATTGTTTCCGTTTCAAAGAATTCTCACGCATTCGTGAATGTGTAACGACAATTTCCGACCAAATAAAGAATTTAAAACGCGTTTACTTCGGCGAAACACGACCGAAAATTATCGGCGAGGAGCGGGCGCAGTTCGCAATTTAATTGTGGGAAATGCGAACAAAATGGAAGGTCATAAATAACTTCGACCACTTGTTTGCTTCCTCAGTGGCTGTCACTAAAGGCAAAGCCGGCCCTCGACGCTTTCTGCAGCTTTAAACGAAATATACAATATCGTACAACACGGAATAAAATCTAACCGCCGCCGCAGCCGGAATAAGCCCGAATTCGTTCACAATAAGTTTCAGCCCTAATGTGACCTCTTTTTTATTGTTATTATTTTATTTAAGGGAACGCTTTCTTTCCTGGAATTTAGAGCCAATCTCAAAATATCTTGGCTGTTTATCCAAAGCAAAAATTCTATTTTAGTATCGGGTTTTACATTTTAAACGAATATACAGGTTGTTTACAAATTTGGGACACTCATGATTATATGCTTGAAAAGTATGCAGGTTTATGTAAGTGTGTTTGAAAAGAAAGAAAAAGAAATATTAAGAAGTCAAAGCTTGTCCGTCGTCAGATCCATTTACCGCGTGTACCAGACGACAATGTTCTTTAAAGGAAAAATTCAGTTAGTTGGAGTAAGAAAAAAAAACACTCGGAGACGAACTACGAATAACTTAGCGAACTCCTGACGCGGTACGTGAACAAAAGAAAGTGAATAATATGCTAAAGAGCAACTACCGAAAACGTCGCCAAATAAATTGATCTAAGAGGCACTTAATACGAGACGAATTTAAAAACTTTTTATTTTATCGATTCGGGAAAGTTGTCGGGGCGCAAGCGCCCTTGCCCACACACAAAAGGAATTTCTTGTAACCCAGTCTTAGTTTTTCACACTCTTTTAAATTTTCAAGGCGGCACCAATCAAATGCTTTTAAACACGGGGAGGTTGTATCGCGTTAAGTACAGAACGAAAAAAGAATCTCGAACTTTCTAATAAATAATTCAGAATCGAATTTATGGCCATTATTCTTGGCCATTAAAATAAATTTCATTAAATTTTTCGGCCTGTCAAGATGATAGATGAAATCGTGGAAAGGATAATAACGGGGAGGGGTCGATATCATTCAGTGTATCGAGTTTTCGAGCATAAAAGGATCCCAAAGGCGGCGAGTTATTTCTTATTCAGCGCTAATCGATTAAACTTCCAATTGTACTCGGTTCCGCGACTTATTGGCTGCCGGTTGTAAATCACGACCGTCAAGAAATAGTTTTTGGGCGCAACAGGCTTTTATAAGTAAGTAGCAGGAAGCGACCGTGCAACTGGTGGTCGCAGTCGGCTCGGAAAATATTACACATGCAACAGTGTAATTGGCAGTTGTCCAGCCTAACGAGGAAATTACAGAGATTTCGTCCGGAAAATACAGCCTTTCCAGGAACACCATTTCTTTTCATTGTGACACACTACGTTATTATTAATATAAATTCAAATTTTTTTTGCACTTTAGAAACTAGTTACTAACAAAATAATAAGTGCACCTTTTATAAATTAATTATTTGCAATTAATTTTTACACAAACAACGATGCTAAAGTGCTAAATATTAACTTTAATTAAACCGAAAGGCCCGATGAAGATGAACATCAACTGCAGAAGCCTTTTTGAACTACTTTTTACTAAACACTTAGTTTTCTTCAAGTGGTTACTACCATTTTCGACCTCTTCTTTAATGCTTTGCCTTCCTGGTCTCCTATTTTTGTCATTGCTGCCTCTTCCCAGTTCAAAATCTTTATTTGTCAAGGTCATTGGGTCGCTTTAGAGAGCGATGAGAGTTATTTTTCGCGAATTGTTAGAGGCAATGAGATCCTCCCACGAAGCAGAAGTCGATGCAATGGCTTCGTAAGGGCTGCAATGAAGTCGAAAACACAGTTGCCTTCTGGAAAGTTTATGGCAACCATTGTTAATAGATCAGATCAGATTTCACAAGTGAAGATTTAAAAGAACTTTTTCTTCTTACAAAAAGGAATAGTTTTAGATTAAACTTAAATTTTTAGAAACAAAATGAAGAAAGACGAAAAATAAAAAGTCCAAACATATTACTCCAAAAATCACTAAAAATAGTAGCACCTACTCTAAAAAAATAAAAATTATTTGCAGTTTTTAATGTTTTGGCAAAGGTGAACACTTGAATGAATTTCTTGCGAAAGAATGACTTACAATTGCCTAGTTTTATGTAAGTAAATAAGTAAGTGAGTAAGTAAGGATAGAGCACTTAAAACAATGTTGAGTTTATACGTCAAGCTCCTCGTAATTGTAGTAGACCCCATTTAGCAGGTTGTTTTTTAATTTCTTCTGGAAGTTCTTTTGGTTTAGATTCCACCAGATTTTACATTTATTATATTGATCAATTCCCCTCCGTAGGTATTCACTTGTTGTTAATCGGATGAAAGGAGCCCTCACATCTTCTTTGTTTCTGGTATTAAGTATACTTGTGAGTACCTGCGTACCTGAGAAGTGTGTTAGTGTTTTTATGGGTCTTGGATAGAGTGTAGTATAGGAATAATAATGGGGCTGTTAGAACATTCAGTGTTTTTAATAGAGGTTTACAGGATGTTCTATTTTGTGCTCCACATATGCTTCTTACTGCTTTTTTTTGTTGAAGTAGGACATCCTTCATATGCGTGCTGTGGCTCCATACTTCAGTACCATATGCAATGACAGACTGTATAAGAGAGTAGTAGGCAACGCGAGCTGCTTTTTCTCCAGATACGCCCTCTTAACAGCGTATGGTTTTTATTTAAAATTTAAAAACTACGATCGGAGTTTGTATTATCTGTTCTCAAGTATCATCAATTTTTTTTTAAACAACGAGGGGCGAGGCTGAAGAAATAATTAACAAATGTATCAAGTAATCAAATAAAAATCAGATTGAATAATTCTAGCATTCTTTGATTAAACTATCAAGTGTTCACTTGAAAAGTTCATCAAGCAGCTTTGAATTTTACATAACTTTGGGAAGCGGGTCTTGAATTAGATCAACGTGACATGTCACTTTACGCCACCTTTACGTTATGTCACATTAGATTATAAGCAAAACACTATAACTGTTTGACAACTGTCATCAGTTAAACATGAATCTATTCAGGAAGTCATCCCTTTTCCGCTCTTCCTTCTTTCATCAAAAAATCAAAACCCACTTGATGAATGTTTCAATTGAACAGTCGTTATTTTAATATTTACTTGAAAAATAAAACATCGCGTAAAATCCTTTCATCAGAGTAATCGCAGGCCAACTACTTTTAGTAACATCTACTCTAATCAACAATTTATTCGATGACTTGAATAATGAAGAGTCGATAACAAATCCTTTTGACGTTCTCACTTTAGACCACATTGCATAAGAGTGGAAACTTAGCAAACTTGCTTTGAGAAGTGGGACCAAACGTTTCAAGTACAAACTTTCATAGACAAAAAAAATTGATATTTAAATTTTGAGTAACAAACAGTAAACATTTGAGTATAGTTGGCTGAATCACATACCACATGTTTCATTTTAAATTGAAAACGTTGAACCCTTTCATTTTTCATATATAAACCTTCTGCCCAGAATATAGCAAACAAGTTATGGCATAATGATCAAGTTTACAGATGGATGAAATTATTTAATAACTATTTGCTATAGATATATGTATATCACGTGTTATTGAATAGATATGTGGATGACATTTTTCTCATAGTTTTGGAAGTGTCTCAATAAATAAGATTAGAAATCTAATTCATTAATGATGTACTACATTACAATGGTTTACTTTTTTATGTAGTCGATGATACATACATTGATTAAAATGTAGGAGATTCTAAATAAAGAAAATGTAATGAGTAAAACTTTCGTTGTAGGTGTTTATGTAACTAAATATTTGAAACTTGTAACCCTGAAGAGTACACGTTAAATATACCCACGTATAAGAATTGTCCTGTTGTCACGTAAGATCATATATAAATCATAGGTGTCATGGATACCGCGATTGCCGGAGGATATATTTTTGTAGCAGCGCAAACCCTTTTCACCTTCACCCTTAACATATCATATGCTCGTTTACGTTTTTTCTGCCTGTCAGCAAAATTGTTTCGCCTCTCCCAGAGGCTTATTCTCGAAACTGTAAAATAACAACATCGGATAAATCGGGAGGTTTTTTAATTTGGTTAAAAACGCCGGAAAGAATACCTTTTATGGAAAATACGCGGCGAACTTGTTTTCCTAATGCGTTTTTGTTTTAGAATATACGGAGCATTTTTCCGAGCCGGTGTTCCGCGCGCTCACAGTAAATTTCACCCCGTAACAGTCATTTTTCATTTCGATAGTTGCATACACAATTCCTCGGCTCCGGCGCCGTATTTCGCGGGGCAAAAAATTTCGAGATCATAAAAATTTCATATAGTCACATTACATGCAGAAGGATATTTTTATGTCAGGTGACACCTCGTATTATTTGCGCCGGTGCCCGGATCGTACGCGGGTACACATGTCGCCATTATTTGCAGCTCACCCGAACATGCATCTGACAGCTGTCGTATCAACGAATGTTGAAAATGCCGCCATTCTCACCGCCGCCTCGATTCCGCCACCTCGGGAACAAGGATCAATAAAGAGCGCGTGTTGCTTCTGATGGCAGTCGTTCCCAGTGATGACCACCGCCGACTGTGCCAGAAAATGACTTGGATCCTGCTGAAAGTGATTTAAATTCTCCTCAAACACCCCGCACGTGTTTGTACACTGAAAACAAACATCGGTTTCCTAAAACAAATACAACTTGTAACAAAGGATTTTCTACGTTCGGCCGGCCAGCCGCACATAATTTGATTTTTAAATACTGTGACAATACACTTTGTGCCCGGATGTTTTATTTATGAATGCCATATTGTCAAAATAATATATACTATAAAAACAACCTAGTCGCTCCATTATTATAGCATACTCTTTGACTTTTATGTATTTGTACTTTTACATTTTGGACTTACACACACTTCAAAAAAATAGCGCATAAAAAATTTTATTATATTTTCTTCTATTCATTATTATCTATTTCGCCAATATGTTAGCAAATATAGTCATCTATACATTGTTCACGACCTATTTAGACTCTAGAGGGCCATGCTTTTTTTTCGTTAAGTTACGTACATGGATTTTGATAGAACTCAAAATGTGACAAATGTAAAATTCTGACACTTTAACGTCAGTCCCATCGACTATATTGCTTCTTATACTCTACGTTGGCATGAAGAAAGTAAAATAATAGCATTAAAACAAATAAATTACTTGTGACTTTGTAATACTAAGTCAAAATGCTCAAAATCATCAATATTTTTTGGTGTCAGTTTTCAAAAATATAACCATCAAATTAAAATGGAACATATTCACTTGGAGGTACCAACAAAAGTGTCACCCTAACATGGCCTACTCTGAGACTAAAAAGATCGTGAATGGATTATACACTATCATTTTTGACAGAAACGTAACTACAATTAGATGAACCCATGAAATAAAAGGATTCAGAATAGGAACTGGACGATGTTTCTTCAATTTTCTTTTTTGTTCCAGCTTTAAAATAGATAAGGAAAAGCTTTACTCATCTCGGTAACAGCATTCCATAGGCCACAGTAACTTAATTCTTTTGATCATCAATATATTGAATGAAAATTGACGCTAAACAAACGAGTCAGAATAAAATGAAAACAAAGAACAATTATACATCATACATTTGGAAATCTTTTCTGCTGAGTTTTAAAGTATAAGGTCTAGTTTAATTGCGAAATATTAAAACTTTTTATTAGAAAGAAAAATCGTACTTAATATTTTACAGCGTAACCACTCTTGCCTCGAAATAATATTATATTGCGTTTTCGCCAACAAACGGACCCGCCTTTGTTGCACGCCAAGTCAAGTGAAAGAAGCCGGCTCATTCCGATTTTATGAATCTTTTACAATAATATATCCAGAAAAAAGCGTATTTCATAATTTAGCCTTTTACAAAAACTTCTTTTCATCATTGACTTTTCCGGTGCAATCTAAGAAAAGCGCTCCTCTCCACCCTCGGATTGGGTCGGTCTCATTAAGTGGTTTCCCCGGGTAACGGTTGTCAGGAGTCGTCAGGATCCGAGTTGTATTATGAGCAGCTAGGAATTGGAACGAGGGAGCCCAGGAGAAAAATAAAGCTATGAAAAGGTACCATAAACATCAAGCGAGATGAACCGATATTACTGTTTTTATTTTATTATTACATCCTCGTACTGTACCGTATATATTTTTATAATGATGTTTATTGACTTCACAGGAACATAAGAAAAAGAAAGATTTATTTATTAAATATTAAGTAGAACAAGAAAATGCTGCTAACTAAAAGCCTTTGTTCCTAAAATAATCACACAAAAAATTGTCTTTTACATCCATATTTAATGTAATACATTTCCATCTTCATAACCTTTAGATGTAAGAAGCAAAACTTATTATCTAATTAACCATTAATTTAGCTATAAATGGGCATCCAGAATTGTTTAATTATTCGATCAATTATTTATTATTACAATGTTTGGGTAGTTAATATAAAGCATAACGTTGGTAATATTTCATTGCACCTTCATTTGCAACGCAAAGGTTACGAAGCTATGATGAACAGAGAAGGCATGGTAAAGGGTAACTAACGATGGCAGAGAGAGTGTGAATTAATATAAATTGGAGAAAGTAAATTGGGATGATCAACTGAATTATTCGGAAGTTTGTAGAGGGGGCGAGATTTTTCTTTGCAGCTTCCGAGCGCTCTTGATTTGAAATTCTGATACGAGATCGGGGATAAGCGTAGTTTTGATAAATATAGAAGCCGGTTATTTATGGCGCACGAATTTTAGGAACTTACTTGGCACTAATTCAACTCATATTTATTGTAATAGGAAATTCAAGTAATCTTGCCGCAGTATATTCTGATATTACTAATAAATCATGTGGCAGAATTACTGCCGTGTGTATTCCAATTCACGCTGAAATATATGTATGCAGGTCGTAAATAAAGGTTACATCCAGGTCAGGAATAAATAAAATCTCACATATTCATCTTTCAAAGTACCTTGGTAATCCTTCAGTTTACACCCACTCCCATCTTGTATACGTAACTACAAAGCTTAGGAGAACAAATACTTTATAGGAAAACAATGTTAAATAACTATTGAAAAGTTTGAGTGATTTAAAGTTAGAATATTTTTTGACTAAAGAAGGAAATACGCCATCACATCCAAGTCAAGTTTTGGTCAAAGCAGTTTCGTTGGGGTAGAGAATCCATTCAGGATCATCCAAGAGGTGGAAGGCCCTTAGGAGTTCAAAATAGAGAAATGGTTAAAAAGTTGAGGATTTAGTGATGAAGGATCGACGTTTGAAGGTATAATCAATTCCTACAGAAGTTGGAATATCTGAAGCTTCAGTTTTAAGAATATCGCACTTAGATTTAGGCCATAGCAAAGTGTCTGCACGCTGCCTTGGTTCTTAGGCTGTTAACGCCAGAACAAAAGCTGTGCTTAGAAATGTGTTGAGTATAGAGTTACGCAGGAAAAAACTTCGCTCCTATCGTAACTGACGCCGACAGAAGCCGATGAATTACCAAGTCAGTATTTTTCTTGCAGAATCCTCTAATGAAGAAGAGAGGAACATAAATTAATGAAAACCATATCTACTTGCCATCTGGCGGCAACTATTCCACGATTAGAAGCTTCGTGACGCTAATCATCTCTTCCAAAATTGATAAGGATTTGCTGTAGCAATTTTGGAGACTTTTAATGTGTTAATGTAATTTTTTTCTTTAACTTGAATATTAACATATTCCTTTTGCTTTTTGAATGTTGAATATTGAAGGTAAATAACGTATTTATTCAGTTTATTGAATACTTAGGTAGTATATTTTACGTCGAGTTATTTTATTAAAAGTTCGAGATCCGAAACAAATTAAACGCTATTCACAAAGCCGATATTCGATTTGATGTCGCTTGTAGGAAAGTTTCGAGGACTCGGAGCAGAGGCAGTAAATAAAAATTAGATAACCAATTCGAGGACAGAGCGTATAACTTGATATTGTGCAGTATTTTGAGGATATTTGTTGCTGACCAGACGAAAGATATAAGTGGAAAACTACTTTTGTTGGATTGGACAAGAGAGGATAAACAAAGCATAAGTAAATATCAGATATATTGCATCTAGACTTTAAGAAAAAGTATTAGAGCGGAGTTGTTGTCAAATATCTTTCTCGTCGGAACAAAAAGTACTTCAGAATTAAATCCGCTACAAATATTTGAAGAGTTTTATAATAAAGGGTCGTGGAATATCAGATTTTATATTATATTTCTTGTTAGCTCAGGAAAGATCGGATTGTTTATCGTGTACAAACAAATCGGCAGTAAATTTTAATATTAATTCTGCGGAGTAATTTTTACGCGCTTATTTCTGTAAAACGTTTACGATAAGTATAAACGAGGTTGTGTTAAATCTAACGTAAATTTCGCTAAACCAGTGATCTCGAACATTGTAAACACGACAAGGCGGTGGTTGCGGATAGGCCCAACACCAAATTATCAACTCAATCCCATCATCTGTTCCGAGTACACATCACTGTGATCAAAGGACTCGCTTCGCTCAGTACCGCGTCGTTTCGATTACCTGAGTCTATCTAATACCACGGTTTAAATATGTAAGTTTGTGGATGAAAGGAAAAACTTGATCGATATCTAAAATGAAACCCGCGCTCTCTGCGTCGCTTGGGATGTTCCCAACTTGTAGAGCAAATTACACAAACATTTTATTTTAAACGCGTGCAGAATGTGGCACTAGCGTTCGGGAAAAAAATACATAGAGAATATAAATTGAAAATTTTTAAAGCACACGCTAATAAAAATTTTGTTTGTCGAAAATCAGCAATGAACCGAGAACTTCGATGCTGTGTAATCTGATAAAATGCGGGCCGCTATACGTGAAAGCAGGATACCTACCCTCAAGAAAATCGCTTTAAAAGAGATTTTAATCTGTATTATACGAGCGTTCTTTCCAAATTCACTGACCCACATTAACTTCAAACCCCAATTACATATCATTGATTCGATGGGTTTATTTAAGACGCGCGTACGGCCACCCTTGTATTCAATTTATCACCGATGGAATAGAGACGGAAGAAGCGAAACGCGCGAGCATAATCAATAACACCGCCTACAATTTATCAAACAACACTGTAATTTGTTCTGCATCAAGTTAGTGACATACAGCGAAAAAATGCGTTTCGAGAAGGATGCGTCCTCAAGGGAAATCCCGGTATTGTTCCCGTATCGGAAGTCCAAACTCTTAAGTCTGACAGCTTCTTTTCTACTCTAATAAACACGCGGTAAATGATTTTCTATCTTTTTAGATTACTCTTTGTATTGTGGCACTTTTTTGTTACGTACTCTTTCCGACACATTCATCTTCGAAGGAACACATTTGTAAACGCCAAGTTCTCTCTTGTACAAGTTCTTTTTTAATTCTTTTGAAATAAATTTACATATTTCGAGTGATCAAATATGAATGAAATTCATTGTCAAAAGGACAAAAGCAAGATTTTCACTTTCTTGAATTCATCATTTCTGTACATTTTGTTATTTTAATCGAATTTATCGCAAATTATGTTACTACTAAATACATACGTATATATTGAGTGATACACTCCATTGAAAGTTTTGATTGTTACTGTGAATGCTGAGTCATCAAATTTTATTTTCACGGAATAACCAAGTTTACCTCAGGTATGTTTACAAGGTCATCAAGATGCATTTTAGTTTTCCTACAATAAAAGGCAAAGATATTTTTTTGTTACATTATTTCATTTGTAGCGTGTTCGTAAATAACTTTATTTAACACAACTTGAACTTTAACAAATACCTACCACAATATTTAATTGAAATAAACTATTTCAGAACGTCTTGCTTTCTACGGGTGTTTCTACTCTACTCTTTTCAACTACTGTCTTCGATTAGTTGGTAGGTGTGGAGTGCGTGGGAACTCTTTCAGGCCCATTTGACTCCTGCGGTGTTCCTATTCTCCAATGTGTGGAGTGCCTGGGAACTCTTGAGGACAATTCGAATACCTGCGGTAAATGACTGCTCATGAGGTGTTGTGGTAATGGAAGGCTCCTGACGATGGCTGCACAAGAGGTGGTGTGTGTGCTTCTGACAATGGTTGCACAGAAGGCTTATGGAAGCATCCGACAATGGCTACTCAGACGGCTAGTGTGTGCTTCTGACAATGACTGCACAGAAGGCTTGGCTCCACAAGCCTCTCCAGACGAGAACAAAAAGAGGTTAAGGACTTGTCACATATTTATGCGTTTTGGAAGATGAATATAATCTGATAATTTACGGTGAGGATTATGTTGTTTATTATAGTCTCTTCTTTTATTATTAGACTGTGTTAATCACATTAAGGTTGATCCTGGCTAAGTTCCAAAAGGTTCTGTGAAAATAAAATTTCTTACAATCAATTAGTTGAACGTACACCAAATAAGCCGCTCCAAACGAGGGCAAATGAGTTGCCTCTTTAAATGCTGTCTGAGATTCCTGCTTTTTTGGAGGAGGAAGATAATTTAATACCTTGCCTTACCATACTAAGGTTAGTCTTGGTTAAGTTCCAAAAGTTCTGTGGAGATAAAATTGGTTGAGACTAGGCATGAAGAGTTTCATTCCACAAAAATGAATCCCCCGATCAATAATAAACTTGGATAGTAGTTTTTCGACACAATTGTTAATGGAAGGTAGAAAATATATTTAAGTATGTATTTAACTAACTATGGAAGCACGAATGGCTTAGTAAGTTGAAAAACTTGAGGATAAGATCTGCGGTCATCACTTTTAGATTATAAACTGCAATTGGTAAGTATTCTTAAACTGAAGAAACTTATGCCAAAGCTCTAAAGTGTTCTAATGTCTTACAAAATGGACTGATTTTTTTTTATAAATTAATATAATTGTATTGGAAGTGTTATAATTATAAGTCATTAAACGTCTACTAACCTGTGGATTTTTTGATGAGATGGCATCATGAATGAAAAATTAGAGCCATTACGAAACGGATCTTTGAGAGAGGACATTAATCAAATACTTAATGTGAAGGTTGCAACTTTGGGTAACACAATGATTGTATAAAGTTGATCAGAAAATAGATATCTGAATATGTTGAATAGTATCAAAAGTCTTTTAACCAAAGCTTCTGAAATCAAAATGCAGGAAGGAGATTCCTATTTGGATTAAGAGCAGCAGCAACTTCGACAAGAAGGACCTCCTTCCTCTTCGACACGTTTCCCAGTAGTTAACAAGGACTTTTCTAAGAAGATTGTGAAATCAAAAAAGTTTCATGGAGTAATCAGTATGGAGACTGTGGACGTATGGTTCTTTATTTTATTGAAAAGCACTCACTCTTCCTCTTTCTGTTGCTGCAAATATTGTAAAGGTACACCTCGTAAGATAATAATTGTAAATTAAATTAAACCATAAAGAACATTCATTCCTATAAAATGCCTTTTTATAATTGGCTACATCAGTATAAGTCATTTGATTTTGATTGATTTTCTTAACATCATTTTTTATTATTTCATAAAAAATAAGCGATATAATAATAAACGAATTAAAAATTTCTGTAAGTGAAAGCGATTTGTGTTTTCATGCTTCAATTAGGGCTTAAAATTCAAATTACTTTGCTCGTGTTTATAACGTCTTCGACCCACACATACGAAACAGGAAATGAACATCTTCAAACTCAACATCGCACGCCTGTACACTAACTACTACTGACGCACCCCAGTGCTCTTAGCTTATGCTTGGCCTCAACCCCTAAACATAACAGCGTCAATAGTCGAGTCTCCCTTCTGAAGGTCTTAAGCCCCTCATTTAGAAATCCCTATTTTAAAAAAGGTTTTGTAATTACTGCTGTACTACTTGATGACATCAATTAATATTAATCTGAAATATTCAAATTGTAACAATTTAAAGATTATTGTTTGTTTTTTCTGGAAACCATAAAACGAACGATCGTATCTAATGCGTGCTACAAACAGAATCAATAGGTAGTTATTGAATTTGTATGTGAACATTTGGGTCGGCATTGAATTCTGTGAAACTTTACATAGTCCCACGGATCTAAGCAGATGGAAAGAATCTGTTCGATTTTCCTTATGCAAACAAACACATATTTACTTAGCTCGTTGAATAAGTTGGAAAGATGTTTAAAATTGGGGAATCTATATTCGCGCGCGCACATACAATGTTTGTTATTTGAGCCGAAGATGCGTTGAATTCCCTCGGTACCGTCGCGGGCACGTTTCTCGTTATTGCAGAGAACAAACCTTCTCCGTTCGTTTCTGGCAACCCTTTTATTACAACGTACGCAATTAGGAGCGCCACAAATAAAATATCATACATCTATTTCCCTGGATGCTCGCGGAGACGCCCAAAAAACGAAATAAAGACATAACGTCGTTATTCTTTCGTAAAATATGATTAATTTGTATTTGTACATTTATTCCTCTTTCGGGCGGAGTTCCTCGTAATTTTATTTATGGCTATTGAAGTCATCCGGCTTTTGTAAATGTGTTTAAAAGTTTGTAAGACATATTTCTTCATTAGGTTTGTTTCTGCAACTTTGTTTCCGGAGAACCGCGGCCTCACGTTTTTCACGAAAATTGGTCCGCTCTTTATTTGCCCTCTAATTATTTACGATGTGTACTCGTTTTTCTTGAGCAAATTCCCTCGATTTGATCACATTTATGTCCTCGGGTTGTTCCAGTCGACGACGACCGCCGTTCGGAAGATGGATGACTGCCGTTTACCAATGACTGGATTACTCTATTGGTTTCTTTCATTTCCGCCGTATCGTGGACTTCATTCGATACATCTAAAGTTGGCGAAACACATTCTTCGCGAAATTGAGAACGTGTGGTGCTGATCTCATGATGGATGATTTGAGAAGGAATTACTAAACTTTACTACAAAAGTGTATAGTTTTATCGGGGGAAATCTCAAAGCCAATCCCGCGAGATGGAAGATCGGTCACGTTTTAAAAGTGTATATAGCCGAAGAAGTTGCGGTAAGTTTCCAGACTATGTGTGTACTTTGAAGTGATCCAAAATAGAACCATCGTACGCAATTGCCTAGACCATTGATCAGCATTTCTATAATTCATCAAATTTGCAAATTAAGTACGGGATGTTCAAGTTTCTTATTTTTTAAAATAAAATAATAATACAATCTTATGTAGACTAATTCAAAAGTCTTCAACTGAGAATTAGCTTCAATTCTATGACATTACAATTCTGTAATATTTAATTTATTTTTTCGAAAAACATAGTGCATCCGTATAAATTGCACACTCTGACTTGCATAGGAATCAAATCTATCAAGCTCCCACCCGTATTTATTGTTATTATTATTGCGAAGTCATCTTAGCCTAGACTGTCATGCTTAATCCGAATTCTTAAGCCCGATGATTCTCGGACCTAAGACGACTTTTCGGGCGAACACGTTGCAAATTTGCAAATTAAGTACGGGATGTTCAAGTTTCTTATTTTTTAAAATAAAATAATAATACAATCTTATGTAGACTAATTCAAAAGTCTTCAACTGAGAATTAGCTTCAATTCTATGGCATTACAATTCTGTAATATTTAATTTATTTTTTCGAAAAACATAGTGCATTCGTATAAATTGCACACTCTGACTTGCATAAGAATCAAATCTATCAAGCTCCCACCCGTAATTATTGTTATTATTATTGCGAAGTCATCTTAGCCTAGACTGTCATCCTTAATCCGAATTCTTAAGCCCGATGATTCTCGGACCTAAGACGACTTTTCGGGCGAACACGTTGCAACGACCATTACATAGAATAGTTCTGATGTACATGGTGATCTTAATTATTTTTGATGATAAGAGTGGTCACATAGGTATTTAGGTAAATTGAGTAGCGCAGAAAGACGAAGATAAAGATGAGGTCGTGTGGTTGCAATGACATCACGTATAGCGCAATCGCCACGGGACGTGCGGTCAGACGCCTCTGTACTCGTGCTGTGGTCGGGGGGCACGTTTCACTTTAATTCTAGCAGGCGGCCCATCTATTTATCTCACTTATGTGCGCCCCTAGATAGAAGGGAGTGCATTAAAAATAAAGGCACCGCGCCGAAACAACGAGATAATATAATAAAGGTATTTTATTCGGTTGTTTATTTTGCGTGTGTTTTAACTGCCCTTACCGAGAATATTTTTTACTGCCGAATTTATCGTACACTCAACGGACAGTAGTCAGTTTTACGAGCGCTGGCGGGTTCTCGTCCCGTTCCACCCCCCAGTTTTGCTACGACCTGTTCAACGCGAAATGAAACTAATTATCGACTCTGCCATAAACTCGCTCCAAGAGGACGATTCACATAAATGCAAATCTTTAACATAATCGCGTGATACAAACCGTTTCCGCAGATATTAATGACATTTTACACTTAACACTCTCAGCTCCTCCACCATTTCTTCCTCACTAAGACGACAATTTCTTATATTTCTGGCGTGTTCATTTGAACGTTGATAGCATTATTAGAATCGTTATTTTTCACGTTCGCACTGAGTAGGCGACCGTGATCCAGCAAGGCTGGGCGCCTGAGATAAGCCAATCTTCCACTCCCGCAGAACTCTTATTCCCCTTAGGTTTCCGAACACCAAGTATGAATTACGCATTTAGACTCCGGCCGTATATATTTTTCGCGAATGACTCCGGCTTTTCATTGTTTTATATACGGCCATATATTTCGTTATGGGCCAATATAAATTTTATTCTCTGCCATATTTATTGATTTCTTGAGAGACTTTGAAAATTACCCTTCTTTTTTTCGCTGAAAGAAACGAGGAAATATTTTCGTCACACCACCGCTATAAATTATTATAACCAATGTCTAAGAAAAGGCTCGATATTTTATTCTTAATAATGCCATTAATACTGTCAGTAATTCTTAAAATATTGTTCCTCTTCTACACTTATTTAATTTCCTATAAAAGCCTAATCAAGCGATTCATTTTCATTCCCCAATTTTTTTTCTAAGCAAGTCATATCAGAAAGAGTTTTGAGTTTTCAAAAACAGTGAATTTCTTTAAGTGGGTAATTGAAGAGCAACAATTTATGAATGTGTCCTTCTATATTTTTTATCTAAAAAGATTGATATGACTCCCCAATAAAAAGTTTTGATTATGAACAAGAAACTGATATAAAAACTGCACCAGAAGAAGTCTTGTAAATATACATGGTCAGACGAAGTCCCAAATAATTGTTATTATCAAATTTAAATTTAATTCTTAGAGCTAGAATACTTTTTGTATCGTTGACTGAAACCGTGTAAGGAGAATAAAGTTGTTTATTAAATCTGGCAAGCAACTAACAGATTAACCCGATTTTTTGCCCTGTCCCTTTCGTAAATGGACTGGAAGTATTTTTTCCCTGCGCAATTTGTCGCGTAAAGAAGAATTGTATTATTCCCGCTTCCCTCTTAAAGAACGCGGATAAAAACAAGTCAAAAAAATAAAACATCTGAATGAAGTAATCAAACATCACGACAACGGAATGGAGTCCAGAGAAAAATATTAAGCGGGTTACGAGGTATATTCGAAAAGTTTTGAATACCACAGATTTTGTGGAGTAATTATTTACATTACTAAAATAAGGGAAAGCTCACTTAAACAATACATTTATTAAGAGTATAATAAGTAGACTGACATGGTTTTGCGCTACACTTATCATACAATCATACAAGAGGAACTTCCCTCTGACAAACATTAGCTTCACTTGAATGAAGTACAGAAGGAGTTTCCGAGTCTTTATAGCGTGGATTTGGGAAAGCTCCATCGAAGAGATTATGCAATTTGGAAGTTGTTTTCGGTGACTCATAATGATTAGGTCGCCCTTGGTGGTTTAAGAGCCCACGCACACTACAGATTTTCTATCGGCCGATAGTTTGTTCTGAATCAAGTTACGAGAAGTATGATTACGTGGCCTCTTATAATTTAATGTACAGCCACGTAACACATTTCTCGTGGCTTGATGCAGAATAAACTATCGGCCGATAGTAAGTCTGCAGTGTGCGCGTGCTCTAAAACTGCCAGATCATCATTTCCTTATATTACGTTTTTTTCCTGGACTTTGCCTAATGTAGGTTGATTGTTTGATAACAGATGTTGCATTCTAGGTCGCGCGTTTGCACTGTGCTAATTCTCCTATTACATTATGTAATTCTACATTGTGAAATGAGTTAGAAATCTTCCGTTTTCATCGAGAATGCGAAATGTGAGTTGTAAGGGCACTATTACTTCATTAATTAATGTTAATAAGACCTTTAATAAATATTATTTAGTTTGAAAAGAATAACACTTTGGCACTAGAGGAGAGAAACTTGTCAAAAAATTAAAAAGCAGAACACGAAGGCTTTTATATTCAAAGACAATTCCCGTGATGATATCGCAATCCATAACAAATAGATGAAATTTAATGATCGTGCACTTTATAAAACGTAAACTATTTTAAATATTTCTTTATATTGTGTTCACCTTTTACTGCTTATTATTTATTAAATAATTATATATAGATATCGTCCTTAAAATTTGTCCCTCACTTATGTGTAAAGTTCACACCTGTTCCAATGCATTTGCTTTGAATGTAGGTTCCTGTGCTGACCGAACGTTAAAATCTCTTACTCATCCATAATTTCTTCGCGATTTTAAAGCTTACACGTTTCTATCGAAGTCAGTTAACAGAAAATAGGGGTCGTTAACCTCACCGTGTTTACCCCCCTGCTTTTTTGAACCTCTCCCTCCGCGTTGCAAATGAATTATTCAAGCACGCTCATGTCCATTTTACAATAAACATCAACATACGAACGAAATAGTTTATGACCGAAAAGTTTCACTTAAAACGCCATATAAATCCCCGTTTCAAGCACGCCGAAAGTTTAAGCTCATTGACGAATATACTAGCAAAGTTCCGAAACTGGTAAACACATTTTACATGGACCCGTTTCTACTTTGCTTTTATGTATATTTACAGAGGCGTGCACATTGCTGTGACTTCGTACAAGTTTTAGTCTTTGAGGTGCTCGGTTTTTTGAGCGCGAATAAAATTTAATTCAACAATTTCCTTTCAGTCGACGACTTTCCTTTTTCTTTTCGAGCGTAAGTTGCACATAACTCGGCGTTTAATTAAGCCACGTGCAGATAATACTTAGCAAAGATAAAATTGATATTTTTAATCTATGAAAGGAAGCTGCAGTGAATATTTCTTTGGCCTTATTCACTAAGTAATTAATTAATACGAAAAGAAGTGCTCTTTTAGATCTCTTTTGATTTTATTTGCTTCCATTCATTTTTGCAAATCGTCTTTTGAAGTTAGTGATTTTAAATTTTATATGCCAATCATATGTAGGTATATTCAATCGTTTGCTTTAAATATCCAAGAGTCTCTCTCGGAAATTAATAACTTAGTAAAGATGTAAAAAGCTATTTCTTTAGTAATTCTAGGTTTCCAGTTTGAAAGTTATTAAATTAAAGGTCTCATCTAATATGCGCCATCGGAAATATGAAAGAAGAAAATTTCTTTTTGCCAAATCTGTCTCATTCATATCCGGGACCATAAAAATAGTGCCATCGCAAAATTTTAATAAATATTAATGAACGTAGTTATACAATCACGTATTTTCGTTATCATAAAGTTTACTGTACGTGAGGAACACTTCACATAAAACACATCGGCTTTAGGTTCACGTTAACCGGTTATCTTTAGGTTTTAAGCAAATCTTTTGGGAATAAGTCTAGCAAAAGGGAATCGATGAAAGCTTTCATTTAAACAGGCCCAGCTGTAGGCCTCTATTATTATTAATGACAGTTTAAGTGGCGACCGAATTTTGACCTAAAATTCAGCTATTCTTCTGCTGATGAGGCCCCAAAACAGTTGAACAAAGAGGATGTTCGAGGATTCCATTGCAATCACAACCAAGTTTTTCACAACTTTACCATAAGTACTACAAAGGCTTGTTTGTTTCTTGTTAGTTTATTTGCGGTTTCCTTCAAGTTCTTCCTCTTGTGAATATTTTATTGATTTTCTCTGGACTGTTTGCTTAAAAAGATATTTAAGGTTAGCTTGGCATTCCTTAACACACTAAACTGCAAAAAAATTGAGTCATTTCGTCAGTCAGGAAAACTCAGCTGCGTCTTCAATGACTAGGATTGGACAAGTACTCTTGGCTTTAAATTCAGTCTTCCTTTTTCTTTTTAAAAAAGTTTTGGAAATCTAATGTTTAGCTTTTTAATGAAATACTTCTATTAGGTTCAACAAGTTCAAAATAAATTTAGATTTTAACAAAGTTGAGTTTTTTGCGAATATTTAAAGAACGTTCTAATTGCCTTAGAAAACGATTTCATATTGGAAGCTTGAGTTCGGCTAAATACAAATCTTGAATTGAATTGAATTGCTTTAAAATGCTCGAGGTAAATGGCGCCAGTAATTTTATAACGTACGTCAAAGTTAAAAAGCCAGAAAAATTGAACTGAAGAATAAACTGAATTAAGATTCAAATGCGGTCCAAAATGAATAATTTTTTAGCATAATTAGCCTTACCAGTTAAATAATGGTATGGCATCTTTTACCAAAAATTACTTAACTTGGGTCAAACTCTCTAATATTATTTAGTCAAAATTCAAATAAGTTGGATTTGGAAACCCAAATTACTAATTCTTTCATGTTGCACCGTTAAATAAGAACTACATGAACCCAAGGACTACGTAATTTGGGTCAAAATTTCAAGTTATACTGTATTTAGCCGAAAATTTAATTGGGGGAAACTCAAATAACTAATTGAATCATTTTTTAATTCAAGATTCAAATTCTTACACAAAGAGGCTTACCAGTTAAATAATGACGTCGAATTTCCTCACAAGAACTGCGCAACTGAGTCAAAAGTTTTAGACTCCACAATGGTTGGTCAAAAATTCAAATAACGAAGGAACCCAACATACTAATTGGTTTAGCTTTTTGTTTGCAACCATAGCTGGCAAAGCTAAATAAGAACTACAAGAACCCAAAAGCTACATAACTAAAGCCAAAATTTCAGGTTATACAATATTTAATTAAAAGTTGAAGGGGAAGCCCAAATAATTAGTGGAATCGTTTTTCTAGTTCTCGATCATTCTTGCATAATTAGATACTACGAGTAGTTATTAACTAATGAGATGACATTTCCTCCCAAGAACTTTGTTGCTGGTTGGGAGGTTACACAATTTTTAATCAAGAATTCAACTTATTGACCATTCAAAACGGACCCTTTACACGAGAAAACTCCTGAGTGCCTTATTTACTTTTAGAGTTTGTAAATATCTTATATTTTGATGATGTTGAAAGGCAGAACTGAAATGATCATCAGTATGTAAGAACGCAAGTCAAAACTTGGGAATCTCAGGACTAGTGGTTACCACAGGTCAATGCTCCATTTTATTCTTAATTGTCATATGATCGTCCAATCAGATCTGTTGCGTAAGAGGTAATTTTAAGCTTCTTCAAATGAATTCCATTAGATAACACCCGAGCCTAATGAGAATTAATAAAATGTTAGAGTTGGGTATCAGGTAATGACAGTTATTCGTCGTAATGGGTCTAATTACGTTACGTTGGCGGCAAACAGGTGTATTATTATCTGAAATACGATCGTTCTAATGACACAAGCCGCTAGTAACAAACAGTCCATCAAAGCTGCACATCTCTCCGTGCACGTCGTCGATCGATGAGTGAGCGTAATGGCCATAAGGAGTGCGTGCTAAGGCTGTATGCCATTGGCTGCGTTCTGTCGATACCTCGCTCAGTCCCGCTACCACCGCAGATCGCAGCAGCCGTTCATGGGGTGCGTATAGAGACAAACTACCCTCAACTCAGGATACCACCCTGAACAGCAGCGCGCTGTCGCGCTCATCCGTATTCAGACTGCGCCGTGTGCTGAGTGTTGCTAGTAATAGACTACAGTGTTCGCGTACCCAATTGTGTTTTTTGCCGACGGAACGCCGTACAAATTCCATATGGTTCAGGCATTGCAAGCGGCGGTCAAGTCGAATCAATACGACTTGTCCATTGATGTAAGTAGATTTGTCATCTCTTCAGAGAAACGCTCGTATCGATTTAAAAAGACAAATCCACCAAAATTAAAAAAAGAAGAACTGGAAAAGAACAGGAAAAGATGAGCACGTGCATTGGCTTCTCATTTTTAAATTTCGCCAAGCGACACGTTTGTTCTCTTTTTGCCAGACCAAACAATGGCGCGTTTATAAACGCTCCACAGGTAGTATTTACCCGCTTCTTTATTTAAGTTTGCATTTCTCTTTGTTCGTTATTTTTACCGAAAGGAAAAGCGAAACCGCCGAACTTGTAAGTAAATAATGATAACACGGCCAGGGTTTTCAATAAAAAAAAAACGTCCCTGTCAATTTTCTGCGAAAGAAAAACTTCCTGCATGTTGAATTGCAGGTACCAGAAACGAAGTCAGGTTTCTCTTTTTCTGCTAACATTTCAGGTAGGTGCTTTTCTTTAAGGAAAAGGATAATATTTTAAGTGGCACTATGAATAAAACAGTGCAGATTCATATTTCATTGTGAAAGGGAAGTTTTATTAAAAAAAAAATTGTTTAGTGACTTTGATTTAATACTTATAGAGAAAAGAAAACTTCATCCAACGTCCAAAATAAATTAGAGATTAATAAAAGTTATGGAATTGTCTTAATATAAATAATACATTAACTTTTCTTTAAGACGAAGTAGGCAGCATTTGACATTGACAGACACATGTAATAATAACTTCAAGTAAGCGAGGGACACCTTGTAATCTCTAAAAGCTACTTCTACAATATACAATGTACTTAACTATAAATGTTTCTGGGTCAAGCTGGCTATGAAATCCAATTTTAATATACTGCCTTGTTCATATTATTATTTCAATAACTGCGGGTGGTATTTGTTTCTGTCATGTGTCAATTGCAAGTGCGATTGACCTGCGTTTAACGATTTCTCTTTTACTGAAATTTGTTTGTGTTTGCCTATTGTCGCTCTCTGATCGTGTTGTTTACGAAAAAGTATACTAAAGTTGTTCTCGTTTTGCATCCGCAATCCGCGGCATTTTTTAAAATTTCATTTTACAACTTAAAATTTTCCAGCTCGCGTCTGCAAAAAAGAAGTACGATTATTAAGACAGAGTAAACTGAGATTACTGTTCCAAAAAGTTTTATGGAAATATGAACAAGTCTGCCTCCAAACTTTTTCAACTCCCAACGCAAGCAAAAGGAGAAAATTGAAGGAATGAGAGAAGCTTCTTCATTCGGGAGTGTCAAATATGAACGTCAGAAATCAGTTTTCGTCACTAAAGCCGTAAATTCGAAATTAATTCGCAAACGTGTGCGTCTGGTATTAATATGAAACTCAATACTCCGTCGCAGTGGGAATTTACGCTTAAATTATTCCATTGTGCTTAAAAAATTCAGTGGACCGGTAATTGAAAGTCGATGCTGATGCGACGTTTGACGGAATATTTAATGTTAGGGGGGGTGGAATGAAGCGATTACATTTTCGGTAATGATTAATTAAATTTCGGTTAATAATTTATTATTATTAAGAAAGTGTCGCATCGTCTCTCCTGACTTGTGATATCGTATTTTCTCATTTAATTATTCAACCCATTTTTAAAGACAAAAAAAAATGATAACATCAAAATGACCTTCACCTTCATAATTTATTTAAAAAAACATAGTTTTATGCATCGTGAGTTTGATATAATTAACGATTAGAACGAGAGATAAATAAATATAATTTCTATTGCAATATTCATAAATTCACGCCATATACTTTGATTCATCAGAAACTCTCACTTACTTACTTAAATACAATTTTTTTTTTTTTTTGATGTGACGTATCCGGAAAAATAGAGTACTGTCAGGGACGGATGGTTTAGTTTCATCTTTATCAATTTTACAAGGCCTCGTCGAGATACTATGCTCCTCTAGAATCACGATGAGAGTGAGAGAGAAGTTCTATAATTTCACAAAAATAGTCAACAATTTCCACTTCTTCTCCTCAATCTTTTACCAAAATTTTAATCAAACCATAAAGGACAGAAGTAGCAATTTCTTTGTTTGTACGTATCTGGCCTGAGCTTTATTTAGCCAAAAATTGCTCTCAATATGGGATGAGCTTTCAGCCCTTGCCCGCCACTATATATTATATTCTTTTGGGATTGACGAAATGACGTTCTTTCTTTTAAATGAAATTTAGTTAAACATAAAGAGAAAATATACATACACAAATGTGTACATTTAAAATAGGTAAAAATAATTACAAATTTGGCATAAAGCGGAATTCTAAACAGTATCAAAACAATACCTCAAAGTCAGGTGTTATCATGTAACATTTAAACCAATTTTAAGAAAGAAACAAAATGATTACATATAATAATTTAGTCAAATTAAAATTAAAGAACAAAGTTTAAATAAATGTAAAATTTAAATGTAATCGCAGATTACTTCAGAACGATATACAAGACAATACAAAACAAATTCAAAATTATTTTATAATGGGAAACAAACAGCATTTCGTAAATCAAATAAAGCAATTGTTAGTTCCTAACAACATACCAAATTGGCATTTAAATTAATGTTTTCTCACTCAAACCATGGTTCTAGATATAGAGGGTCGGACGGATTTTCGGTGTTTGATCACGCACTAGGTCATTCTTTGAATACTAATTTCGCATTCGGACTCTCGGAGATGTTCACGACCCTACGGCTACTCGCTGTATGATATCTATCTTGGAAAGAAGTCTCCTTTTATATAATTTTATAACGGAAATTCTTATTAAGTAAAACTTTACATGTGGGCCACTTGACCTATGATTCATCTTGGTTTTTCGATGATTTATTTATCAGCTAGCTACTTACAATTTTAAGGGTTATAAAATAGTATGCGCATTATTATATTATAGAAAATCGACCTTCTGGCATTAAAAAAATAGTTAGAAAGGTTCCTCAGGGCATGACTTCAGGGCCACTGCTTTTTACCACCTGAACTAATGTGTTGAGGAGCAGGTACACATCCGAAGGAGGTATTTATCAGGCAGAAAGAAATACTTTGCAAAGAACATTGCAGAAATATATTTAAAGACCTAGGAGCAACGATTGGATTCGTTACATATTTATTAGCTAGTGACAATACAAACTAGAATAATACTTACGTATCAAGGACCCAATTGTCCGAAAGATTTTTGGTTGGGTATATCATTGGGTATAACTTGGAATTTAATGAATTCCTTTGACATGTTGTATTTTGAAAGAGATAGAGAAAAAGAACTCTAGAAGCAAATCTTCAAGCTTGGCAATGTATGTGTGTGTGTAGCGATTTTAATTTGATGCAATGAAACTTCTCGTAATAATTCAAAGTAATTTCCATTTCCTGTTAAAATGCCTCGCTATATTTCCACCAATGTGCACATAAAAATGTTTAATAATAGCAAATTGCCCCAATTACAAGGGTTTTATTTTAACGAGATTCAGCGTTACCTATCTTAATTTTACTTAAAGCAAGTTAATTTTATGTAATAAAATATTTATTACCTATCTGATATTTACCATAAATCTAAATTACATATTGATTAAACTGTTTATTATTTGAACTGTATATTAACTAAAAGTAAATCGTATTTCGATATTATAACAGTTTCCCAAACATCGAATAAAATGATGAAAATCTAAAATAAATGGTGCCCTTCATTCGCACGTGTTTCCAAATTTGTTTCGTTTCGAAACACGCAGGAGAGAGCGGCATCAATTTCGCCGTCAATATTTACAAATAATTTTCAAGAGTAATCGTCCGCAATGAAAATGATTTTAACCCCATTGATTGCCACTAAAGCCTGCCCTAATATCAATAACAGATATGTGTCATCATTTATCATACATCTTCAATCCCCGCGTTCCTTTTTTTTGCAAGCGCTCGAGCATTGTTTCGCATCGAGGGCCATTATCACTTTGTTAACCGGAATGATACACATTCATCATTCGGCTGTATCTTATTCCATAAATTATACGTATTGTTCCTTGTCATTTGTTAATTACATTAATCAACATTAGATGCGCCATTTTATGCTCTTAAGCAGAGGATGTTTTACGTCCTGTTATATATTGTTCTAGGTTTATTATTTAATAGTTTTTAATATCGGAGTTTATTATACATATAACAGGTACGCATATGGAACAATACGTCTTTGAAGCGAGCAGACTAATATGTCGCGTGTCAAAGCTCGGACCAGCTGTAGCTATGGAGATAGCCGATAACAACATTCCTGCCATAATGGACAGAAGCTTGACTTTAATTTCCTGTCATCAGACTAAATTAGAAACATGTCCTATGCAAGTGGCACATGCGAGATATGGAATACATTTGTAGGATACAATTAAATAACAATTAAGGCCCGTACAATTAAGATAATGCCGAATCTCGTCAAAATAAAACCCTTGTAATGGGTACAATTGAACACTTTTATGAGCACATTGGTGGAAATATAACGAACCCCGTTAGCATTTCCATAGGAATTTGAAACTATTTTGAATTATTGCCTGAAGTTTTATTATATTTATAACAGATTAAAAGCGTTACACACACACCTTGCCATGTTTGAAGACTTGTTTGTAGATTTTAATAAATTAATGAAACTATTTTCTGTCACTTTGACACAGGCAGCGAAATTCAACCAAATGTGAGAAAGTAAAACATATTTTTATAGAACTCTATACTTATACTTATACATTTATAACAAATCTAGGAACATGTTAACTCGTATACGTATACAGAGGCTTTATGTATTAAAGGCATTAATAAAAGTGTTATATTTACTAATGGCAAAGTTTGTAGTATAGTATTTAACGTCGCCCTCATAAACTATGCAACGCATTGCTTTCATTTCAGTCATTTGTGGCTGTATAAAGTTTATTGGGAAATATGCTTTTGTTCTGTTCAGCATTAGTTTCAATAAGAAGCTAATTTGACGCATTAGAGAAATAATGCTCTTTATGAATATGTGCACCTGAATACAAACCCATTTTAGATTCTATTTAATTGGCTTCGTATATACCGAAGTTTCATATAATTCAAAGTTAGACGCGCTTAAAATTTTTATAATATCACAATAAAGTAAATCTGATATTGGTTTTATGCTTTTCCTCCCATTGTGTTTTTGTTACACACATCCATTTTATGTTAACTCCTGCATGCGACATTCATGTTAATAGGCAAGATATTATACTGACGTATACAACTTCAAGACTATGTATCTCACCTAAATATAAACTTTTGTTACAAGGAGTTTTGAAATCACTATCACAAAAGGCGAAAATGAAAATACAATAAAAGAAAAAAATTTGCGGATTTCTTTTACTCACAAACCGACCACATATCTACAGATCTGAAGGAAGTTCAAAACTGATTCATATCTAGAAAAGATGTAAGAAAGTAATAGGGAACAACTGTGAAGCAGGAGACTGAATAGGTACCCTAAATATATATGTATAAACGAAAAAATAAACTTGTACGTAAAGAGGCTTTATCTCCTGAAGTAAATCAAATTCTATATTCTATTCTGTGAAGTGATATGTGATGCAATAACAAAATATTTTTTTACTTAAATTGTCTTTTGTTAAGCGAGCAGCAATCTGTCAGAAGAGAAACAACAAGTGCGTTAAACATTCACACAATAACAGTAGAAAAAGTACATTATGATATTAATTTCCCCGACGGAGAATAATATTTGTGCCCCGTACATATCGGAATGTAATAATCCTGAAAGCATCACGTGTTCACAATTCATTACTAGAAATCCTCCACCATAACATTACGTCTGTTTTTCTGCATTCAATTTTAAGCGCGAACGTTTGGCTAATACACACACTACTTATGAAATAACGTTAATTAACGTTCTCGTTTCATGATTCGTGTAACACGCGGGGATGAAACTGCGCGAGGCGTTTTTTAATTTATTATTTCTATGGTAATATATTTAGAGATTTAATAAACATAAAACGTGTTAAATGAAGCAAAGGAAAGATTGTGAAAGCGCCGCTCGTGTATTTGCACAAGAGGGAAGCCCACGATATTAAAGCCCGGTTTCCAGAAATTTAACGATTTCCCATTAAAATACCGGCCAGATATTTCGGCATTTATTAAAATTTATTAAATTCTTGAAACAACAAGTCCGAAGCGCGGTATTCCGTTTCGAGTTGTGCGAGCCGCTCTCAAAGCGATCCGGAGTTTGGAAAATTTGCATTGCAAGTGTAATTTTCTTGGCCGGCTTCATTATGCTGACATTGTTTGTTTTTTTTTGTTCCAGATGAACCGCCCCATCCAAGTGAAACCAGCGGACAGTGAAAACCGCGGAGGTAAACTTTCTTACTTACGTACAGTTTTCTTTATATTTCAATGAAAGTACAGTCGGATATTGATTGCTTTAAAGAAGTTAAAATTAATACTTACAAAACATACAGTCGCCATAATATGTATTTAATTAAAGAAGATCTTGCAATTAATTAATTAAAATTGCATGTGTAACGTTGTCGTAAATATGAACTTAATTACCTTGTAATATCTGAGAACAATTTAGACGAGTTAGACATGCATGTGGATATGCAAAACAGTTCATAATTAGTCCAACTCGACACCGTTCAGCGCGCATCACCGGGGAATTTAATTTCTTCCCTCACTTCTGACAGTTATAATAATTGGCTCATTTTTTTTGAGCGTTGAGCTTCCGCTGGAAATTCTGAAATTAAATAACTTCAGAGCGCAATAAATACGTCAGCGATTGCGATACGTGGCTTTGTTTCCGCTTCACACACGCCACTTTAGCAAAACACTGCGGCAGGCAGCGAGATGAAGAGAGAACGCCCGCTGAAAGTCAACAGCACTTGTGCGTTCTTTAATCTTTCTGCGCTTTATGCACTTATATCATCCCATTGTGCGAGTAATTCTTGTACATCTGCCATTAATTACGACCTCACGTGTTGTCGACAGGAGTTCCTCTAAAATGCATGAGCTGTGTGCGCTCGTGATTATACAAACTTGATATGCGCATAGTTGTATGCGAATATGCAAATATCCCTGTCATTTTTCCTTCTATTTCTTTAATTGCAAATTAATTGGGAAAAGTTACAAATATTCTTCGATATATGTATGCATATAAACATCCTTGGAGATTTTTTGTTTGATTCTTCTTGTAAAGGAAACATTTGATTGGAAGAACCACATAAAGGCTGTTTCTTATACGTTTGGAGATAGAATATGTTCTATTTTTCCAAATAATTCTAATTCAATTAACAATGAACAATGGAACCAGATCTTGTACAAGAAATAGGGGTAATATAAAGTGGTCTTTAGTCGATTAATATTATATTAAGAATGGATTTCTTCTTGAGTGATCCCTAATTCTTTAACTACCCGTTTTAAACAGCTTATAAAAATGTATTAACTTGAATAACAAAACAAATCTATAATAATTATTTCTAAACTAGAGGGACGGAAACTTTTTTATGTTTTGAGTGTGATGTTTCGTAAATGGCCGTCATTCTCTTCAATACCTTCTTCTCAGTGACTAGCAAATTTTTGTTTAAGTTTGAAGGACGTACCGTGGAATGGCATTGACTTCATATCTTGTGCTCATCTTGAGCTCTTCTAGATTTCTCGGTTTATTTATCTTTCAAATAGTCCCAAAGAAAAAAACAACTGGAGATGAAAGACCCCAAGGGCCTTGTTGGCCATACCGCCACATCCTTGGCATGCTTCGATCTGACAAATTAATGACTAATCTGATATTTCAGCCCAGGTTGGACGTTGTCCTTTTTCTTTCCAGGAGATTGTATCTCCTACATCTTTCTCTTGGCGTTGTTCTTATCTGATAATCTTTGGTTGCTTATGATGGGAATTATTCCTTTTTTGTCTTCCAATTTTAAGCAGTACCGACAATCTTCAGGACACAGTCTTCTGGAGAGTGCATCTGCATTGCTATGGACACGACCTGGGCGATGCTCGATTGTAAAATCATACTCCTATAGTCTTTCTATCCATCTGGCGAGCTGGCCTTCTATATTTTTGAACTGGAGCTACCACTTCAATGCTGCATGGTCTGATCAAAGATGAAACTGTCGACCATAAAGATAAAAGAAAATGTTTCTTTGTTTTCACCACGGCAAAGAGTTCCTTCCTGGTTAGATAATGGTTTCTTTCAGTTTTGAATAAAACTTTACTGAAGTAACCGATAACACGTTCTTCTCCGTCCTGCACTTGTGATAGCAGGCTCCCAATTGCGTGATTGCTAGCATCGTGTCAACGATAAACTGGCCGTTTAGTCGTGGATAGGACAGTATTGGTGCTGCCATCACAAGATCCTTCAAGTTGTCAGTCTTCACTCCAGAAAAATGTGGTTTTTCCGTCGGTCAGCGCATGCACCTCTTATGCTTTCTTCGTTAAGATCACTGGAGATAGACCTTAATGTTCCATTTGATCTTTTGTCCTTCCCAAGACATTGATAGATGTTAAACTGACACGTCGAAAACAGCTTTGGACAGCGATTACTGAATTGAATACATTTTTCAATGCAACAGACGTAATGTTGTGTCAACCAACGCGCCATTTCTACAATTCAGTTCAAGTCAACAATCGTAACAAAATCTTCTCGTCCAGTTGAAAATGTCTTCGAAGTGAATCGTTGATTACTTTCTTTGTTATTCATGAAATGAAATATGCAATACGAGAGCTGTTCTCTTTCTGATGAGCCTAACATAGAAAAACATTAAATTAAAAAAGAAAATCAAAATATTCTCCGCCGCAGTCAACACAATTTTGCATTCGAACCAACCAACTTACCAAATATTTTTTCCATGTTTCCGAAGTAGTCGTTTACCTCATTTTGAAATGCCGGGACAGCTTCATCGGCCGAAGTAAATCGCATTCCATTTGGAGAAGCAGGAAAAAATGGTTGAGTGCCAGGTCGGGACTGTATGGGAGATGACCTTTAATTCGATATTTTGCTGCTCCAACAACTCATTTGTTTTTGCAGCGGTGGGTGGAGGAGCGTTGTCATGGTGCAAGATAATACTTCCTTCCGGACGTGTTTCTCAAACAGCTTTGATGACCACCGGTGAACAAATACTGTATAGCATCCTGCATTAACAGTCCTATGACCTTCAAATGTTTATAGTTGACATATATCCAATAACTCCGAAAAAAGAGGCGATCATTTTCTTGTTACAGCTCTTTTTACGAATCACTTTTTTTGGAGCTTTTTCATTTTGAAACACCCATACAGCTGCTTCGTTGAAGTGAGATTTGGCACCAATTGACACGACCCTCTTTTTAAGCTGGTTTTAAATTGTATGGTATCCGACCATGACTGCCTGGATAGAACGTGCCTACGTGATGTGGCGATCTTTCTCTATCATATTGGGCACAATGGAGATGCTTTTGTCAGTGACAGCACTTTTTGGACGCCTGTAGGAAGCTCGTCTCTCAAAGAAGAACGCCCAAAGCCAAATTCGGTAGCCAACGAACACAGCTCATTGCCAAACACCGATTTGATTTCACTAAACCATTCTTCGCGACTTAATCCACGTTTGAAATTATAAAAAATAATAGCACGGAAATGTTCATTACTCGATTCCATTGTTCTTTGAAAAAGTACGTTCTTCGACCGCGTAGAAGTTGGGAATGGTTACAGTTTTCTTTTCGTTGTTGTCTCTTATGATAGACTCACAGATAATGACATTGACTTATGTAACAAAACTTTTGTGAAAAAATCGTCGCCGAATAGGTAGGCTCAACAGAAAAAGAAAAACCCTCGTACATTTTGAAGGACCATGTACTTAGAAAGGGTAACTCTTGCTCTTCTCCTTCATATGCCTATTTTCTATTCCTATTTTTTTTCTCTAACTACAAATTAATTTGTAAATTTTTCAAATTTCATTTCCTCTTTATTCTTCTTCTATGAGAGTTTCTTTTTTGAAAATTATTTAGTAAGAAGTCGTTTTGCCCATTGTTTCCTTGACGTCTTAATGACTAATAATATAATTGCACTTCTTTCATGATGCTTCTTTAGATTAAGAATCTTCCTGCTGAAATCTTTTTCTTAAAGGGAAACTTGCCGTCTACTATTGTTTTAATGGTCAGAATAGAGAGGAAGATAGTAAATTTAAAAAATTGAAATAAAAATAATAACATAAATGTAATAATCTTGCACTATTTCTGATTTCATCCACATTGTCACTCCGTGTCGAGAGTAACTTCTTTCGGCAATCCTGCGACATTCGTTCGATACAAGAATGTTCTTGCTGAAGTCATTTCACTACCCGTCAATAGTTCAAGAACTTCCTTGGGCATTCCTGTCACATCGATTCTTGCAGAAGTCATTTCATTTCCTGTTCCCGTTAGAAGATTTTTTTCTTTCTTTTTTGACATGAGACTTTGTTTTTCTTGAACTGAATTTTCTTACTTCTTAATTATTGCTTTTAATCTATCTCAGATATTTTAGTTCTGTTACCCTGTCGATGCTCTGCGTTTTCAAAAACATAAGAAGGCTTGATAACTGAAATGAAAAGTCTTTTGAAATTGGTGCGTTGAGGGAAAGGAGTATATCGCTAAGACAGCACCAAGCGTTAAACTCAGAACACCAGAAAGGGTTAAGGACGTCCAGGTCAATTTTGAAAGACTTGAAAGGATTACAAATTTGCTAGTAACGATGGTAGCTCAAAGAAAGTAACACTTACAGAGAGAATGTCCAAAATAACTATGACAGACCTACAGAGTGAGAGTAATTCGTTATCACTTAAGTTTTAGTTTTAACCCAATTTGGTCCTCTTGTTGTATCACTACTCCATACAAACAAGAATTGATTCGTCATGATAACCAAAATGGAAATCTTTCAGAATTGGTGCATTGAGGAAAAACGAAAGTACAAATGGTTTGCACGTGTGACTATTGCAGATCGAGCAAAAAATTGTTTCCCTCCAAAAGTGTACAGTCAAAGGAATTAAGGTTAAACGTGAAAAATTTTGAGATATAAACAAAATCTTTCAAGTTTTTCATAAGAATTCCTAACATTTTCTGTTACAACTAAAATTGAAGAGTAAAACTGACTACAATTCAAGTGCAGAGTATTAACTAGATCACTGTGAAACGCATATTGTTTATTGCCGCATCCTCTAATTGTGTATAGTAATGTTTGAAACGGTATCTTAATAGAATCTTAATGAAAACTCGTTACACATGCAATACCGTCAATTAATATCAAGTAATCAGCACGATAAGACAAGTAATTAATTGCTTTTTACTAATTCATATCAACAACAAGGAACCCTTCTGTATGATTTGTAATGTTATTTATTTGATGGTGGAATAATAGTGTTTTTGATGAAGTAATTCCGACTCCATCCACGTTCTGATAATTAGGTCGTTTAAAATTCGTCAGTGTCCTAGCCGAGGGTTTTTGTTTGTTTTATTTCCTCCACAGTCTGTTATTAAGCACAGTTTGTCACTTCCGAAAATCAGATACGTCTGTGACTTTGGTCGCTCCCTGCTAACTCAGTGCCGCTGTACACTGCTCCGGGGGAATTGAATGTCCCGAATCGAGTTCATTTCTTACAGTAAATTGCCGCATTTACTTAAACTTTACGTATTTCTGCGAGTGCCGCTGACTGATGTTTCTCTTTGTCTTTCCTTGCTCTGGTTTATGAACTCTCTATGTCTTCCGCTCTCTTGAATTGATAGCCGATGTCTTCTGACAGGACTATAAAATACTCCTACCTCCGACCGACGTTTTACTTTTCTTATCTCCATCGGGCTATATATACAATCGAAGTAGTCTCATTGATATGGATTTTCTTTTGTTTCGGGTTAAACGCTCCCTTCTGCTACGAAAATGGCCGGATTAAAACATGCAAATTTATGTGTACGACTAGTGAAACAATTATCACGTTACAACTGGGTAAAACGACTGACTCGCCTTTGAAGACTTGTCTTTTAATTAATTTCACAACCTTCCAATTAAGTAATTGCGCGCATTAATGGAAGACCGGCTCGTCGTTTTACCTCCTCATGCAAACTTTTTTTTATATGTGTCTTTCGCATGCTGTTTAGGTGTCCGTTATTATTTCTTTTCTCTGTTTTTGTGTCCTTGGTTTATTTTGGCGTTAAGGTAGTGTATTTTTATATTCTGATATCCAGGCTAGGCGACCCGAGACCGCCGCCCGTGAAGCCGCCTCCTAGTTCTGTTCTTATTGCAGAGCTCGTGATGGCGGCCAACATCTGCGGCGGCATCTGGTGGAAGTAGGGGCAAGGTAACGAGGAGATAGCTAGCTCCCCCGCCCGCCCCGGACCCGGTCAAGTAAGACCACGTCCTGTCCTTGTTGTGGCGATGTGACAGTGTCGTGCGTATTAGACTGTTGTAGTGCGTTGTTCCTGTGCAGCCATGGTCAGCTCGTTCGTTCGATGTATGTCTAGCCGTTGTGTACCTCTGGATGTATAGTGCGTTTACATGTCTATTCGTACGTACAGCTATTTCTAGAAACCAGCACGGGCTTGCCTGCTCACCCGCGGTTTTAGAAGTACCTGTACTGGCCAACTGCACACTAGGTGCTGGCCGGTAAGTATGGTCAATGTACCGCCGCGTATGTTACAACGCAACTACCAAAGCACTGTCATAATCCTTTCCCCAAAAAGAGCGACTCTCAAACTACCAACACCCAAAACACCCCAAACTCAAAAGAAGACTATTTTGGAAGAAGAACAATGAGACCAAACTGTTTACCATGAACACCAAATACAAACAGAAACACTTTAAAAACAAAATTTACTTGTTTTTTGAAGAATTTGCTTGCCAGAACTACCAAATACAAATGGTAACAGTTTATAAACAAAACTACGCTTTACACATTTCCAGTTATCCAATTCAAAGGAAAATTGCTAACATGGTTTGCCCCATGAATGTCTATCTATGTATGTCTTTTACCAAAGTGTAAGTGGTACCAACCAATAATTAACATTAAAACATACTGAAGTCTCCCGTGAATTCAAATGAGTGATAGAGGTCTTTCCTTTTGGGAATCTAGAATTTCATTTCCTCTTCCAACTTTCGGGTATCTTATTTCTGTTCCCATTTTATATTAGATTAAAGCTGAAAGGCATTTCTCAGACCCATTCAATCAAACACACATAAAAATGGTCGAACGGACGAGCAGATCTAGACAAAATTGATGTGTAATATTAAATAATAATCAATAAAAAAAAAGTTGATGTTGAGCTCCTAATGATGCAGCCAATTTAAAATTATTAAAGTTCTTCGAAATGAGTGTATTACTTATAATTACGAGTGTAAAGAATGAATTTTCTCGAATCGTTATGAATCGTTATAGCAGTCGTCAAAGGAAAATTATCTTTACGCGGACGACGCAACAGAAAAATTGACGTCTCCCAAAAGATATGTAGTGTCGAGGGTCGCTCGAGTTCCTTTCAGATAATCCTTTCATTATATCCCATCCTGATTTAGAAGACGCCTTTGATCCAATTCCGGCGAACCGGTCTTCCATAAAAATCCTCCTCAATGCTCGTCCTTAGAACAAACAGCTCCAGTAATATCGATCGCTAGCTCCTAAGCTCGTACCTTGAGTGTCAATATTAGCCGACGATTAAATGGAATTGCACCAGCGTTAGATATGTTTATGTGTGCGCACTGTTGACGGTTCGTCACTAATCTTTTTCTTTTACGAATGCAGACAGAAAGCTGTTCGTGGGTATGCTCAGCAAGCAACAAACTGAGGAGGATGTTAGACAATTATTTGCGCCGTTTGGGACAATAGAAGAGTGCACCATACTGCGTGGCCCTGACGGAGCTAGTAAAGGTAATATACCTATTTTATTACGATATATTCTTTAGAATATAAATATTTTATTTTATTTTCTTAATTTTGTTTGAACTTAAAGAAGTACGGGTATTATTGTAATTGTATGGGAGAGACATCAGTAAATGTAAAAGTTGAAGGTAAAGTCTTTCCGTTTCCCGTGAGATGTAAAGCTGTCTGAATTTAAAAGTTCACAAAGTAAGGAAAACAGAATGTCCCATGTGTGCGTTTTTTCCCCTCCTTGCGGCTTGTCACTGACGGACTCTAAAATTGTAAGGCGAACGAGCCGTAAATCTCATAATAAAAGAAAGCTGCCAAACTCTAGAAGAACTTCCACTCCGAAAAATTTAATAACGCGCCAATTGTTTATTGTTTTAATTTTCCCAGCCTCGCAACGTTCCCGATGTTATTCGATAATAATTTTGATATTGAAAGTCGGCGGCAGGTATTCAGAACGAGCGGGAACGGCGAAGCGTTACCTTTGGAAAGTTGCGGGCTTTGTGAAATCCGTGACGTGGAAAAAGAAATCCTACTTCGCTTGTTTTTAACTTTTAAAATGTAAAACTCAATTGAAAACACAAAGTACTAGTTGCTTTGAAAGCGTACATATTAAATAACGCATAAATGATTTTTTTTTTCGTTTCTTCTTTTTAGCGGCGCCCAAAATGGAGGAGACGGTGTTATTGTTTCGCTGTTTTCTGATTCACTGCTTTACATTTAAATTATTCAGGCTCTAAAACTCAACGCGCGTACTCTCTTTTAGATGTTTCCTTTAATATATTTTTTCCGCGTTTCATATTTTTGTTGTTTCATGTTTCCGCATAAGTTGCATTTGACGCTAATGGAATGTTTACACGTTTCTGTTTCACAGAAAAGAAAACACACTCTGTATACGTAATACGACATCACAAAACTTCGGTATGTTTAAACAAATTTCATTGAAATCACATATGCATTTAATTTGCTAGTAATCTATGTGCTATATTATTCCGATATTGAATATTTTATGATAATAGGAAATAGTAGAAGTTTAGATGCAATTATAAATTTGGTGGCAAATATATTTTTCTCTCAAATTTAGCTCCTATATTAATCATTTCCAGAATATATACATACTGGTTGTTGAATCGAACTGAGACATAGAAATTCAATGAGAACAAATAACCCAGATAATTGAGGATTTCATTAAGTTCTGAATAGAAAACGTTTTCGCAATGGGCTAGGTCTCCTACTCCATCTCTTTTACGTCACCGCTTTCTGTCTGTTATATTGCGTACGTTCCCACTTTAAAACAACGACCGGTATGTCATCCACTTTTAAGGATAACTTAGGCAGAATACTGACGATACGTCCAGGACGCAAGATGTGATGCGTTCGGTTGAAGTCGTAGGCAGAATTTAACCAAACCCGCACTAAGCGCTTGCGAAATAATAAAATTTCGTCCCGAAGTAATACGAACGCATGACATCTTGCGTCCTGAACGTCATAATCAGTGTCTAACTTTAGAAAAGGACGTAAAATCATTTGATGTGGAAGTATTACATTAAACTACCAATAAAATCTAATTAGAACGTTGCCTGCGTTTATTGTTTTACACACTTCTTCCTTCCTAGTTCCATTTTCGACCATCTGTCTTTGTGCATTCCATTGTTAGCTGGGGCGATGTCCTCTCCTTTCATTCTCTGTGTTTGCTCAAACCAAACCCCGTGTGTATATCATTCAATCTACTCATTCAGTTTCTAATCTCCTTATTCCTCACTCTGTCTACTACAGTCTCTATTTTTTGTCTTCAGTAAGACGCCATATCTTTATGTCGTACAGTTTCCGACATCTCGCGCATTTCCCGTGACAATTTCCTTCGATCCAGTGATGCTGCAACGTCTGTGAGGACTTTCTACTTTTCACATAAATGTAGCTAAATATGCAGCTTGCAGGGGCTCTCTGAAGACAGCGTTCATGTACTTACTGTATATTTGCAAACTATAAAGAAAAAGGACAGTTTTCTTTCTAATTAGCTTTCTTTCCAAATGGAACATTTACATATTTTCCAAGATGAAGTTAAAATTCGTCTTCTTCCTTCCATAAATTCATATGGCACTATCTGAGACTAGAATTTAGCAAATAGCCCAAGCTTATGGCTTAACTTAAACAATTTTTTTTTACTTCGACGACCTAATTTCTTCGACAATTCAAATTCTTTCCTATTTTCCAGGATATCCCACCGCAGCCACCAAACTATAACGGACGTGAGATTGAATAATAATAAAAGAATGTAGATGAATGGGATATCCCAGCGCTGTCACCAAATTGCTAATCAATGTTAATTCAACTCATCCGCTACGTGCGTTGAGATTAATATAACTAATTTTTAACACAGAATTATATTTTTGCTTTTTATCACAAAATTATATATTTTATTTGCCCTCAATGCAATTTTTCTTTGCATTCTCGAGTTTTACACTGACTTGATACGGCTTCTTCATACCAATATTTTATGTTCCATGTTGTCTTTGTTCTATCGTGGATTATCACTACTTGATCATCTGCGATTTGTAAGATCTACATTTTCTACTTCAATTTGTCAAATAATCCAATCATTAAAGGATCTTAAGCAAGGCCGGAATGAGTTTTAAACAAGAATGGGAAAAATTGATAAACCACCAATTTCCGATCACTAATTCCTAATTTCTGAAAAGCAGTAGGTAATAATAGTAATAACTTGTTCCTAAAAATCGGACATGAGTCTTAAGCAAGGATACTTTGCCCAGCTTTATTTGAGAATATGGAGAAAATTGTTCAAAATAGAAAAATGTAGACGCACACAAAAAAAGACAAAAACGAAAAGAAATTGTTTTTATTCACCAAAAGAAAAGCATCAAGAGAGCTACCATAACCAGTGAAATTTCAGTTTCGTACAGAATGTAAAGACCTCGAACCTCAAACATGTATGAAGTCGTTATGAAGACTCATTCAAGATGTGCAAAAGCATGATATTATCATAAGGTATTTTCAAGTCTAGAAAAGTTACATGAACATCTATGTTTTTTGCGATTTTCTTCCGTCCTGCCCAAAAACAATCCTTTTTCTTCATGGTCACGTAGTAACTAATGGCATTCCTCTGTATCTTCCTTCCCCTTTATGTTTATATGAAGTATTGATTGTTTTCCATTGTCCAGAAACATCCTATCTATTTAGACATTAATTAAATTGTTTCCATGTTTCATCATGTCATTTTTTAAACACCTTCACGCAGACTTTCCAATTTTTTAAACCAGTCTTATTCCGAAAATGTTTCCATAGTTTATAAACCAATATAGAAAAACATTTTTTATTATAAATACAATGAATCACTTCTACTTTTTTGCTAACTTTATAATTTGTTGTGTGTTTTTGCCTGTTCAGTTTTTCTCTGCCATTTCTTTTATATCGTCTCTCCATTTTTTTTTTTAGGCTCTTAATGTCTGTGTGGATTTGATCTTTCCACCTTGTCTTGGGCCTTCCTCTTGTCTTGCTCATGTCGGGTCTCCAATTTGTAATTTTCTAATGTACGATTCTGACTGATTCCTTTGCATGTGTGCGTTCCACTTCAATCCTTGTGCTTTTATTTGTTTCACTATACCTTCATTTTTCATGTTTGATTTTATTTCGTGGTTCATGAGTCTTCTTTGTTCACCTTCTTCTATTCTTACTGATCCAAATATCTTCCTGAGGATTTTTCTCTCTACGATTTTTCGTCTTTTTTGTGAGTACCATTGTTTCTGCTGTACACGTTATAGTTGGTCTTATTGCAGTTTAGTGTTTATGCTGAGGTTTTTGTCTTTTAAAATTTTTGGTATTTCCGGTAGGTTCTGTTCCCTGTTTTTATTCTCTCGGCTATTTCTGTTCGTTGATTTTTTCATTTATCACTACGCCTAGATACTTGAAATCTACCACTTTGCTAAATCTGTAGTTTTGGATGTTAATTTTTTCAGTATTACTTCGAGTTACTAGCATGTATTTCGTTTCTTCCTCATTTATTTCAAATCCTCTGCTTCCTGCTCCCTTTGAAAGTTCCATAAACAGCTTCTCCAAGCTGCGCCTGTCTCTTACCATCAGTGGCAGACCGTCTGCATAGCTTCTTACTATTTGTGTCATGTTTGTTATGATTGGTTTCCTCACTTCTGTTGTGTTCACGACTGCATCTAAAGATATAAAGATATACTTTTACATATCTTTCCTTTGTTATTATTTTGGCCTATGAGTTTTTTGTTGTCATTTCAACTAATCTGACGAGTTTTTCGGGAATGTCCATTTTTCGCATATCTTCTTCCAACTTTTGTCTGTTCACGCTGTCAAATGTCTGTTTAAAGTTAACAAATATTATGTACAGGTCTGTTCCGTATTCATAATTTAAAATTTAAAATTAAAGTTTTTAAATTAAAAGCCAAATTTTAATGCTGCAGTGTAGAAGATAGCCATTTGTTAATAGAAACACATAATTTGTTGCGAATTTCTGAATTGAGATTTCATTAAAAATTTCTTTCCATGAAATTTAATTCTTTTCAGTTCATTTCTCATCCTGGGAAAATGTGTAGATGTCTCGTTACCAAAAGTTTTCCGTTATCTAGGGATGTGTTAAGACAGGGACGAGCAACGGTAGGGGAACAGTTCCACCACCCCTTGTACTTCTCCGCAAGTGTTTCCCGCTTATTCCAGTTTCAAATTCAAATCGGCACGCCTAGAACCAACGACGCGCAAAATAATGTTTCGACGAGTGGCGAATAGTTTCGACTGTCGCCGATTACAGTTATTGCTTATAGAGGGGATGAACTCACCACGACTCTCTTGCCCAGCATTGTGTTAAGACATCTTCATTTACGTACCTCCTTGTTTGAATTAGTACTTCCATAACGTCCCTTGTGAATTTCAATTGCATATAAAAACAAATAGTTATCTCCAGAAATAATTGCATGTATAAATTATCAAAATAAAACTTTAAAAGTTTTCTTAACTAGCATTAATTTTGCAACTTTTATAAGTGATATAATTTATCACTATCAAGTGCTTTCGATTACATTTCAAACACACAGTATATGAACAATGTATTGATTAAAAGACAGCAGCCCCATCGCTGGCTGTAGCTAATTTCAGTTACAATTTGTAAATGCGTTCGGACCAATTCGTCTGTACTGGGATTTAAACCATTTCAAGCAGTCCACTGGATAATTATGTAAGCACGAATCGAACAAGCATCGGATGTAACGAACAATTAAATTTTTTTAATTGATGTAGCGTCCGAATTAGTTCCGTGAAATGTAGGTTGCCGAAATTGAAACAAAGATTCAAGTTACAAGTAAAATTTCTAATTAAAGTTTTATGAAACTTTCAGTTGCACTTTACGAGATCAGCAACCGAAAGCTCTCCCGAAATGAAACCCATCATAATCTTAATAAATCTGAGGACACCTTTCAACTTTTAGAGCTTCATTTTATTAGCTCGTTTCTCAATTTATTAAAAATCTTTCTCATTACGTCCGCGTCGATCTTATACAAACGAGAAATGTAATATTCTGTTATGAATGGGGAGGGGAGAGGAAGAAAGTGTGTACGAATCGATCTTGATGAAAACCTTATTGAGTTTTGAAGGGTATCTGTTTATATGGCTTGCGGAATGCAAGTGAAAATTTAATACAATGCACCCTTCGAAATACTACAGAAACGCCCTAATTTGCATTTTCGAATGCGCTAACAACTCGACTGCCGCGGGTCAGAGGGTATTCGTTGCGTCGTACGAGCTTTGTACCACCGGGGGCGGTTACGCTGCTGCCCCGAGCTCGCACTTTGTTCTGAAATCCTAATTACCGAAGGGCGAAAACTGTAACACGCTGTTTAGGCTTCGTATCACAAGGGCTGTTTTAAACAAAGTAATTTTTACTATTTGCTTAATAATGTTCATAATCAAAGCGCTGGGCTCTTTATAAAATATGAAACGGAACAATGAAAACGCGGAATACACGTTGTTAAGATAGAAAGTGTGTGTTTATTAACCGTATTCATACACCGAAAAGCAGATAATTTGTTGCGGATGGAGATGATAATTTCAGCAATTATTTTCATGCCTCACTCAATGCTTCAACCCCGTTGAAACTGTTTCGAATGGTTTATAATTAAATGCTGAATTGTATATTAGTCTCATTTTGTATGCGCTTACATTTTAGGTTTCAAATTATTAGAGTAATTCAAATCGTTAATTTCGAGGTAGCTACTTTTATGGTTTTAGTACGGCGATGAAGAAACACGACCTATTTACCCACCCCTATCGTAGGGGGTATATCAGATTCTTGTCACGCTCCCGGAAAAATATTTAATATTTAATTTCATCTTTCGACTTCATCGCCATCATAATGGATTTTTTCTCATTACTTGTTTCTCTCTCTTTTTTTCCCTTTGATTCGGTTTTGAATTATTTCTATGCTGTTTTGTTCCCCTAAATGAGTTACAATTTCTACTTTGCCATGTTCGTTTCACGAAAAAGGATGTTTTGTATAAATAGCAGAGCAAATGAGCCATAGCATGCCGTAAATAAATATCAAAATGAAATTTAATCAATGCTTGTTTACCGAACTTGCAAATAATATTCGAAGTTATATGATTTTATGTATGCTGATCTGTAAATATTTATTTTTGTCATATAGTAATAGGAACTGTTTGAAGTTTTATGAAACAATATATTTTTTCTGAACATGAGTTGAATACGTTAACAGAATAAAGAGTTGGTTACGTGAAGAACTGTATATGTAAATATATGAATTAGTACACCAAGTATAATTATCAAAATCTTTTGTATAAACAATGCAGCAAATGAGCACGGCAAACTAAAGTGTAAATAACAAAATAAAATTGAATATGATAGTGTATTTACCATGTTTGCAAAGCACATGAGTTTCATGGAATTTAATTATTTTAGTTATCAATAAACAGTCGCTCATAAAAACGTGTGCACGACAACAGTTGAGTATGAAACAACAACAGCAACAAGTTTGCAGTTTTCGTATGAATATTCATTTACATAAACTGTCTGTAACATATATTGTCTATAATGGTGATTGTGTTAAGCATCTTTTCGTGAAAGTACATGTTTAAGTTTGTGGCACACTGTATATAAATTTTAAAAAATTGTTAAATAATTTCTATTTCCTTTTCATTGTGTTTTCCTGCTTTGTCATGTTCATTTTGTTTAAAGAAATGTATGGAGTAATAAGCATTGCCGACCATAGGATAAGCAAACAAAACGAAATTTAATTAGAGTATTTTTACCGTAACTGAAAAAAATAGGTACATGTGACATATTTGTTTTTTTGTGTAAAGTGTAGTGGCAATATTGGTCGGTTATCCCAAGAACGTATTTACTCTGTGCGATCCCCGGAGCTGCAATTAATCGACGATTTTCACGAAACAAAGACTTGATCTCGTTTCGCAAATTAATGTACGCTGTGTCGAGCACGATCGTTATTAACTACCATGTTTTTAATTTGCGAAATTTTCAAAGAACGGCGGCGCTCGGAAAGGCAAAGGAAAAATATGAAGTGCATTATTAAAGAGACGTAATTAATACGTGCGATTGGAGCTTCAAAAATGTGTAACGGCAAAATGATGTGCGCGGGCGGAAAATGTCCGCGGGGGGACGGATCTTAACTAAATCATATTTTAATCAGAATTAAAATTCATGCATTTAAAAACGACTTTCAAGGGATTCATTTAAATTGCCTAGTTTGCGCGAGAGAGAATCCGCGGAGGAGAGAAAAAAAAACACTTTAGCTTTTATGGTAATATCGGTTATTAATTCAAAATGGAGCGCAATTATTTTTTCATTATTTAAATGTAAGAAAAAGCGAGTTTATTAGGATCTGAATATGAATGTGAAGTCGACTCCGGCGAGATTTTCGTTGGCGAAAGAGAGCGCTAATTAACTCCATACGTTCAGAAAAAGCCGTCCGGAAAATTGCGAAATCAATTTTTAAATAGATTCTATAAAGTTGTAAACAAAATTTAATTAAAAATTTAATGAATAAAGACAAAAATTCGCTGTGGACGTGAACGGCGTTTTTAATTTAATTGCTTTATTTTGTGAACGAAGGCTTTAATGCCCTGCCACGTAATCACAATGAAAGCTTTCGATTTAATATCAAACTAAACGAACAGTAAATAAAATAAATTGTTTCAAACATTTTTTACAGTTAGTAAACATAAAATGTGTAGTTCACAAATTTGATGTTTGTAATTCATGTATTATTTGCTTTGTGATCACGGAAACGTTACATTAATAAATAATCAACAAACTGAAAAAAAATTTCCCAAATCAATTTTTTTTTATTTTCAAAGTTACTAGAAAATGTACAAATTAACTTCTGTCATACTTTCATTCAAATATAATTACTATTCTTTATAATTTCTCATTTTCCTTTGCCTTTGACTTTTAATAATATTACTTTGTACTTATAATTAAATTGATATTATTTTCACAAAAGTTTAATTTTGGTAAATTTAGCTTGTGGGCTTGTATCGTTTTCGCTATTACAGTCGTAGTCGCTTTATCTCTTTTTATTTTGGCCAAATTGTAAATCTAGACAGAAAAATGTAGAAATTATACCGAAAGAAATATCCTATACATTTCTTATCTTCACTAATAAATAACTGAGAAAAGGCCAGTTATGGAAGCTAAATTTATTATTCTTCCAGTTGTTAACATTGCATCAGTATTCCTTAAAATTCGGGTCAGTTTTATAAATAAGAATAAATATAGTTACATATTAAAAATTTTTTATGGTAACTTTAATTTAATGCGAATAATTTATTTCTTAAATATTTTAATTAAGGAAATTATTTTCTTGTCCGTTGAAATAAATTTGCTGTTACAAGCGTTTGAAATACCTACGTTTTTCTGTAGGTTCAGCATCGTCAGTTCTTGATAAGTATAACGCATCATTTTATTTTTTTATCGTGCAGAAGCTACCACATTTAATTTTTGAACTAAAACTTATAATGCTGCAACTTTTTGCTAAAATTTACCATCTTTCTTTACTTAAGCTAATGAAATCTTCCATAATGTTTGTTCGTAGACTTGTTTCTTTCTTTTCTAAAATTCAACTGCCTAATTTCATCCATAGTTTATGAATAGTTTTTTTTTTTCAGATTGTATATATACGCAAACTTTTTCAAAAAAGAAAATCGTGAAATTGGGAAATTTCGAATTGCGATTATATGGGGTGCTGACAATCATAGTAGTGTAGTCACGTGAAACATGTTTCCTAGAAAATCGCATTTTGAGTTTATCTTTAGGTAAAATAGGCATAATGATCTAGATTTGGAGTAGAGCATCATCTGTCATGACCAAGTTCCCCAGCACATAAGACAAATTTCAGTTAGTATAATTGTTACTATGGGAATACACTAAAGATTAAAGTTCAACTGTTATTGAAATACCGAATCTAAGCCAGTAACTCAATTATTGAAAAGTGGAATTTTGAACTTCTCAGTATGATACGATTTCTTGTAAGTCTCTAAGATAATATTACGGAGACTTACGAGTAATCCTGGAGACCTAGGAGAAATCATATCTACTACATAACTTCAGAATTACATATTTTACTAACTGGGTTACAGGTTTACATATTTTACGGTTGCTACAGATATGAGCAAAACCGACACATAAAGTTCATTTTTTTATTATGTGCCGATCGTATAGATCTGAGTTAAGAAAATATATCACGAAATGACATGATATGATACAACATTGAACTGTATGAGGTAACTACAACTTTTAGGGTTAAATACTTTATTAGATCAAGATAAAAATATAAAAAATGCATTCAAAAAATACTATAAAAGAGAATAATTCCAAATCTGAAAATGTTGACTCACACCAGTATGATTCTTAGCACTCTATATGTATGTATGTACGAAATTGTAAAAGTAATATAGGAACTGTACACTCGTGGCCAAATAACCGTTACGATTCAAAGGGCACGTAACCCTTAGCGGAAATATGAGTGGGGAGACAATAGCCGTACGATGGAATGCGATAGCCCTTGTTTCAATTGCAGGCCAATAAGGGCTAGGTTAGCATGTAGGTGTAACGAATTTTATGGCCACGACTGTATGTGAAAGTATGCTATTAGTACAACTGAAATCTTAGAAACCGCAGCAAAATCAAATAAAAAAATTAGAAACAGCAAATAAAAGGTTGGCCAAAAAGAAATTACGTTTTTTTTTTCTGTGTAAATAAAATGCGATATTTTCATATGAAATAAAAACTTTATTAAACAATACATTGTCCATTTTGTTCGATTACTTTTTTGCCATCTTTCAGGTAACTTCATGATTCCACTCAAATAAATTTTTCGGCGAAAAACCATTCCAAAAACGATGTGACACCTGCAGTGAAGGCATTTTGCAAAAAACAAATGAAAATCTGATCGCCAGGGGTAGCGAATTCTGTGGATGTGATGTGTTATCATCACATCCAAGCTGAAACATTTTTGAACGAGCGACCAAATTTATGGTCTGGCATTATCTGGACGTTTTTGTTTGTTGGCCTCATTTAATTTTTCCATTTGTTAACAATACATACACGTTAATGATTTGATTCCTTCCAAGCAGTTCAAAATCCACCTTAAAATACCACCAGATACTTCCTTCAGTGAAGATCTTCATTGGAGTGCTTTGGGTAGATGTGCCATGATCTTTTTCCTTTGACGTTGTTGTAGACGATCCAATTTTTAAAAGTTGTTTGTTTTCTTCACGTTCTTGAAAAGATGGTAACATTACTTCATTTGAACTAATGTCATAACGAAATACCGAGCTTACTAACGTATCCAAATTGTTCTAAATGGTTTTCAATGCTCGAATTAGATACATTAAGATTCTTAGCAAGTTCTCCTATCTTAAATACCTTCATTTTATCGTTAACAACTTCGATTGACTTTTCTAAGCATGGTGCATCATGCAGACTGGGTTTTAGCAAACCAGAGACTGCCGTAATTTTAAGGGAACTTGGCCATACATTACCATATAACTTTTAGCGTTTACTATTAGTTTTCCATTTTGAAATCGACACCAAACAAACGAAACAACAATATTAACGAAATCGAACTCAAAATTGAAGAAATCTGTCAAGTTACATAATAATTATGCAATTTAGGCCTAGTTGTACAATACCAGTTCAAATTCAAGCTGAAACTTAAACACCTAATAACGATTGTTTCAATAATTGTTGTTAAAGGTTTAAGCTTTGGCTTAAAGTTAAACTGCAATTATACTTACAACTGGGCCTTCAAATGAAATAAGTTAAATTTCCAGTCATCTGTCGCCCTCTATTAGAGAAAAAACGTAATTACTTTTCAGTCAACCCTAGGCAATAACATTTGATTTGTAGAATCATTAGATTCTTTTGAAATGTCTTATATATTTTGCTTTTCTTTTGCAAATAATGAATTAGGTGCTAATAAGTAATTACTGAAATGTGCATGTGACAGAAGTACCACACATTCTATGAGTAACTAGCAAAGTTTAAATACATCCTGATTACCTTTCAGTTTGTGTGAAGCTATACAAGTTCGCGTAAATTACGAATTGGTTAATTATCGGAGAATGTTAAATGCAATGACGGCAAACATAGTTGAACTTGTACCGCGATGAAATTAGCAGGTTAATAGAACCAGTAAATGTAGTGCCATTTAAAGATACTAATCCGAATGCTATGATTTCTAAGAATTTAGGTGGAGGACATTATTTTACAAATAAATTTAAAATGTTATCTTTATTTGTAACTCTTTAGTACCTACCCAATTGTACAATTCCAGCTTAACTCTTAACAACAATTGTTGAAATAATCGTTGCTAAGGGTTTAAGCTTCTGCTTAAATTTAAAGTGGCATTGTACAACTGGGCACAAATCATTATATGATTTCGCCTTTTATCTTCGCTTGTTACTTGCTTTAAATTATTAAAATAATAAACGTAAATGAACCTATGTTACATACACGCCTACTACACGTCAATAATCCGCCCCCTGCGGTAGATAATACATAATTCAGCACCTATCTACCTTTTGGTGAAAGTTAAGTTGCGTTGAGTTCGAATTGGCTTCTTCTCTGCAACTAGGTCTATCTTCTGCCACGACCGTCTTCTTCCCCCATTTGACTCCTCTTGTTTCTGCTGAGTTGTTCATCCAGCTTTTGTGTACAAAGTTCCATCCCCCTGTTTTATCGTTGTTTCTACTGGTGTTATTTTTTGCGTTGTCCAAATCTTTCCCTGTTTTTCCTCGGTATTCTTAGAAATCTCATTTCCATATTTAAACTTCTTTTTCTTATAGTCCACAGCTCATGTACAAGCCAAAGAGTTGGCCCTCATTATTTGATTCAGTACTTTCACTTTTGTTTGTGCATTTCTCATTTTTGCCCAGTATTGTTATCTTCCCTGTCTTTTCTTCTTCTTCATCCATATTTAATATTCCTTCTTGCCCTTGTTCTAATATTGCGTGGTGTATTTCTTCCTGCTTTACTGTTCTCATAATCTGGATTTTATTTTCGTGGTGTTCTTCTTCTTGTTCAAATCTGCTTAAATATTTGCGTTTTCGTCAGCGCAATACAGTTCTATAAATCCATCTTGCCTTATCCACATTATCTCTTATAGGAAATAGCTTCATATAGGTTTTTGTTTCAAGTAGTATAATATTAAATGTGCTTGACTCTTATGGACAGTTGTACAAAGTCGGTTTAAACTCAAGTTTAACTGAATCAGGTTCAAAGTAAACAAATTCGCACAGGATGTTAAAGACATATGGCTATTAATGCATTCATAAATAAAATTTGATGCGATTTTGTTCCCTTTGAACCTGGTTCAGTTAAACGTCAGTTTAAACCTCCTTTGTACAACTGGCCCTTACTTAAATAAAAATTTATTTACTTATTTGTTAACTGAGCTTTATTCTTCGGCTGCCTGTGCGTCTTAAAGATTTATAAAGCGACAAGTACTTTCAATAAACGTTTTGAATCGAAGGGCTGTCAATATGTAACTGCCTCATCAAGTTCAATTCATGAAAGAATAACCAAACAAAGCGAAGTAGTTCTATATTTGGGACAAGATATACCAACCGGTGCATAATTTAGTGTTCACAATATATTATCAATATTTGAAGTTTATGCTGGAAACCGGTCGGAAAATAAGGTATAATAACGCTCGTGCAAGCTTGGTTACTGTGTCGTTATGTAAGAGTGAAATTGAATCACTCTGTGGTGGTGAAAACTTTATTAAATATTTTAGAAATTGTTTTTCTTTGAGAAATTTTTTTAATTTATTGTGTCGTTTTTTTGTTTTTATAGGTTGTGCTTTCGTGAAATTCAGTTCACATCAGGAGGCACAGGCAGCCATTAATAGCTTGCACGGGAGCCAAACTATGCCGGTAAGTTTTCCATTTCATTCAAATTTGGCATGAGAGAGAAGAAAATTGCGTCGACGTGAAATTTCTATAACGAGCATCCGCGTACCCACTTCGGAAGTTGTTCGATGGCGCGATTAAATATTTGATGTTCTTATGACGTCAATACCACTTTAATTGGAAAGTTGAAATGACAAACTGTTTCGTGTTTGCTTATAAAAGAAACTTTCCCATCTTGCGATTTTCTGTATGAATAAGTTATCGCCGTATATATCTATAAGCGATAGATAATACTTTTAAGCACTTTCCTTCGATAAATCTTCTCCTGCTGTATTTCCACAGCAGACGATATTTTCTTATTATGATATTTTATTGCTACGCTAACAACATCAATGGATATCATTTTTTATTACATAACAGAGAGTATTTCATAAAAAAAAAACAGAAAATAATAACATTGAAACCTCATACTCGAGGAGAGGTTTATATGAACGCCCTTTTGTCATCTGTCTCAATACCACAAATTAATTTTTGATTTTTTTAATATCAGCAAAGTGAAAGAACAGTAATCATCTGGAAAAAAAATTAATTTGATCTCTTTCACGAAACGAATCGATTCGAACAAATGAACGAAGATTAATGCAAATATCTCAATTTTTTTGTAAGACACAAAACATTGGAAACTTAACCTGGATCTTTTTTTGGGATGGATAAACAATTTACCTTTTTCCTAAAGTTAATATTTCCTTAGAAATCGAAAGAAAAGAAATAGTAACAAACGAAGAAACGTGGTCCACATCAAAATTACAATGTATCACTGAAGATATACTTACCCCATTCACAACTGGATTCTTTTCCCTAAGGTTTTCAGTGATATGAAAGTGATGAGCAAGCAGTTCAGATTCTTTAGATACGTATGGTATGAGAAACTGAATGCTTCAACTCAAGATTAATTGTTTGGTGTCATATTTAGCAATCCGGAGATTTCAAGAGTTTTTAAAAAAAGTGATACAAATATGAAACATTTGTAATTCCAATTATATTAGTAACATTTTCAAAGGACCTATTGAAGACAAAGCCTAACCAATTTGGTTTCCAAAAATAATCAAATACTGCAGAAGCAATGTTTTCAATTATCGATAACATAGCCATTAATTTTGAAAAGGACAAAGCTACAATTGCCATTTTATGCAACTTGACTAAAGCTTTTGAATGATGTCTCTGATTCAATATTAATAGAGAAACTACAGTTTTATAGAGTGCTTGGCGTGCCTTTAAATTTATTCAAAATTATCTAGCAAACAGAAGCTATACGTAACCCACAAGGGAAAAAAATAATTGGAAAAACAGTTAAGTATGGAATGCCCCAAGGCTCAGTTCTAGGACCGCTACTGCTTATAATTTATATTCATGATATTGTACAGTGAAGGTCATTAAAATCATTACCCCTGCTTGCTAATTGACCTGCAATGGAAACAACCGTACAATCGTATGGCTATCGTCTCCCCCTCCCCCCTTCTTATTGCCGCTAGAGGTTTCATACCCTTCGAATCATAACGATTTACTTAGCCACAAATGTACAACAAGTAATCTGCTGTGAAACACATGACCAAGTGAAAAATAAATTATTATTAAAAAAATTAATTATTAGAAAGTTCCATCTTGTTAGCAAATGGTCTTAAATGGGATCCAGATGGAACTCAGACGGATTTTTTTAACTTTGAATACCAAGGTTCGTGTAGTCCTACGAAACGTGCTTTCTTGCATGTCACGAAACATTACCTAAACTTTCTTGGGAAAAATTCAGATATTGGTGGAGAAACAGTATCCTCAATAACTTTCTGTAATCTTCCAAATTACTCTAGTTTGTCAAAATATTGTTTAGTTGTCGTAGATTCTTTTTTTTCTATATTTTATTGGTATTTCAATCAAATTCAACATAGATCCTTAGTCTCTTGTCCAATGACGATTTATGAAACCGAAAATACTTTTGAAATTGATAAGATTCGTTTTGTGTTGATGAAACTTGAGAGAACCTTGAGAAAGCTATTAATCTTCAAGACGAGACATCGCTCGGTTATAACTAAACTTGCCCAAAAATTAATAATTACAATTGCCTTATTTCATTTTTAATGTAATGCTTAGTTTAATGAATTTATATCACCTCGTCGTCTTGGTTAAGGGACACTTAAAATCATCTAACTTCAAGAATATTTTATGGTGAAGACATCCGCTGTAATTAAAATATTAATTTGACGAGTTTTTTAATCCGTAATTAACAAGACGTCGTCGTCAACTATAAATAGTGAAGAGACTCGTCTCTTTAGGGTGAATTAAATTAACGTTAAGAGTGTCCTTGTAAGAAGTCGGCAAATTAAGTCGGGAAAATCACTTACTACTAACTGTCGAGTAACTCTAGACGTTTGTTACAAGCAATTTTATGTTTAATGTTTAAATTTATAAAGATAAATATTGAGAAATAAAGTAGATTTTGTTTGTTTTAATTTTCAGAGTCCGGAATAATCTAATCTGTATAGTGAGCGTTAAAAAGGAAATTTAAGCGCGCTCATATATTTAATTTTAATTCAAATGAAACGGTGGAGTACACTAATGTCATTTAAACGTCTCATAACGGAGTATTCGCGTATAATATGACATTATTTAAGCTTGTGTTAATCGCGCTGCCTGTTACGGAACGCTCTTAACATCCACTAATTATTTTGGCGCACGAAACAAGGCTCCGTCTCTCTTCAACGTTCACCGACGGTACCGGAGTTAACGTTTGAACGTCCCAAGGAGACGCCGGAAGCGTTTTATTTCAACGGCGCGTCGCTAATTACAAGAACCGTATTTTTTCTTATTTATTTATCTTCAGTCGTCAGCGTTAACTCCGAGAATTAATTACGAATCTCTTTATAAGCACTTTCGTCGACGTCGTCGTCGTTGTTAGACGAGCAGGTAAGTAGGGACGTATGGGGGAATTTCGTAGGTACTTTGTAGTGTTTATCCTGTTTGCCGTTTCGAAATTCTTTATTGCCTGACTTTACGGGCTTCGCCGTTATTTTAAAGCAAATACTGTTTTTAATGATGATATAACGCAAATAAGGTTTATGAAATTTTATCTGAAATTAAAAGTTAAATACGGAGCTATTAGAGAGGAAGACTTTATGTATTTGGAAAATATCCAGGAAAATTAAAGTAAAGCTCGATTACTACAAGTAATTTAAAGACCTACCTCGACATGACACTGTTATGGGCTCAGATCTTTGATCAGTGTCTATGAACACAATTGGTCTCATGATCACGTTGTAACCTTGCCATTGAGGAATTATTTGGTATGAGCATCCTGCAAACTTACAACTTTCTGGGTGCTTTCTCTTTATTACACTTTGATTGAAAGAAGCAGACACTAACTAAACATTTGCAAAGACTTTTACTAAAGTGCGAATAAATGCAAGTAAAATATATTTTTTTGGTAAGGACGACGGTGTTATTAAATAATTTCGGAATACAGTGAAAAACCTGAATGAATTTCATGAAGTGCAGCGAACATGGAAAAGCGCTCTTTCTGAGGTAGGGCCAGAACAAACAGAACGCTCAAGTGCTTCTAATGACTGAGTACACATCATCTGCATACCCGGCATCCTTCGCAGCAGGGTGAGGCATATGCCCGTGCCGGTATTGCCTCATTTGCAACCTGCAGGTCGAATCATTTACATAGAATAACAACCCTGGGTGGTTTGTCAGGGAATTCAGCCGCCGCCGCGCTCTTGGCGTTCATTAATATTGCATGCTGTTATGTTTGTTAACTCTGATGGACCTGCCGTATAACATTCGAAAGTTTCGCGCGTTCAAGTCTCGCCAGAAGTAAATTGGGGCCGGACGCCGATCGGAAATATCGCCTCAAATATTCATGCTTTCCAAAGTTTTACGGCCGATTATCGAACGCGCTCCGCTTGTTGTTCTAACTTTTGAAATTTAAATGCTAAATCTACGCGACATGTTTTTCCTGGAAGCAACCTCGCCAATCATAATTCATTACAAATACAGGCATTTATTTATAAATCATAGTAACGCAGAATGACATTTTACATTGCTTACAGAAAGGCAGAACGTTTTTTTATAAACACTCCTGTATATATGAATTTATTTTTTATCCATTAACAAATTGTCTGCCTCACAGGAATTTTGCGACCTTATACAAATAAGACTCGTCCTTGACATTACAATGTTTAACGAAAGGCAGAATATTTTTTTGTAAACATCCTGCATCTAGGAATCTGTTTTAACTAATCCCACGCACGAGACTGCTTTTGATTTTCTAACTTATTAACAATTTTGCAACCAAATGTAATTACAGGGAAGCTGGTCCATAACGGCCTTAAATAAACAGACACTTAATCCCTGAGAATTTGCAAATGCACTTAAGCTGCGTTGCATAATCCACAATTTAGTTAGAATGTGACACAAATGGCTGTACGTCATAACATGTGTCACATTCTAACTTAGGTTAAATTAGCTTAATCTTTTATGCAACGCAGCCTAACTCTCTTTCTCTCCTCTGCATTTCTTAATCTGGTTTCTCAGTTCTTGGTCTTCAATATCCTTGTACCTTCCTCTACTAGGTTTTTTTTTTCACCTTGAATAAGCCGTGCTTTCTTCTTCATATCTCCTTTTCTCTTGTACTATTATCTAATTTTTTTGCATTCTCTCCTTCGTTGTCCCCATTGTCAACTTCATCTATTTTATTGTTACCTTTTCTCCATTAATTGTTTCGTCTGTGTATTCGAAAAAGTGAAACTCTTATCATCTTTTCACAACATTCACGCTTTTCGTCCAAACCTGACTAATAACACAGCCCCACAAAAAAAATTTTTTTTTCAGATCTGGGGGTCAAACTATAGCTGCTTTCCATTTACATATTAAGTAAGGAAAAATTATCTGATGTACGGTATTCAACCTCACTTTACATCAATACAAATCAAAGATAAATGTGGGTTAATAAAACACGAACTCAGGCAAGTGAGGACGAACAAAAGTTAGCTCACGAAGACGAAAGGGGGGCGGTAATTCGTCAGATCATTTTCCTCAGCAGTTTAACTGTAACACGCAAATGAGTGAGGTGAGGTGAGGTCATCTGATAAAAAGGGTAAAAGGAAAGCAGCTTATGTTTACTACATTTAACTCCATCACGTCAGGTTTACCAATAACCCCTTATAACCCTATAACCCAAGCTGTCAAGTCCTATTACACACAACGATCCTGTAGAGGGAGCTGTGCACCCACAATAACCCTATACACTTAACCCCGAACCCCCTAACCCTATAACCCCATAACCGATAACTCCAATAACCACGTTACTCACTAATTTGACTTGATCTCTTATCACGGGATCCTTATCAGGCCTCTATAAATAGAACATATTAAACCCTATAATCCCCATAACCCTATAACCCCATAATCTTTAACTCCAATAACCACGTTACGCAGTAGTTCGATTGTTTGATGTACCAAAAAGTAAAACGTAAAAGAAATCCTTTACACAGATCATTCGAAGAAAAAGGAACCCGTTATAGCTGTAAAAAAGAAAATGAGTGAAAAATTTTTATCCCCGTATTTACTCTATATTACAAATAGCCTTTTTAAGGGCTGAATGATGTACAAAATCAGTTCGCGCAACCTCCTCGTGGTGTATGTACATCGGGTAACTCTAATGACGGCGCACGGTCCTATTTTTTTATCGAAAACAAACGATCAACATTTACGCTGGGTTTCTCAGTCCTAGTTTAACTTTAAACTCCTGTTTATTCCCATGGTAGCAATTATAAAAACAATTGTTCCTATGAAAATAAATATGAGTCTAAAGTTAAACTAGGACTGAGAAACCCAGCCTTGAAGAATAGATATGGGATTATTGGTTACGTGGTCATGAGATTATGAGGTTATTGTTTACGAGGTTACGGGGTTATGGTATTATGAAGTTAGAGGGTTATGGAGTTAGGTGTTGGAGGATTATAGAGTTTAATATATTCTGTTTGTAGAGGCTTGATAAATACCGCGATGAGAGATCAAGTCAAACTACTGAGTAACGTGGTTATTGGAGTTATCGGTTATGGGGTTATAGTATTATGGTGTTAGGGGGTTCGGAGTTAAATGTTCATGAAATCACCTAACTTGTCATTACCTTTTCATGTCTCTCTTATGAGTCAAAATTTACATATCTGTTTTCTGCCTGTAATCTTGCTAATATCTCCTCTCCCACGTTTTCTTCAAATATGTGAAAGACGTGTGGTTAAAAAAATTATAAAAGAAAAGGGATGAATTATTATCCTTTGCTTTCAAATTTATCAATTTTAAGAGGCTTCGTCGAGACCCTATGTTGCTCTAGATGTCACGACAAGAGTGAGGCAAAAACGTATTATTACGCCCAAATTGAATCTTAATTCAAGCTTTACAAAAATAATTACACATAAATAATCAACAGTTTCCACTTCTTCTTCTTCTTCTTTGACCAAAAATTTAATCAAACCATAAAGGACCCAGATCATAATTTCTTTGTTTGAACGTGTCTGGTTTGAGCTTTAGTTAACCAAGAATTGCTCTCAAATGCCCCTTTTATGTGAAATACTCTTCTTATTAATATTAAATATTACACCTAATTATGTGATGTTTTCTCACCCGAACCATGATACTAGATACAGAGAGACTGACGGACTTTCGGAGTTTGATCACGCTATGACACTCAGCGAATACTACTTTCAGCTTCGGACTCTGGGTGATGTTCTCGACCACACTACTTGTAGTTATGTGGTATTTCTGCATTAAACCAAGTCGTCTTTTATATGGCTTATACCGAAAATTCCGGTATCGACAAACTTTGCACGTGGGCCATTTGCCCAATGAGTCGTCCTAATATCCCTAGACAGTCCGCTCTTACTCGTGTCTGTTTGTAATTGCAAAAGGCCTGTTTTTTTATGAGTCATTTCGGCATGCAGCTGGTATTTTTTGGATGCAGTTTTATTGCAAACGGCAAAACCTTTGAAAAAGCAAGTGGTTTGTTTCCACTGTAGCGTAGGCAACGTTCTATCGTGTTTAACTTACGCAATGAGCTTAATGATTTAGAAATTACCGATTTCTTACAGTTCTTATGGAAGTAAAACTTTCAGTATTCTCAAAACCAAAGATTTTTAATAAGACAACTGTAAAGTGAAAGTGAAAGATTGAATACCGAAAACCATTAATATTCACTTTGTAAATGTTCTCACAATATTTTTATTATTTAAAATCCCCTGTCCCTCCATTTGCCTTCTCCTTGTTTTCGTAATATCTCGCGGACATTTTCGTTCCATGTCTATTAACTTCTTTTAGGTTTTTCTTAAATACTTACCTCCCACGTGCCTAATACTTTGTGTAAATAACATGTCCTTTCGTTCTTCTATTTTACTGCAACCAATTCCATCTTTAATCCCTACCTTTGATTAGATCTACACGAGAACTTTATTTCCGATGTTTGAAATTTACTTTTCTTTTTTCCACCCAATTTCTAATTCTCGCATTCATTATGATAACTTAGGCATATATTTTTAGTTCTTTTTATTATCTTGTCTATATTATTTTAAAGTTATTATTCGGTTAACTTTTTCTTGAGGTATTCTCTTTATTATTAAACTTAGTAAAAATATCTTGAATAAATCGCTATTTGAATTATACGAGTAACTTATCTGAGCAAGTGGTTTTCGAACAGAACTATGGCTTTCAAATAATTGTTCAACTTTCATTTTCTTTTTGTTTTTAAACGCCGTAACTAAGGAAACGACGCCGACAAATAGAAGAAAGGTAGGCTCGTGCTTGGCAACATGTTATAACTCCTCATAACATATCTTTCTTCTTTTTATCTCCCATTCGAATTTTTGTTCTTCTTCCTTTATGCAATCCTCTGTCCTGGCATCCCTTGCCCTTGCAACTTTTATGTCTTCATTAATTTGTGGTTTTCAGAACAAATTCATTAGTTCCCCTTTACTTCATTTTTCCTTCCTCTGTAAACATCTTATACGAGTATTGTTTTCTCTCATATCTCATTTGTATCATTATAATGTGTATGTGTTCTATTGTCTACATATTTCAGTACTTTCTTCTGTGCTGCTGCGCTCTTGTGTGCTTTTATAAGTTTTTTCACCTTACTTTTCTATGATGACTGTTTCCAGGAAAGTATATAAAACTTTCAACCCGATAACCCACATTGCTTCCTTTCTGCATTTCAATCATTAGATCGTATTTTCTTTCTTGTCTGTCCTTTCATGTCTATTTATTTTGACAACTTTAGCTTTGCGTATTGCCTTATAAACCTCTAACAGTTCATGATTACTCTTGACTTTAATCAAAAAAAGAATTAAAATAGAACCTTTAGGTTAAATTTCGACAAAAAAGAGGAGGATCGGTCCAGAGGAAAAATTGAAGTTATGCTGCTTGTTGATTGTTGAATTTTTCTTGTCATTTAGTTTCCGGTTGTACCGCTTCACAATTACTTTTTCTTGTCCTCGTTTCGTCATTTTAAGTCATGTACTGCTTAATTATTGTTACACAATCTAAAATTAAAAAATATTTCTCAAAGCAAATGTATTTCAAATAGATACTTTGCGAGGTTCTATTCTGTTGGGATTTTACGACTGTAATTCATTTATTATATTTTTATATGTTACAGTGAACAATATTTTTCACTAAATCTCAAAATCTTCTGTCGCATATTCGTATAGTTCACCGAAGCGGATTTTTAGGTTCTCTTTAATAATGTAATTCCAAATTTACGATCAAAGTTTCCATAAAATTTCTATTGGAATACAATCTACGTTTTGTAGTATCCAGCCTTTTAATTTTTAGCAAAGTCTTTACCGATTAAGTCTCGTCCAAAGTTCACAAGTACCGAATTGTCTAAATCACAACAATCTTAAATTGTTTAAAATTTACTATAATTTTTATTTTATTAATTAATTCAATCATATCAAAGCATTTCATGCTTTCACACGGAAATTTGTTTTTTGTACATTTGTTATAGACGTAAAACGTGTATTTTGCAAACTGCACTCCATCAGTTTAATTTCTGTGGTGTGAAATGTCAGCAGTTTCAATTTTCAATCCGTGCTCGTATAGTCAATAGTTCGTAACTAAAGCACGTTGGCGAGAGGAGATAAATTATGAACGGAATCTAAAACCGCAAAACTTTGGGCGCCTAAAATGTAATCCGAGTTGAAACAAAGATAAACTGCATTATTTATATCCCAACTTCATAATTGTATTTATTATACATATATAAGGGCTCACTTTGTCAAGATACTCGCGATAACCGAAACTTTCACTTCTATTATAAAATATGGCAACTACTTTATCAAGCTGTCAGTTCGCAGGAGCGCAGGATACAAAAAGTAATATAACTGCTCGGAGATTCAACTCTATTCGAACGTTTGCACAGTTAGGGATGAAAATTTGATTTTATTTTGAGAGACGTGGAGGATGATAACATAATTACGTTCCATTTGCTACCGGATGAATAGCGCTCGTCCTTCAGACACAATTTCTCTCTCTCGAATATATATTATTCAAGTCCGTGATCCACGATTATCCGGTGAAGATCGTAATGAATATGGCGAGTCAGCGGCAATAGTATCGGAACATTTATATGACAAATGAGCGCTGCGCCGAGGAAAACGGAAACAGAAATAATAAGCGGCACGATGACGAGTTTTCCGGGGAAGTCGTGTAATCTAAGGTAATTCAACGGGCAGGATGTAATTGACTTCGGGCATCATCGATAGAGAACGTAGTTATAATGATATTTATATGATATCGTTTCGCTTCGATTCTCCCGTTCGCGTTCCTAACTGCAATAACAATATCGGAAACTAAATTGGTTCTTGAATTGCAATGCCACCTAATAACAATTGAAGTCTTTCATCTCCGAGGGACAATCTCTGTGTACGTGCAGACGATGAGGACGTCAATTAAATATGAGTTCGTTCTTCCAGCTCTGGACTTTCCACACTTGATGCATTTAAGAGGAAAATTATGTCAGTTAACAGAAACAAGGAAACTGTTAACTAGGACTAAAAGCCTCGACTTCAAGTTTATAAATGGCTTATGCGATACGACCGCAGCTCTAAGCAGGGATGGTCGATTATGTTAAATGATGATCCCCTAAATACTCAAGACAAGCTAAGAAGTTTTGGGACAGTACTGAACAAGCTCTGGATAGATATTGTTATAATAACTGACGGAAACTTTACCGCACAAGCCAAACAGTTGTTAAATATTAACTTGTCATGTTCATTTTCGTTTTTCTTCGATAACACGAGATGTTCCTGTTTGAAATTCAACGGGCGAGGGAAAATTTTGAACAACCCAGAAAAATATTAATAGGTTTTTGTGTTCTACTTTCTGTACAAATATTAATTTAATATAAAATTCGAACGTATCCGGTTGAGCATTTTTTGTGCGGTTGAAATCGCGAGTGCTTCAGAAGCAAACAATTCGGTTTATTTGCGGGAGTGGTGCAGATAAATAAAGCTGCGGAACAGGGAATTTATTTGTTGAGCGGTCGGAAAAGGTCCTGTGGCGGTTAGTGGCGAGTGGTATTGTGGTCGATTTCGCAGTCCTGTTTATGACACATCTCCAGCCTAAACAATATCACATCACACTCGAGTCTAATGCACATGTTCCGCCGTTCCTGTGACGTAATTGTGGTAAAACTAAATGAAGCAATTACTATACCTTATGTTATACCGACACGAACACTTGCCGAGTAATTTTAGAGGCGAACCTGTTTGCCACGGCAAACCGCATTCAATTTCAAACTGTGCGCTCTATACTACAATGCGCCGGTTATAATTAAATTTTCTCTGTACTAAACGTCCCTCCGAACTACGCAAACATCTTACCTTAATCCCTTTACTTGCTCTGACTGGCGGACAATCGACACGAATGGTGGCGCGGCGCGCTGTCAAAGATTTCCATTAGAAGACTTGACAAACACCCTGTTAGATTATTAATGGACACGTTGTACTAAGAAATTGGTTTTCACCAAGTCAGATTTCCGAACAAAGAACGCGGCGTATAAAGTTACGCGTACGTTTAATTAAAGTTTCCGGCTAACGAAAACAACAAAACTCTATTAAGAATTTAAAACCATCCGTCTTGCCTGCTCGTGTATATTTTTTACTGCACGAATTTACCAGCAATTTTTCTTTGTATCTGACCTCATTAACGTAAAACTTTTATTCTTTAAAGTTTTAATAAGAAAGTTAATTAGGGAGTAAATTATGGATTTACAATCTCTCTCATACAAGAGATAGTTATATACAACGTAAACTTTCCTCGGGCGTTCTTATTTTCAAAATTATAAACTTTCTTCTTGTTTGTTACAACCCCACGTTACGGAAGAACTTTTCAAATATCAAAAAAGTGAGAAACAATAGATTATACCAACAGTATCTTCAAGATTCAATAACACTTGCCTTTAGCTCACCTTCGATCAGTTTAAACTAGGCTGAAGTTAGCAGTAGTTGGAAGGAAAGTACGAGGGCCGCCCTTTAAGTTTTTACAAATGACTACTAGATGGCGCTATTGAGATGTGACGTGACTATTTTCGTAAAATTTGACATTTGTTATTGTTAAAACAGAAACAGCTCAGAAATCGGCCGATTAGTTTGTTTACAGTGAGCGTTTAAAAAAAGCAATTTTGTAGAAAAATGGAAATTTCACGTGAAGGTTTTCGTTGGATGATTTTTTATGATTTTAGTAAAGGCTTAACTCAACAACAATGCCTCGAATCGCTTCGTTCAACTTTTGGTAATGAAGCTCCATCAGAAAAGACAGTTTACAACTGGTTTGCAGAATTTCGTCGTGGTCGTGCTTTCGTCAGTGATGAATTTCGTGAAAGTCGACCAAAATCGGTTGTTGTTCCAAAAAACATCGATGCTGTGCGCAACATGATTGAAGAGGATCGCCATGTGACTTACCGTGAGATAGAGGCATTCTTAGGCATATCGAAGACTGCAGTACATTCGATTTTGCATGAACATTTAGGCGTAAAAAAGATCTGCTCCCGATGGATTCCTCATAATTTGACCGAAGCTCAGAAAAAGGCTCGTGTCAAGTGGTGTAAGGAAATGATCAAGAAATTCGGCCGAGGAACTGCAAAATCCGTATACAACATCGTAACAGGTGACGAAACTGGGATATATTCGTACGAGCCGGAAACTAAGCAACAATCAATTGTTTGGATGTTCCAAGATGAACCAAATCCAACAAAAGTTGTTCGTTCACGAAGCACTTCCAAGAAAATGATTGCTTGTTTCTTTGGTTGTACTGGACATGCCGCAACCATTCCTTTAGAGGATCGAAGAACAGTTAATGCTGAATGGTATACAACAATTTGTTTGCCAGAAGTCATCGATGAAATTAGGAAAAACAACCGAAAACGTCGCATCATCCTTCATCATGACAATGCCAGTTCTCACACAGCACGTTCAACAGTTCATTACTTGAAGGAGAAAAACATTGAATTAATGTCTCATTGCCCGTATTCACCTGATTTATCGCCTAACGACTTCTTTGTATTCCCGAATGTCAAACAAAAAATGCGTGGGCAGCGATTTTCATCACCTCAAGAAGCTGTTGAAGCCTTCAAAAACCATGTTTTAGAGATACCAGCTTCAGAATGGAAAAAATGTTTCGAGAATTGGTTCGAACGCATGCAAAAGTGTATAAAACTTAAAGGCGAATATTTTAAAAAGCAATAAAACGATTTGTACCAAAAAAAAATTTTTCTTTTCTTGTTTTTGTAAAAACTAAAAAGGTATCCCTCGTAGTTGTTGAAAATTAGTTTTATAAACTGTTACAATAAGTGAGTAGGTGATCTCAAACCGTTAAAAATTAATCCTTACTTCACGCCGAAGAGATTTTTCGTCAATATCTCGATAAAACAGTTTTGAACAATACTACGTTTTGAAAACCACCTCCTCAAGTATTTACTTTTAACTTAACATGTTCTCCTCATAAAGAGCATAGTATAGTAGAGTCGCGATTAATAAAAGACGCAAAATGTACTAACGCCATAATATTCGAAATGAAACAAAAAATATTGAAGCATTATCCCAGGTGTTCAAATTCAGAACTAATACTTTTGTAGCCACATGCAAGAAGGATATAAGCGGACTTGCGGGAATTTAGTTTCCAAAAATAGATCACGGATTATATTTGCCGCGCCCGGTTAAAAGCGTAATTCTCTCTATGATATTATGCGGTAGACTAACTGGAAAAAAAGATCACGAAACAAAAACGAATTTAGGACCTTATAAAGCTCTCCCCAATTTTTAAAATCTGCGACGCTATTAATATCAGAGTTTCAAGGTATACCTTCAAAAAATTGTTCGTCTTTAATTGTCACTTTTTTGGTTATTTTTTTAATTTGTAACTTTGGTTTAGAATAAATAAAATTGAAGTAGTTAAATAAGTAGATTCAATACTTCAATAAATATATATAAGAAATATAAAATAGGGAAATAACTTTCTCCAGCAGAGCAGTCTTGAAAGAATTAATACGATGAAGTTCTAAAAATGAAGTCTAAAGATTGAAAAAGTTCACGATAGTCCAAATTTGCTGTAATACAAAAAAATTTAATTCAAATTACTTTTTAATCTCTCACTAATTATTCTTGGAGACAACTTATTGTAACTATTTATCTTAAAAGTGCTTCTGATCGCGAAGGCGAATTTAAGGAATCAATGTGTTCGTGCTAGCAGGATAGCAGTCTGACTGATACTGGAACTAAATTTTGAAAATGTTCTTCTTGGAATTCCAAGGATGAAGGATTCCTTAATTTTTATTCAAAATGTGTCGATTTGCCTCTGTTACTCTTCTACTCGTCATGGCATCGCTTCGGAAGGCTTCTGTGGAAGATTCGCCAATCTCTTCCCTATCATATCCCAAATGTGTTCTATAGGCGAAAGAGATCGACGGCCACGGGCTTGCTCTAAGAAGTAACTTGTGGTCCTTGCAATGAGTGGACGTACGTTATCTTTCTGGAAAAAAGGGTTTTCTTGCCATTGCAAGTAAGGAAGAACGTGAAATTCTACCACTTCATTAACATAGTATTGAGTAGTCACGTTGCCTTGGATAAATACCAAAGGAGACCTGCTTCCGTAAGCAATAGCACCCCACACCATAACACCGATAATTCGATGAACATCTCTCTCAACGAAAAATTCAACATTCCACAGTTCACCACGTCTTCGTCGGATCCTCTGCCTCCTGTCATGCATCCCAAACAGAATCGAAATTCATCGCTGAACACTACTCTTTTCCATTCGATGTTCTAGCGGACTCTTTCCCTGCACCGGTCGAAACGTTGCTGACGATGTTGAGTAGTCAAAGGTGGCCGATAACAACGCAAGCCAATAGTCGTCTTCACCAAACCATTGATCAGAAATTGATCTGGTGGTAGAGGATCGGTCTCTTAAAGTCATAATTTTGTGGTGGCGATCCTGAACTGCATTCGTTCGTCTTCAGCCCCCGGTTCCTCTTCTGCAACGTTCTTACCTTCTCCAGCCCTTGCCTGGTAGCATCTCATAACGGTGAATTGGTTTCGGTAGAGACGGTTCGCAATTTCTCGAAATAAGAAACCACCCTTCCGTAAGCCAACAATCCGACCTATCTAGAATTCGCTCAGCTGATGGTGAATGGTACGTTTTCTTATTCTAGGTATTACCGAACTCTTCAACTCTCACTGGATTGTTCTAAGCCACATTTTAATCGATTGTTACTCTTAAATAACCAAACGGTTAGGTAAAATTTCATGCAAAAATTTCCATCCCTTCTTTACGTAAATAAATATTGAAAAACAACTTTTTCTACAAAAGTAACTGCTAGTTTAATGTAAGTATTCCGTAAATATAAATAACTAAATTATAGTGTCCCGTGCTATTTAACAAAATTTTAGAAACGCTTTTGTCTGAACACATTTGCTTTCAACATTAAAAGCTAATACAGAAAATTGTGATGTTGTTTTTGGACAATTTTGGACCTCATCTCATGTATTAGCTCAAACCAATTTATTAAGATTTTGCGATCTTTATCTTTATTGCTGGTATCATACATACCGATTGTTTCACTGAAACTTGAAAAACGGCAGAGATAGTACAGGCTACAGGTTTGCTGCCACATCTATTTCACTGTATTTTCTGGTCACGAGATTCATATAACAATAAAAGGCTTTAAGAAAAGAACGCGCAAAATATGTGCGTACGTTTTCATCTTAAAATGAAACATATTATGGTATACTTTGAGAAACTCTGTATCAAAAAAAACATCGCATTCTTTTTTTCCTTTAGATTATGAGAAGGACAGATGCGTTCTTACTGCGGAGATAAATAACAAAGTACATACAGAGAGAATCAATCTTAAAAAATTTAGGGATTTCTCAGAAATAATCGTTTTGATTGCCCTTTTCGAGAAAAACAAAACCGGGCTATCATCATTGATTTAGAGGGTATCGATACAAAACGAAAATTCTTAGAGAACTTTTTTCATCGAATTTCCGTTCATGAATATTATTAAAAAAATTAACGTAGATTGAATCCTGTTGGTCGTTATAGTCCCTGTTATACATACATACCATATTGTCACGACTAAATCATGAAATGCCTTCATCCGGATTAAATTTATTCGATGGTTAAGATTCAAGGGGAGGGGGGGTTGATAGAGCTTGTTAAAGAATTTATTGAATTTTCTCAATTTACGTAATTCAGCATTCCTGGCGTCCATTTGAACTTCTGGTGTAAATGAAGACGTTAATTCGTAAGTCATCGGTCCGTAATTATACTCCACTTTATACTTTCTAAGTATCTTTGCTAATATAGTATGGAATTCATCATCCGCAAATTTTCTACCTATAGCCGAAGGGTAATCGTACAAAGGGGTGAATTTCATTCTGTGAAAACGGGCACTCTTACGAGCCATCTTTCTGGTGCAAATTTACTAGGTTGGTTAAAATATTTCCTCATGTTTCCGATGACTGAATGCCAAAAAATCACATGCGTCCCTTTCGGTATTTCTTAGTCGCATAAATTTCATTCTTTTTATTATATTCCGATCGTATGGATCTGAGTTAGGAGAATATACGATGAAATGACATCACTTGACAAATACGCAAGACTGTGTCACGAAAGTTAGAAGGAGATAGCTTTATAAAAGTTCTTTGACTTATCCTATCAATCGGCATATAATCAAAAAATGAACCGCTTTGCAAAATTCTGCCATTTCCTGAAACTACGGGTTTTAACCTCAGTGTTTCTTTTTGAGAGCCTTTACCCATGATACAGCTTCGAGGAATGAAACAGTAATGGAAATGTCAGATACAGATAGTGCGTTTTTAATTTCCTCATGCAAGGTCTGGTTTGTCTTAGTTTTGAGCAAATGGTACCTGGTTGAAGCAACTGCTTTTAGTACTGCTTTTAATACCTGCATTGTTATTAAAAGCACCGAATAATTATAACAAAGGGAAGTACTAAGCCACACGTTATTGAAAATTTATATTATATTCAAATAACGAGTGCTATGATAATGGAAACTCAAAAAATAATTCCCGTCTTTTCCTGGAAATTTACGAAAGCCTCAAAATTTATTGGAAAGATATACAACATATTAATTTTCTTTTCTAGAGATTTTTGTGGTTAAATATCACCATGTATAAGAATCGTTTATCGGTGAAAGCCTCAAAATTTATTGGAAAGATATACAACATATTAATTTTCTTTTCTAGAGATTTTTGTGGTTAAATATCACCATGTATAAGAATCGTTTATCGGTTTTTGTGAATTATTTCATTTGCATAGAAAGAAAATTCTGGTTCATTGATGTACATACATACGAGCCCTGTCTCAGTGAAGTTGGCCCAACTATGTATTCAAAATATGGAAACTGAATATATATTACAATAAAGAAAAACTAGTTCAAGATATATAGTTTTTAATCCATCCACATGTTGTTAAAGTTATTTCTTAAAAATATTCTCAGATATTTTCAGAAAGCTGCGCTCGCAGCCAGCAAGAACTGTTCCAGAGTTACGTGCTCGGCTTCAACAAATTTGGTACAATTTCCCACCTGATGAATGCCAGATTTTAGTTAACACAATATATCGAAACGATAATAAGTCGAAAAGGTGGCGTAATGCAATGATATCTTTATCTTTAATTTTCGTCGATTTTTTATTTTGCGATAATATTAGATGTACCTTCGTGTTCCTATTTTTTATTAGTGAGAATTTAGGTGAGAATTTAGTTTTATATGTTAAAAGTTAATAAACAATTCCCAGATCATTACAAAATTGTATTGGTTTTCATAATTTTTCATGATTTTCTGAAAAAAAAAATTTTTCGTTAATTGGGCCAACTTCACTGAGACAGGGCTCGTATACATACCTGTATTAAGATATACAGACATAGAAAATCGATAAATCTGACAGACATGATCACAAGTTAGCTAGTTGCGCTGATGGAAAACAGATAATCAACACTAGCAGATAGGTGTAAGTATGTAAAGATCAAAGCAATCAAAGTGGTAAAATCTGTGCAAACTTTGCGCTTAGTGCAATGTATTATACAAGTTTATCCATACTATTAACTAACAAGTAGCGAGAGTTTGCCATGGAATGATGTGGGGAATAATTACTCGCCGGAGGGTTCCCTGCAATTCTACCTGTCATCGTAGGAAAAGCGATAGCAATATTTTGAATAAATTACGCGGCACGAAGCATTAGTTCAAGGGAAGGGTGGACGAAAAAGTCGGGATTTTTTTCCGCCCGCTTAAGGCCTAAATCATTCGGCCGCTTTATATAGCCTGTCCTTTATGTTTCAGCAATTAATTAAAATTTCCAAATGAAATATACCTCAAATTTTCCTCCGGAATTACATTTTTATATGCATAGGGCATAAATTTCAGGTATTTTTCTTTATTAACTTTATTTTATAGCATGTTTTATTCACTGTATTTTCATCCTACGTTTCCTGTACGACCTACACAAAACGAGCAGTACTAAAATTTCTTTTTGCGGAATATAAAATTCAAAACAAATCTCATAAAGTTTTATTATATCGCGCAATACATTTAAGTAGTTGGTATTGTAATTTAGTTTACGTCGAACAAAAGGGCCTTTTGAGGATAGAATGTCACTTCAACGGCAAAGTGTTTTTAATGATCTATCTTTAAAGTAATTACTTTTCATTTTTTTTCCTCTCGGGACAAGTAATTAAAACTATCTCATTACATTACGAACTTACTAATTACACAATGTGTCAAAAGCAGTCTTGGTAAAAGGTAGTTTAATCATATGATCAATACCGTACGTGAAAGTCGCTTTGAGTTACAAAAGAACATTTCAAAATGTAATTATCCATCGTGTATAATTGGAAGCAGTGTACTATCGTGGTACCATATCCTGTCGCGCGTCTGTATCCACAGTGGCGTGGGGGTGGTCGGAGGGCAGGGGTAGGAAATGACTCCAAAACTAAAGCCTATCGACGCGTGCCGTTCTGGTGCTCATTATTGCAGGATTACAGTTCATTAGTTGAACGGATCAAAGCTGCTGAGCGCTGATATACGTTTCTGTACCCGGCTGTGATCTGTGAAATAATACCAATTTCATATCGATGGCACTCCTAAAATTTCAAATGGCCATTGTTTTAATTCATTGTTAGAGCTTGATATCAACCCTACATTTGTTTGATGAATTCGAATTTGCTCTGCACGTCGCATAGTTTTACCACTTGGCTTTGTTTTGCATAATAATATTATTTTTATTTATTACATATACAATTATGACAGCTTGCGCCCTAAAATACTTCACACATTAACTGTCAATATAAACTGAAATGTGGTGATGCTATCTTATCTTAAATTTCATGGCAAGAGTTGATAAAATATGTAAAAAGTCACTTGGTATTTTTATTTACAATAATTGTTTTCCTTTCTTAAAATCGACAAAGAAAAAGTTTTGTTTTCTGAGATGATTTCTGAACCTGTACAATGGTGAATAATTTTCTTTTATTGTAACGGTAACAATTTATTTTTAGTTTTATTAAATCATTTTGCATAGATTTTACGATAGAATTTAAACATCAAGATCAAAGCTCCGTTTTAAATCTGTTCTAAATTAGAAAAAAAAAGTAAAGCTTCGCTCGATATCCGCCCGGAGCATTGGAGTTCCGGAAATGTAAAACGTCAAGATGTTCACCGCTTCACATGCATCATAAAACTGTTCTACATGCACCGAAAAAAGCAAAAAAAAAAAAAAGTAATACAACCGCCGCTAGAAATTCGAGAGTAATTCTGCGAAGCGAAATACAAAAATGTAGTAGCACCGGCGCTATATAACGCAAGTGATTTACAATTTACAATTCACGGCATATAATTGGTATTCCGAGTTCGGTTCGAGCTTCGAATAACTGACCACCTGTTGACAGTAGAATGCCAACAGTTTTTTTTCTAGCAGTTTGCAAACCTACATCTGCTCGCCCAAACCTTTAAGCCTACCGGAGTCCGCACGCAAGAAATCCCCGGTTTTGCCGGAGCGTGCGGTAAAATCACGCCTATGGGGCGGATTGCTTATTCATGTCGGTGCTAATTTATGCATGCCTTTTTTTACGTTGCCGAACTGAAACGTTAAATTGTTCATGTGAAGAGGAGCATCAGGAGAATTTTTATTGGCAATACATCATCATCGTTAATTATGCTATTGGAAATGAACTGGCTACCAGAAATGCAAATGAAAAACAGAACCAATAACGCTTATGAATTATGAAACGTTAAAAAAACATTGAAAAGAAATTTCAAATCGTTATTCAGTGGGAGTTTTACGTGTTAAGAAGAAAGAAATATGAGGGCTTTTACTTTTATTTATTGCATAATTTCTTTGGAAGTTATTGGACTACCTATTGCTATAATATTCAGACATTCTTATATTATTCTTTGTGTACAAAATTTCAATTTAAAGAAATTTTTTAATTTCAGTATTTTTATACTAGTTATACCGTTGAGTGAAGGCGAAGCCGCATGTATTTTTTCGTAGCCAGTGCAGGATCCGAGATGGGATCCGAGATTAGTTTGGTCGTAAACCTCTCTGTTTAAATGCTAGCATCCAATATTTCTTAGTCGAGAACCTATTATTATTCGACGTCCTGCGTTGCCTATTTAAGGTTTAAATTAAGCGAAATGTTCCTTCCCTTCCAATAATGAATTCCGATATTTTTTCCAACATTTTAATATTGATTTATTAGAAATAAATGTAAAACGCAAATCGTCTAATTTCTACTTACGTACATTGATACAAGATAGCAGCACCAGAAAGTAGACTGCGGCGAGCAGAGGGACACCCCTCTTTCCCCACTGTCAAATTGTGTATCTTCATATTTCTTCAATCAACGGTTATACCACATATACCAGATAGTCAACGAGGTAGGACGCTTTAAAAATAGTTTGTTAAATACTTAATAGATGTCACTTGTTTGCGCAAATTCGAAAACTATACATTTGTCACGAACCATTTACTAATTCCGACTTTACCACCAGATGTCTCTTTTAAGCAACGAAGAAATAAGTGTAAAGTGGGGTCAAGATGCATTAATGTAACGTATGGTTATAATATGCTATTAATTCTTCTTTAAAATTTTGCATCACACCTCTTAGTTATAGAATTTGTTTACATGTTACTTATATTTACAGGTTTCGTTTTTCCACTGTGCTATTACAACAGTAGCGCCACCACGTATTTAATGAGCTAGCTCCAAACTAACATCGAGTTTGTCGCCAAATTGTGGCGTCAAATTTAAATCATTTGATGAGCCATCTATTATGTGTATCTGTGGTGATAATAGATAAATTTCTTCTATACTTTTTGTATTATTTTGTAGTCGATTGAGTTGTTCAAAAAATAAGTACATTATTGAAGTGGAACGTTAAAAGTTATGATATGAAAAGATCAAAATTTTGATGTCAACAGAAAATGCTAAGAAGTTTTGAAAGAAGGAATAAGACCCAATTAAGTTTAACATCTGGAGTTATCCTCAAAATATGTTATATAAAAATTCAGGCAGAGCAGATTTCAGGAAAAGCCAGAGCTGATCCCAGCGAGCAAATCAATCGGCATGGCCTCAGGATAGACGGGCCGCGTGGTCACAATCCCTCTCTGACAAGAGCTTTCCTCTCGCTCTGCCGCTCGCACAAATCTATTAGAAATCGTTAAATCCAAGCTCGAGTGGAGAGCGCCATCCAATTCCACATGTCTCCTCATCGGATCAACTCACGGACGAAAAGACATTTTGTTATTGAATGCCGCGGGTTGCTTGGGGTCGGCGGGAATTTCCAGTAGGCGTTGGAAATACCGCGCAATAAAACGTGTTCGTTTGAATCGTGACGTTTTGGAATTTACTGTACCTCCTGGAGGCAAAACGTTTGATGTCAATAATTAAAGTCTTGAATTTCCTCTTATCGTCTCGGAAAATCCTCGAGTGTTTTCTGCCGTAAATTAATTCTCACGCAAATTGAATAAAGTTTCCCATTAGATCCTCAAGAATAAAGTGACCCTCTGGGTAAAATATTAAACATGCATGAAGTTGCTAAACGGAGTTTCTTGCTCCTACATTTTCCTCACTACCGCTAATGTGAATTATACATACATTTTACTTAAGTTAACAACTTTGCGAATTTCTGCCGGAAACTGCAAAACTCTATCATTCCATTTATTTACGGATTAAAACTTTTTGCAACGCGCAAATTAAATACAAATACAAACAGCTCCCCAACTATGTTAAAAGCTATTATTAATTTGTTTCAGGGAGCCTCTTCCAGCTTAGTAGTAAAATTTGCAGATACTGAAAAGGAAAGACAACTTAGACGCATGCAGCAGATGGCCGGAAATATGAGTCTTCTCAACCCCTTCGTGTTCAACCAATTTGGAGCGTATGGAGCTTACGCACAGGTACTTTCTTAAAATCCAACACCAACTCCGTTTTTTAATTGAAACCAAAACTTTAATACCCGCAGATACTTTTGTTCAAAGCAATGCTTTCATTCTAAACAAATCAACCCTTGAATAACACCTTTTGACTTATTGAAATGTTTTGTCCCGTACCTATACCTCTAAAACTGAATAAAAAAAGACACCACCATTAATAGGAAAAACGACACGATAGATACTTTTTAAGCCCCAAATCACATAGTTCTGTCGATACGATAAATTAATTAGGTACCCAAAACCTTAAAGCTGTTCTGATCAAGCTGTTGATGCAGAAGCAAATAGACTTGGGCGTTGTTCTTCCAGTTTAATCCTTCCAGTAGATAATAGATGCATTCTTTTCAGCAACAGGCCGCGCTGATGGCTGCAGCAACGGCACAGGGAACGTATATAAATCCAATGGCCGCCCTAGCGACACAAATACCTCACGCGCTAAATGGTATGGCGAATTCTGTCGTTCCGCCGACGTCAGGTACCCCAACTTGGTTCTCCCAAGATTTTTCAATTTCACAAAAGGAAATTGCAGGTGCCGGCTCAGGTCAACCTGTGAACGGTGCCATCCCCAGCCTGCCTTCCCCCACGATGCCAACCTTTAACATGGCCGCCCAAACACCAAACGGCCAGCCGGGTGGGACTGAAGCAGTCTACACGAACGGAATTCCCCAGACCTACCCAGCTCGTGAGTAATCTTTTATTTCCTTCTGACAGACTGTTCTTTGCGTTAATCAGAATCCATTTTCTCATTCGCTTTTTCGTCGTCGTAAATTAGTGTTAGTGTAAAGAACGGTCTGTCATAGTTTTTCTCTCACCATTGCAACAATAAAGTACTGGACTCACTGAAATGCAGATGCGCTTCATCTGTCCATTCCAGCGCAAGGGTTGCCCAATGGTGAAGCGGCGCTGCAGCATGCGGCCTACCCTGGAATGCAACCTTATCCTGGAGTCGGTGAGTTGAGAAAATTCCTCCGAACTACTCGAATTAGCTAATAGTTACATGGAGCAAACTCACTTAGCTGTTTAGGTGTTGTATTGAAGTACACGTTGCAGATGCAGCTTGACATTCATTTTTCTGTTTAACGTTGGTCACATGTTGTCTTACTGTGTGGCAGAAAAATGTTTCTGTGTGCTTTAGATATTTCTTTTCGTTCCTCAGAAGGATTGTTTTGCTTTTTTCTGTTGATTTGTATAAGGGCAACACAAATTTTAATCTTAAGCTTACTAAGGTCCGATTTTACAATCGTCGGATAAGCATTATTCTTAGAATAACGTGACGTAGGTATGACGTAGATATGGAGGACCATTAAAGGATATTCGGCGAACAGTTATTCCGTCCTTATTCCACGATTGTAAAACTGGGCCTAGGACCCGGTCTTTTCATCTTCAATTAACTTTATCTGGCGATTAATTCCTATAGTAACGATTGTGATCACAATGTTACTATGAGAATTAATGGGCAGATAAAGTTAATTGGAGATGAAAAGACCGGTCCTTAATCATGTTTTCTAAACTAATTTATCAAATCGAATGAATCAATTCGTGATTTATTGATCGGAATTAGTATTAATTTCTGAATCTGAATCTGTCATTGGGTAATATAATCGATTTTTAGATATTTACAATTGCCCATGAATTGCCCATTTGTTTTGCCTTTATTTGTAAACAACTGACAAAAATTACTTAACAAAAAAAGTGGACCTGTTTTGTTTTCTTATCTTATACATCAAGATAATGAATTCAACAATCTTTCTGAATGATTTAATTTATATGAAACACTCGTGAAATTCTATATTCATAACGTAATAAATATATTAACTGAAATCCGTTCTTGTCAAGCCCGAAAGTTAGCCCGCAGCAGTTAATAGATTTATTAAAATGTGGATATAAGCTTTCATTAGCATGTCGTTTGCTTTGATGGGGAAGTTTGGGTGTGATTCGTTTAAATTTGTCGGCAGCTTACCCCGCGGTATACGGACAGTTCCCCCAGGCAATACCCCAACCTATGTCAGCAGTCGCTCCCGCTCAAAGGGAAGGTAAGGCATCCAAAGCTGATTCCACATTTAAATTATCTATAAGGCCCACCCCAATCATACAGATAAGATGAGAAAACTATTCTGTAAAAATTTTACTCTATTTGTTGTACTTAAATGTTAAATATATATATTTATATGATGTTGCATTAACTCCTTGTCAATTCTGTGTGTTCAATGTTATATATTGCACTCGATGTGAAGCATTGGCTACCATCCCGTGTTACTGTGTCGTTGTTGTATGATTGTGTCCGATAGATATTCAAAATTAACATACTTAGATAATATATTTTGATGGCACAGTTTTAATATAGAATTAACTTACCTAATTTGGTAGATAGCTTTTGAAGTCGTAGATTATTACGAACGCAGAAATTAGGGCAGATCTTTTTCTTAATCGCGTTAATCTTTTTGCCAGGTTGTTCCATATCGGGGCCGGAAGGCTGCAACCTCTTTATCTACCATTTACCTCAAGAGTTTGGTGATGCCGAATTGATGCAGATGTTCCTACCTTTTGGAAATGTCATCAGTTCAAAAGTATTTATTGATCGTGCCACAAATCAGAGCAAATGTTTTGGTAAGTATTCGTTTTATTATTTATTCTTGTAAATTTTCACAATTTTGTGTTTTGCGGTTTGTTAGCTAACAAAATGAATTTCGATTTTCAGGATTTGTATCATTTGACAATCCAGCAAGTGCTCAAGCAGCCATCCAGGCAATGAACGGGTTTCAAATCGGCATGAAGAGGCTTAAAGTACAATTAAAGAGGCCAAAGGACGCAAATAGACCGTACTAACCCTGGTGTTTCGAACCGTACAGCGCTTCAGGGCGCACCCAGCCACTAGTATACTAGAGATGCAACTGTTATATACAGTACACATTAATTATTCACTTAACCCACCATGCCTGGTCACTCCGAGCAGGAGCAGCCACGGGCTGCATCGGCCACAAGACTATTCGAGAAATTCCAAATGGGCTGTGATTAAATAACAAATCAGTGTTTGATTGTACAGGCCGTTTTGTCTTCTCGTTCGTAAAAAAAATATCACTATTTTGAGACGTCTACTCTAATTATTCGTTGTTAAGTAATTGTGTGTTTAATTGAATAAGTAAGTAACTCTGGGCGATGCACTCGCCTGCACAGATGCCAAATTTAGTCCAGGCATGGTACTTGTGATGCTAGTCACATCTTGACTCGGAGTCCGCACTATTATAGCAAGGTACATGATGCCCTTGTGCCACCCATTATATTAAAAAAAAGGGGCATTATATATTTATATTCAAAACAATACCTATACAAGTGCTAGGTATAATATTTCTACTAAACTTTAAGTAACATAATCCTTACAAAGTACCAACTATATATTAATCTGTAAATTATGAGTAGAGTTAGTTATGAGAGTGGTCTCGATATACCATGGTGGTATTATCAATATCGATTTTAGAACAATGCGTTCACAGTTTATGAATTTTATTATAATGTAAGTTTATATATCAAAATGCAAGTTGTGCGATTTCGCCAAAATAGTTGTTGAGAATTAGTTGACGCTTCGTGGACCAGGAGGTCCAAGAAAGGCCGGGACAGCAGTGAAGGATCACTCGGCTGGGCCACTCTAGTCAAATTATCCAGCCTTTGGCTGCGTATTAGTTAATATAATTAGAATTAATTTAGTCTTAAGACATATATTTAGTGACATATAATATAAAATATTTATTAAATATCTAACGTATTTAGGTATATTTTGTTTAGTTTCGGCTGAGATACGATTGTGCAATATTAACAGACCGACTGATACAAAACAATACGTACTTAATTTCTCTTTATTGTTCTCTTTCTACATGATACAGGCGAGTAGTTGCTGATTTATTATTGTTTCTTTGTTAGTGGTAGCATTCCACGCTTGCTAATGACATTCCTGGGCGCTGGAAGTAAATATATAAATAAATAGTAGCGTACTAACTGAGCTCACAGGCAAGGTGATGGCTCACCGAATTATCTAGTCTATTCGTTTAGTTCCGTGGTCTCCCCAATCAACCATGAGCGGATAATAATCAATCTGTAAACGCAGCGAAGTGATCTAGGATACAGGGTATGTTTTTGCAATTATTTGTGTAACTGTTTCTCATCGTGAGAGGGCGGTCATCGTGTTTCTATTAGTGTATGTTTCATAGTCCGCCTCCGCAGCGGGTCGCATCCCTCGCTATCGGCCATCTCATCACCCATGCTGTACATATTGGGGTCCATTCATCGCACCTTTTATACAAATACACGGTCCTTTCTGTGTCAAACACAAGAAGCGTACCTGTCGAAACAACTGATCAGTTTTATATATTTTAGATGCTAAGATGTCAACAAACGCTTCGTCAAAGTAACGATTTAGTTGATGAAAGTCCCACTTGAGCACCCGGTTCATCAACATATATATTTTAGCTACGACGTAGGATAGGATAGTAGATAATCATTATTTATTAACGTATGGCGTTAAGAGTGAAATTAAGCCAAAGCGGTACTCATATGCTTGACTCATTTTGATAGTGTTGATCAGGTGCATATTTTCTAGTCCCCTTACTTGCCAACTGTCTACTTCTCTGAAACATCATCACTTCAAACTAAACCAACTACTCCCACTATCTAATATTTAAATTAAACATCAAATAAACTCTTCATTTCAGACTTTACCAAAAAACTAAAACATTAACGCAACCTACATACATATAGCTCATTTATAAACTCAGCCCAACTCTTCAGAAATGCACTGTAGTCCATCGTAAAGAAGAAACTCACGTTAAAACCATGTTATATACGCACCCGCGTGACATTACTTTTGTCCGTCACTATACATGCATACGTTCGTGCTATTAATCTATACCTTTAAATAAACTTGGTGATTGAATGAATTTAATTGAATTTAAACATTGCAAGTGACTTAAGGAATTTACTTATTCTCAGGAAATATTTTTACTTTAATGACCAAGTAACAAATTGAAAATTCAAAATTCTAGATTTTCACCTATTCATAAGCAATTTCGTCAATTCAGGAATACAATAAAATATGCCTAAAATCTAAAAATAAAAATATTACTTTAGACTAGAAATAAATAGAACAAATAAAACTACAAGAACATTCAAAATTTAATTCACAAACGATCTCATTTTTTGTATGCACCAAGAAATATCACCAGCCAAATTAAAAATAAATAAATGTAAATTATTTGTCTTTAAATTGAATTAAACTAACAAAATAATTAATTAAATTAATTTCTCTAATTAATGAATGATGTACTTAGTAGTTTGTTTAATTTTGTGGTGATGATGTGTCATAAATAATTTTGTTCTAAGTTCACCCAACATTATGCTGGGACCAACAGTTTAATTTCGATCGGACAAGTTGGACGTAGTCTAGTCAAAAACTCCTTGTGATGTCCGCAGGATCACGTGAAGTCCCGAAACGATCTCTGCGCACACGTTGTAATATAACGTTATAAATATCAAAAGAACCTTATTGCCATGTTATTATTTATTTTTTAATTTATTCGTAGACGTAGGATTTTTGAAGCTTTTCTGCGGAAGCCGGGTGGACTTCGCGGTCGTCCTATACGGAAGGGCCCCGTAGACCCCCCGGACTTCCGGTTTACGCTTGTATACAGTATTACGCGGTCCGCTGTAGAGTGATAAGCGGGACACGGGTGTGAGTACCCATTATCAATATTGGAACATGCGTCTCCATCAAATTAGTTAAGATAATCCAAGCCATACTCTGTTGCATGTCAGTTTTATTACATTTTACACAAAATTATTATAATATAAATTATTACATATATTATATTATATAAAGTAGATAATTAAATTAAAGTATTTATAACCTGCTAAAACTTGTAATACGATAATGTAAAAACATATGAGTAAATTAGACAATGAATGCGTGACTTTCTTATCCACATAAGAAGAATTTTTTATTGTATTCTGTTATTTTTACATTCGCCAAGTTTTGCTGGTCTTCTGTAATTTTTACGATGTTTTATTGTAAAATTACTTTTACAATTTTGAATATCAGGATATTTATAAATACAATATGTAAGAGGCATATATTTTAAAATGTACAATTCTGAGGACATGACTGGTGCATTGTAATGCTCAACATAATCTTTTTGAAGTTATCTCATTCGTCATGTCTGCATTTATTACATCTTTTTAGATAACCAAATAAATCCAATTCAAATCATATTTATTACACACTCACATGTACATGGATCTAGTAGTAATTAAAAAGTTTGTAAGTACTTACAGCAACAAGACATAATATACTAACTTGATTTGGATTTATTTCGGACAGCTATCCAGTTCATATAAAACTTTATAAAAGAATTATAAATTAATAAAGTTAAATATAATGCATATCTACAAATTGTTTAATTTTTTTCCCTTAATATCCCAAGGACACTTTAACAGAACACAATTATTTAAAGTCATTTGCCATTAGAATTAAAAACTTTGGTATTAAGAGATTTTACTAAACAGTTCAAAAATTGTAAATTGAAAATAAATTTCAAGTTTATCTAGGTTTGCTTATATAGAATTAACAAGAATTAATGAATTATAATACAGACCATCCAATGAAATTAAAAAAAAACGAAAAAATATTGTTCGGCTAAGAATAAATACGACTTCAAGTCGCGATATTCACAAATTCATTTTAAACTTATTTATTTTTACAACAGGTTCGCACATTTATCCTTATATGTATATATCAAACCTTTTTATTTTGTACTTGAATTATTTAGTGCCATCAAGATTTCGTTGCAAATACAGCAAGAAAACTAAAGATAAGGATAGGAACGTAATATTTGTGAAGATTATAGTTTCTGATGAACGTAATAATTAAATTATTTCATTAATCTATCTACAAAAATTTCTAGGAAATGAAAATTTTAAACCTAATACGTCCTATATCATAGACAAGAATCTTTGGATTAAAAGAGTTCAAAAGCGGTGCTTAGAAATAACGAAACAGTCAAGATTGGAAATGTAATAAAATCACAGTATGATTAAACCAAGAAAAATCCATCATAGCACATGCCTTAGAATGTTTACAAAAATAGAAAATATGAAAAGATGTAACCTTTAATCCTTTTTCTTTTTTGACCCACACAGGTTTTCTTCGTACCTTGCCTTTATTTAATTCTTCTTTGTCTTCTTTCAGCGTATGTGCTCTATCCTTTCTTCTTTGTATCCAATAAATCCTTTCACTGCCTTTTTTTAATGAAAATTTATAATATGATTCTCAATTTTTTTTCAGTTAATCATTTTATACTCTAACACTTGATCTTGTAGCAAATATGTCATAAACCGTTCATCCAAATATCAACATAAATGATAAATTTTTGAAATCGAGGAAAAATGATCTTTCATTCTATCGAACAATATACAGGTGTTCCATTAAAAGAAAAAAAAAATTGTATTTTTTCTACCACTTTACGATACACTTTCGTTTTTCGTAGTAACTCTAAAGTATAATTCGTATAAAACCCTACAACTCTTGTATTTTGTGTCTAACCCAGATGGAAAATATTTTTAAAAAAAGTTGTGGGAATTCGAAACCTTCAAAAGACCCAATCTACATATTAGGCGATAATTCTTCTCTTTTACTTTATGAACCTTTAGGAAAATGTTTGACCATCACTATTCTTCCTACCACTTCGAATTTTCTTATCTGCAGAAGATGTTTACTGATCTATCATTCAAGTCACCACAGATTTTTTAACCCATTTCCGGCCAACCATATACAAGGAAAAAAAAATGTTAATTTTTATTTATGAATATTTATTGGTAAAATAATATTAATGAGACACTGAAATAAAAAATAATCAAAATAAATATTAATTTTTGCAAATAAACAATATATGAACTCTATTCTTTATTTATGGAGCTGATCCAAACAACTTGAATGTAAATGAACATTACATTTTTAAGTAAATAAATTGTTTGGCTTCAAATATAATTATTTTTTGCACATTGTAGGGAGTAATCGACAATCATCGTCAACAGATTGTCGTCAAAAAAGACAAAAAATAATTCTAATGGCGACTTTCCTGCCAACTTCCCTTTCAGTTCTTGTAAAATCTCAAATTCATTCGATTCTGGTAGATGATTACCTATGTATCATATCTTTTTTCGCCATATAATGTAAAGTAATTCCCTGGGTTTGTTGGACAAGTAATTTTGACTGCATTACCGAAAAAGGTTCGTTATCGGAATCACTTTCAGAGACGACTGTATCAATCGACTGTACGTCTCACTTCTATTTCAAAAGTACTAGCTATTTCTTTATTTATTTCCTCCGACGTAATCATATCCATATCTATAATATCTTCCTTATTTGTAAGATCTTCAACCTCAGGTGGTAGGTGGTAGGAAACACCCTCTCCAACAAAGCAAGAGCAATCAAATAATAGTAAAAATCCGCATGCAAGAAATCTTTAAAAGAAACTTTACGTGTAACGAACGAAATATTCATCGATAGGAATTTACCCGCTGACTTCGCACATTCGGCCAACGTTTGCGTATACGCAACACAATCTTTTCAAAGTTTTTTTCTGCGAAAGATATTTTGTGTGTGAAATTAGCCTTAAACGAATAATAAGGAGACGAATTTGCTAAATTGTTAAACATATCTACCAATTTTTATCACTTTTTCATACATCTGCATGCATTCCATAATTAGATCATTTTCAAAAATGTTTCCGAGAATGAATAACTTATCAAATGCGATAAATAATTTTTTAAGCACTTGTGAATACCTAATTAAATGATGTCTAATTAGATTTTCGTGATTGGACGTCTAATTATGATTGAAAAATAAATTAAAATTAGGGTTGCGTACGCAACATTGACCGGAAATGGGTCAATATTAACTCATTTACAACAACTTGATTAGATGTACCGGTTTTTTATAATGAACATTTTTAAGTCTAATATTTCTAGCTAGTTCCATTTTTTAATGGCTGGGCATTTTTTGAAGTGTGACTGAAAAAGAAACGGAATACAATATGAAACAAATCTAAAAAATGACTTTTCTGGTTATTTTGAAATGAAAAATAATTTCATAAATTACTGGCACACGGTACTGGTTTTGCATTTTTACTAATTTTTCCATATTTTGACTATTGTGACTGCTTACCTTTAAACTAACGTCAATACATTAGTTTTTTTTTCAGATTTAATAATTGAAACCGTAACGATGACTTTCTCTAAGAATTATTGTTTTTATTCTTAATTTAAAGAAATTTCCTTAAGAATCAGTGCCACCGAGATCGGGGTATAATACAAAAAAAAATTACACATTAGATTTACTCTTGAGCAAAAACAAAGTGTTCAATCATATATCCAATATATGCAAGTACCAAGGACCTGTTTTCAATTACCTAGACTTCCAAAAACACCCTGTACACCAATTGTGTCATGCTCTTCTTCAAACTCAAACATACAATATTTCAACTTTATCATTTTAATAGTAGGCCAAAAATACCATCCGTCATCCTCTTCTTCAAATTCAAACATTCAATATGATCACTTTGATTTACAAATCTTTTTTTTAAACCTTTGCTATACTTACTGCCCTACTAAGCACAGAGAGGGTATCTACACCTTTTTCAAAAAATGAGACTTCAGCGACAAGAAATTCTACAGCACTTTCTTTATCTTATGTTAGACCGGTTTACACGTATCTGTATTTACACTGCATACATACCGCGTGTTCCAGAAATGCATATAAAGCTTCAGGTGAATCTATTCATCTATATTTCCTCATTCTAAAACCGCAAAAAACGGTTCCCAGGGTAGTGTACTTTTTTTGTACGAATCCTCCAAATACAGCACTTTGAACAGAAAACTGCGAAGTAAACGGCTGAAAACGGAACGGAAAGTAAGGAAGTCCTTATCATTAACAGAAAAACACACTTCACCCACCTACGACTGCTTTTTGGGTTACTGTTAAAAACACCAGCGCAGAGAACAGTAAAATAAATATTTAATTAAGACGTTGCATTTGAAATTTATTTAGTCTGAAACCCTTCTGTAAATCGAATTAACTGCATACATAAGCAACGTTGTCAAGTTTACCAATTTTTCTTTGCTGAAACTAACAAACCCTGAGAATAAATTTTTGCATTTTTGGGACGCTTAGGGAATGCTGAAGCTTTATATGCATTTCTGGGACAGCCTGTATATTAGATAATGTCCATAGTTTTTAGTTTTTTTTTTAGTGAGAATGGCATTAAATTAAACCTAAAAATTGAAATTCAGTAAAAAGTGAAAACTGCATATACGACCTTTGCGTTTAGCAGGGCAGCTTAGGTATCTGCAACAGATCCAAAATTAGACTTTGGAGAGCAAAGCAAATTTCTTTATTTCTAGTGATTGATTGCTTACTACTTTAAGCAAATATGTATATCTTTGTTGAAGTCAGTGACGACTGGCACCTCTTTTCTCATGTGAGGTTCAATTTATTAATCATTCATTTTTTGGGTAACCATCAGACATCCTCTTTTGAGCATCAGTATAAGTGGCTGCATAACCTTCATTCCTAAGAAATATTAATAAAGCGTTAAGGTGCAGATAGACATGCGAGTTCTGTCTGAGAATAATGTCGCTAATGTAAATAGGGTTGCGAGTCGACTTGCTGGAATGTCTGCAAGATCTCGCGCTAGATTCTTTCTTGCCCGTCTAAACACGCATAATTGTAGATTCTGTAATTTACTGACTGAATTATCCACAGTTCGGGGTTTTCTTCATTGAGTGAAATAAAAATTTTTATTTCCGCATGTGTCACACCTTCTTCTCGTCCGACATGTTGAACTCGCACTGTTGTTGCCGATATATCGAAACAAACTGGAAGTTAAGTAATAAATCGCGAAGCTACAATTATGCGTATTTAGACTGGCAAGAAAGAATCTAGCGCGAGATTTTGCAGACATTCCAGCGAGTCGACTCGCAACCCTATTTACATTAGCGACATCAGTGTCATACAGAACTTCGCGCAAGTTTTCTCGCATGTCTATCTGCACCTTCAGAAATCACTCATAAACTTAAGTTTTTTGACTACAGGATGTCTAAAATATTCAAATTCAAATAACCAAAGGCGATTTTTATTATTGATTTTATGCAGTTTTATTCTGTATAAAAATATTCATCTCCTCGGCAAATCTCAAAAACCACACTCAAATTGGTGTCACGAAATACAAAGTGTCTGAAGATCTGCTTGCCTTGTTTTCTACAAATTAAAATAAAAAATATGAAATTTTCACATACTCTGGTTATGCTGCTGCTAAGGCGGCATTAGTTTCAAACATTTGTCCGTAACGAACCCGCACTGAGGGTCGTCTGTTTGGAGGGGCAACATTCGTGACGTTTTATACGAACTTTCCGCGGCCTATTAATATCCAATCAATCAGTGTATCGCTTGTATACTACTAGAGTAGTCGGAACATAAAGCATCTGTTACGTGACCAGCACTGAAGACAGATATGAGTCGATCAGTCTTTACGAATATGAGGGGTGTTGTGTTATAGGTTACGGTGGTGTTTTATTTTTGATGTTTCATGTTTCAATGTTTGCAATTGAGCAATTCCCACTGCCTGCCGTAAATAACGATAATTCCTCGGAGATAAGCTCCGCCCACAGGTCCTTTACGTTTTCCGATTACTCTAATTACATTGCTAAATAAACACATAATTTCCTTCTATACTCAGAGATAAACACAAAATCAGATTAATTTCTTCCAACAACAGATGTCAACAAACCGTCATATTGCAGAAACTGACCTACTGCAAAGTGGTAACTTGCCTCAAAATAAATTGCATTCCTCCACTGCCGTAGGTTCCCTCCTGTTGATTCCTTACTCGCAGATTATGATATATATTTTTTAGTTGTAGCAAAATATCCAAAATATTAAAAAATAAGTTAACGTTGTTTATAAAGAAGATTATTGTATTTATTGAAATAAAACATAACATTTTCAAGGTGTTTTGATAAACTATTAATTTCATTTAGGCCCAATCTTTCCACCTTCTAATAAAGTTCCCAATAACGTTATTTGGTAAATACGTAAATAGCTTGATTTTTATGATGGTTTCCAACATGATTCGTAAAGTTATTCGCCGAATAGATTTATCAGGAAATGGAAAAATCGGACCGTAAACAAATTTTGAAAAATCTGGACATTTCAATTGTTATCGACAGATGGCGCCACATACTGTAAATGCAGCACAATATTTTCTGTGAATAAGAATACAAAATAGAGAATTTATTTACAACAGTTTTAATTTACTTAAATAATAGAAAGATTTTCCTGGCAATAAGTAATATTAATAATATTTAAATTCTTGAGAAATCTTTCCCTTGCATGGCATGGTTGGTGACTTTGATTGACGCAGTTGGTGCTACTGCTACTGGTTTATGGACATGTTTGTCAAGTTTTAATTTTGTTGTATCAATTTAAATTTTTTACTTATTTATACAGAGTGAAAAATAATATTAAGTTCCTTGCGCGTTCTTGGAAAGTCTCATTATGGTAAAAATTTACAATTTTTTTTTAACTGATATAACTAACCTCTTGGTGTTTGTGATATGTTAGGCACTGAATAAAGTTAAGAAAGAAGCGTTGGCTAAAGAAATGGAAAAGCGACAACATTTCGACTGTATAGAATTAGAGCGGGCGAAGATAGAAAAGAAAAGTCAGTTCAGAAATTTAGATTATTTCCTGCAAAATCAAAAGCGTGAACTGGAAGTCACACAGCAAGCAGAACGTGAAAAGCAAGAGGCAGCTGTAAGGCAGCTGGAATACAAGAAAACTGAACAGCTAGCTGAGGAACTAGATAAAATGAAGCGTGAAGAATGGAAAGAGCAACGTTTAAGGTTGTATTATCAACAAGTCTACATTTAAATCAGTTTTTTTTTATGCGTGTTATTCGACCAAGCGGAGACGAACTTTGATGCAGTAGCACATTGTTCGGCTCTGTGCACTTGCAGAGGCGTCGAGCTTGCCCACTGTTATCTATGCATCGTATTCTGTGTTACGACCCCACACTTTCGAAACGTACACTCATGATAAATCAAACTGATTCAAACATAGACACTTTGATTGTTAATCAAAGGCGTACATTCAAGTTAATATTTTCAAACATTATCAGGCAATTTATACGTCAGGACAGCAATGAACTAAGGCAACTCGAAGCAAAACTAAAAGCCGCTTATTGTAACAAGCAGTTGATGACACAATTAGCTGAAAAGAGGGCTCTGGAAATAGAGAGAAAAGTAAGTAACTAATATTATAAAAGTTCAGCAAATTAAAATACTTCGTACCCATAGTTTAAAGAGAAACAAGCCTATGAAGCATTAGAAGCTGCAAGAACTAAAGAAGATGATTACAGGAGAAAGGAAATGGAAGATGATATGCAGCGCAAACTAAAATACAAACAAGAATTGCAAGATCAAATAATATTAAAGGAGCGAAATAAACGTTACTTATACGAAGAATTTTTGCGTGAAAAGAAAATGATCGACGACATCATACAAAGAATTCATGATGAGGATGAACGGTATGCCATTTACAGTTACAGTTATTTTACATTGCCACTGATCATTGCTATTTCTAGTTTGTTCGAAGAAAGAATGTGTAAGATGAAAAAAACCAAGGAAGAGATGTTGGCGTTCAAGGAAGCGCAAGAATTGTGGAAGAAACGCGAAAGAGAAGCTCTGGAAGAAGAGAACAAACGCATTTACGAGTATCTCCAATTCAAAGCAAGAGAGCAACATGAGAGGTATTTATAATAAAAACTACCGACAACAAATAATGTATTTTCTTTACAGGAAGCGAGAACAATACTTTGCAGACCTTGAAAAAGAAAGGCAATCTGAAGAACTTGCAAGAAAACTTTTCGAGAAACAGGTATCACACTCCAATCGTATTAAAATTTCAAATAAAACTATTTATTTTAGATGGAAAAAACATCACGTGATAACTTACTTCAAGAACTTAAAGAAGAAGAACTCCTGGAGAAGGCTGAAGAAAGACACATGCAAGAACTCGAGAAGAAACTACGTCAACGTTTAGAAACACGAAATACACTTATGCAACAACTTTCAGACAACCAGGAGCGATTGAGAAAGCAAAAGGAAGAAGATGCTTTATATCAAGCGCAGGTATGAGATGTGCCTTAAAATACTAAAATAAAAAATGCAATTTTTTTTAAGCTAATAAAACAAACAGAAGAATTGAATCACTTCGACTTGCTGTCCGATAATAAGAAAAGATTGAAACGGATACAACTCAGAAAAGATATTGAACAAATGATGATTGATAGGCGACAAAAAAGAGCCGAGCAAATACAGGAGCAACTTCAGCTTGAAGAGGAACAGAAAAAGGAGGTCGAGAGAAGGTATGATTTTTATTAAATTAAATTATTAATATTATAATATTAAATATTTGTTTTAGGAGGCAAATTATCCAAGAAGAAAGACTGAAGATATTGAAAGAACATGCACAGAATTTAATAGGCTACTTTCCTCCGGGTGTACTGCGTGAAGAGGATCTTGAACATTTGGGACGTGACATTCAGGAAAAATACAAGAAGAGAGCTTTTATGATTGAATAATAAACTCAAGGAATTACTTCTAATAATATTATTGCACTGAAAATTAATTTGTGATATTAACCAATGCACAATTGCACAGGATTATAATTGCAAAGACTGGATGTAATTATTAATTTATTTTTGTAGAATTTTATAATAAATCATTAAGTTTGATATTGTGGTTTGATATTTTCGTATTTACAACAAATCAGCATATGATTCCACAAATGTTTATTAGATAGTTGACAGACTTCACAAAAAAAAATGTTTGGGAACCACTGTAATGTAATATTTTATCTTATTGAGAAATATTAAAGCTGGGTTTCTCCGTCCTAGTTTAACTTTAAACTCCTGTTTATTCCCATGGTAGCAATTATAAAAACAATTGTTTCTATGGAAATAAACAGGAGTTTAAAGTTAAACTAGTACGGAGAAACCCAGCTTAAGAGTTTAGCAAATGAATTGTCATATTGACAATGATCCTACCCATATAATTTTACAAGGACTAGTTATTTTAAAAACGAAACTAAAAGAAATGATTTTTTACAGTATCGATAAATACTTGAATTTTAATTTTTTCTTTATGGATATCGAAAGAAGAATACTCATATGCGAATGACCGAAAATATTTAGCTTTCAATAAAGAAAAAAAAAACTCAAAAGTGAAATAGTAAAAATAATCTAAAAATTCTTATTGTGAATTTCTTGCCTATCAAAATTAGATTAATTAATATATCAGTTGTTTCGTTAAAACCTGAAAATAGGCGGAGATAGAATAAAAGATGTAAAAATTGATCCTTGTTAGGTATATGCTTGTAGAGTGCCTAGTCAACGAAGTTAAAACAATGGAAAATAAAAGGAGATTGGGCTTTAAGCATAACTTGCAACAATATGGATTAATAATAAAGAATTTTATTAGAATTTTTTTCATAATAAGCATGAGTGTTGAATGTCAATCACTCACTTACTTCTCTCACTCCTCACCGCTGTAAATTTGGTGAGGACGAAACCATATTCCCATATTCGACATTTTTTATACCGAATATTTCTGTAAAATGTGTAAAGAAGCGAAGACACAAATGGCTACCTACAGTCTACATCGTTATACAGTATGTTCTTATTTATTCCTACAGAAAGCAGCTTATTCCTATTAAGACGAGTGCTTGGACGTAGCGTTGGATTTTTCTAACTTTTGGCTCTTCTTGAGCTTCAATCCAAAAGCAGAATGTTACATTAAGGTGACTTTTGATTTTTTTTGTTCCTTTCCTTTAATTCTACAATGTAATAATAAAATATTGCTTATTACTGTATAAGTAATGTTGTGAATCCACTTTATTTTGCCACTTTACCTTACGGTAACTTTCCAGTGTAATCGGTAAAATAACGTTTATGATAATAAACAATGACGTTCTAATAAAGAAAGTAAAGTCGATTGGCAAATTCAATGTAAAATTTGTAAAAAGAAGAAAACTGCAGAAAAATTCTACATTAAAAAAGAAAAAGAAAATTAAAAGAGGAATTTCCAAGTCCAAAAAAAGATGACCTTAATAGGCAAAAACAATAACAATTATTATTTGGAAAGAAAAAGGAAGAATACAATTACAAAGAAAGAAATAAAAACATGAGAGAATTGGTATTTTGAAGAATAGAGGAATAAGACTCTTCAGTTAAGAAACCAAAGGCGATCAGCATTTTCAAAATTAAATTGAGACGGAAAATTTTCGATGGAAAATAAGAGAAAAAGAACGAAAACGAAATAAATTATTATTACTATAAAATCACAAAATTTAGTAATTTTACTTTAAATCCGATGGACAGTCTAATATTGTCTAATAATTCAGACGAAATAGGTTAGAAATGACAGTTTCGCAAATACGACTGTCAACTATTTTTTTCTTAAGGGCGCTCTCTTAGATATTTCTTAATAATGTAATATTTTGTTTGAAAGGAAAGCATAAGTGTATCATACCATCGTATTCAGATTTTATTTTTGCATCACATGGTACGAATATCTAAGACAGGGCCCATAAGAAAGGAAATCAGTTGATGTATGAATAAAATATTAATTTCAGGCATTTTTTGTGAATTTATGCCTCTTTAAGCTGAACTAAACTTATTATTATAGAAGTAACGAAAATTATAATAAAAGTTTTCATATGAAAACCCAAGAAGATTTCACCTATAGGATTGCTCAATCGCCGGCCCCACGTGAGCAACCGACCACAAAAGATGAAATTAAGGACGTATACTTTAAGGTAATTTTCTTTAGTTAAATATTTAGGGTCAACTTGACTAATTCGTACCCCTTAAGAACATATGCCTATAACTTTAGGAAATTTGAAGAAAAGTAAACCGCAATAGTAATAATAAACTCTTTGTTAACAAAGTCATTAATTTTACAAGCAAACAAAAATAAAAAATTACGAATTCTTAAAGAAACAAAAGTTTTTCAAAAACACGAAAAAGTACGATTTAAGATCAATGTTCCAAAATCGTACCGAACCAGTTTTCTACCTTTTTGCCTATTTTTTCTTCGTTTTCTGTTGTTGTCTTTATTGCTTGTCTTTTTTTAATGTTGGTTTTCTTTTTGAGAGTCTCATTTGCTGTTAAGTTCTGAGGTGTGCTTTTCCTCTTTACTTTAGTGAACTTTTAATGTAAATTGTTTTGTATGAATTTTCTGTTAGAATTTGGGTGTCCCTAGTTCCCTGGGACAGTTTATTTGAATACGTAAGCATTTAAAACTTCGGAAATATGTTTTTTATTTCAGTACGAATTGATATAGAACTGTTTTCAGCTACTGGTACGAAATAGGCAGAAATCCCATCGTGAGTTTAAAGTTGCCAAGGAAAATTTTAATGACTGTTCGGCGGTTAATAGTACCAAAACTAACATTACAGATAGGTGTACTTTTGCACAAACATTTGTTTCATTCTTTATCTTCATTAGAATTGATGCGTAATCATTATGAGTGGACGTAAAAGTCTTACTGAAAACTAGTCAAAAATTTATTTTTTCAATAATTTTCCATAGTGTGCCTACCACAATAACATGGCTAGGTTAAATCATGTAGTTCACTGTTATTCACTGTTATTTACAGTTTCCACTGCTACACGCGCTTATCACCATTACGGCTTACGAGAAATGGTGTAGATACGATTTAGGCGCAGGCACACCTGAAGAGGAGATTTTATTTTCTGGTATATCTACAATAAATGCGAGGCAAATTTTACCCGGTTACTATAAGAAATTCACTCTTAACTAAGTAAAATTTATACTCTCAAAGAGAGGATTTTATACCGATATAGAGTACGACTACACTAAATACGAGAAAAAATTTACTAGGATACTATAATAAAGTCACTCTTTACTATATAAAATTTTAATATTTTAGATGTAATATTTACACTAAACAAGAGCTAAAATTGTACACTACAGTTGGGTTGCACAAAACATTTAAGCCAGGATTAACTTTAAGCCTAAGTTAAAAAATAACACACAATATGCTGTACGTCATAACGTGTCTCACATTCTAAGTAAGACTTAAATTTAATCCTGGCTTAAATGTTTTGTGCAACCCAGCTTTAGGGTATTAAAACGAACTCTACGATTTAATAAATTGGACCGAGTAAATATTTAACTCTAAACTTATTGGACTTAAACACACCGGTTTTAGTGTTTAAAATTTTCACTAATTTTTTACTGTGTACGAATTAGGCAAGTTTACCCTACTTTTAAAATTTTATACTTTTAAATAAAAAACGGATTATTTTAATTTTATTTAAGAAAAATGACGTCACGACACATGCAAAGATTACGGAATAGAAAATGAGCAATCCTCTAGTGTTAAATAACCTTGATGAACCTGCACCAGAAACATGAAAAAGCGTCATAAATTTTCTTTTAAGTGCAACAACTGGAAACCTAACAACAAATAAATTAAACTCTTGTAGATAATATTTCTACTTACAAGTAAATAATCTAATTATTCTTAAAGGTTAAGCATGTGATGCAGAAATTACTTAAGCCAAGATTTTAAATTTAAGCCTAGTTAGAAGGTGATGTTGTACAATATAAGGTGTGTCACATTCTAACTTAGGCGTAAATTTAATTCAGGCTTAAATTTTTTGTGCAATCCAGCTTAAATGGTCTAGCCGAAATTCATAAATTCAAATTTCGAAAAAAATTAGAAAGACTAAAAATCATACTTACTTCCTTCGAAATACTAAACATAAACAACAGTTAACTTGATCTAGAATATCAAACAATAGATTTGGTATTTTGTAAAAAGCTAAAAGATCTTACTAAAGTTCTGACAAAAGCGTCAAATACTTAGTTTTTAATTATTAGGAGTACAATTTTTTAATTTTGGTGTTTTACTTTTTCCGCTACACTAAAAATCAGATCCTATCTAGCTCATATTTGATTATCGAATATGCACAAATTAACAAAAATTATACTGTATATTGAAAAATCACTGACAAATCAAAAACGATTTGTTATTTGTTCGTTTAAAAATAAATTGTTTTTTGAAACACTAAATTGGAAATAATTCTTTACTCGACAATCTAATTATCTAAAAAAGTTGGTTATGATTAGTCTAGCACAATAAACTATTTCCGTGTTTGTTAACTGGCTTTCTAATATAAAACTTATCTAATCCTAGTAGGCCGTTTACACTACTCTATTTCATTTCTTGCACAGTCCCAACTATGTGTATTTCTTCTGTGAAGGCTATGAAGAAAAAAAAATAGATTAAAAGCGCGGTATATGTATTTTGAAATTATTTTCAGCTATACAGGCTGTTCGAAAGTAGCGAGTAGAGAGTGATTTTTTTGTTGATTATAAGAACCATTGTAAATGAACCAAGTTCAAAATTGAAAGATGTTTGTGCAGCTCGTCACTAAAATTTCTTTGATGAAATTTTACAAATAATGAAAATTTTGCCTTTAGCTGTTCAAACTTAAGTCGGTACTATTGCTAAGTTTGTTATTATAAAAGCAACAAATTCTTTATCCATTGGTAAAGCAGTATACTGGGAGTTCCATTAAAAAAGTGTACTTTTGACTTATCTCATAAACTTGACTTTCTATTGTTTTCTTGACTGCGTCATTGTAATCAGCGTAAAAAGTACTACTAGTCTGCTAACTAACTGTAGCTTTTGTAATAACGAAGTTAGTAATAGTGCGGACTTAAGTTTGAACGGGCTGTATAGTCGTAAGCATTATAACTACTATTTTATATTTTATTAAGACATATAAATCTGCCAAAAACATGTGAAAAGTAATTACTTCATAATTGCATCTTATTAAAATGAAATTTAGAAAAGCTTGGGAAATGCTTATAAATAATTTAACAGTAAAAATCGTCGAAAATAAAAAACTTATTACATTCAAGTGTTGTGAAATTTAGCTTTTTATACAACGTGTCCACGAACCGACTCGACAAGAGGAAATACTTTTTTAATATCAATTTTACCCAAAAAGTTATTCTTTCCAAAAAATCTGATTCTCAAGAAACTTCAGAAACTGTGGTTAGATTTAAATGTTGAACTACAGTCTGTCTAAAAGAATCAAATTTCTTAATTTCATGTTGCAGATATCAAAGTAACGTTTTTATTATTGATTGTAAGCAAAAAAAAGTATTCTTTACAAAAAATTCTACTGTTTGAGAATCTTCAGAAATCACACTTAAATTTAAATAACCAAATAAACTTTTTTGTTATTGATTTTACGCAATTACTTTCTGTATAAAAACATTCGTCTTCTCGCAAAACCTCAAGAACCACACTCAAATTTGAGTCACGAAATACAATGTCTTAAAATCTCTTATTTTCTAATTTAATTTGTAGATAACAAACAAGCAACTTTTGCAAGCTAAGAAACTTTTTATTGTTAATTTTATACAATAATGTATGTATCACAAACTCTTTTAAACGGACACTAAATCTCGCACTATACACTTAACGTTTCACCGTCGTTCGACAGCTTCGTCAGAAGTGAAAAATATAATACGTTGAACGAACGACGGTGAAACGTTAAGTGGATAGTGCGAGATTTAGTGTCCGTTTAAAAGAGTTTGTGATACAATTTTCATCGGACAAGAACTAACTTTAAATAATGTATGTCTTATAAAAATTCTGCTGTAGGGATTTTTTGACAGACTGTAATTCAAAATTTAAATTTAATCAATGTTTCTGAAGTTTCTTGAGAAGCTGAGTTTTTTGTAAAGAATATTTTTTTGCGTAAAATTGATATTAAAAAAGGTCTTCCTCTTGTCAAGTCGATCTGTGGACACATTGCACATTTCTGACTACGGAGATAACACAGACATACGAAAATATAGCCGGATAATTCTTAGGACTTTGGCCCTTGTGAAAATTTAAAAAAAGTTAAAATATTTTTTAGTATTATACAAGGTGAACGGTTCTACTCTTTTTTTTTAAATCGAATAACCTATTTTTAATTTCAGAAAGGGTTATTGAAACATTCCACTGTTATAAGATATGTGTAGATATACCTTTACTTTTAATATTTCTTTTACTATTCATAGAAATCTTGGTTTTACTGCTATTTCAAGTTTTAGGTTTTTTAACTTTTTTGTGTGTAAATTATATTGCTATATTTAAAATTTGTAAATTTGTAAGGAATTTTTAAAGAATGAAACCAATATATGTACATATATTTATATTGTTGTAATCAGGTCTCCGCGGGACTTATAAATTTGTAAATTATATATTAAAAAACGCACATTAAAACAAGTGATTCCATCAATAAATAATTCGTAACATCGCAGACATCAACATTTATCCGTCTCTGTTTTCTTGATATAAATTCTTCAAAACAATACATCGTAATTCATATTTGAACTTCCAGTTGTACCGGAAGTCGCTGTCAACTTCATTATTTTAAATGGAATCACATACTTTTTCTTACAAATTTAGGATCGCTAGGTAATTTTGAATAGAAAATTATAAGATAACCCTATATCTAAATGCAACTTTTTTTGAAAGATCTAATCTAATCAATGCCATTTCAAAGTGGAACCTTCAAGTAATCCCTCATATTTAGAAAGTGTCCTAAAGACTTACAGTGTGCTCGGCAGAGGTTTGAGTATCGGGTAAGCTAATACAAATCAATGCATATTTAAATTCTGCGTCCGATAGAGTAAAAATATACAGAGTGTTCCGTTTGGTGACTTGAAGTTAGCTTAAACAACCGCTATCTGCCGAGCACACCGTAAGTTTTTAGGACACTATCTAAACATCAACGCATTACTTAAAGGTTCCACTTTGGAATGGCATAGATTAGATCTTCCATATTTTTGTGAAATAAAAAGTATAAGTTTAAAAAGGAAAGAGTGCTAAAGCACAAAAATGTACAAAATGAAAAATATTTCAAAAACGGTTGCATTTAGGTATAACTAGGGATATCTTATAATTTTCTATTCAGAATTAAAAAAGTATATGATTACATTAAAATAAAGAAGTTGACAGACAGCGGCTTCCGGTACAACCGGAAGTTCAAATACTTTGGAAGTATTTTCATTAAAAAGTGCAGTAGCGGCTGTACGAGAGTACAAATAATGAAAGCAAGTGCCTAAACTTCTAATGAACGGGTTCCTTGAATCACCCTGTACATTGACAGAACAACGTGTTAATCCATGTTCGTTGACTTGTAACAAATGTCTAAATAACAACCTGGTCAAGTAGGCTACGTTTAGTAATTCTGTTATGTAAATGCAATGGATAAATTCTCGATCACAGCCTGCTTGAGCAGGTTTTTATTTAGACGCTCGTTATATGACAGATAGGATTTTATAAGTACCAACGTGTTACCTTTTATTCCATATTAAATTAGTTTATTCATTAATGTTTCATGATCCAAAATTTAAAACAATTGAACTTATAGAGTGAATTATAGAGTAAATTTGAACAAAAATTAAACTGAATTAAAAACAATCTGAAAAGTAGAACGTGTTCTGTCTCCAAACCATATCTGCAGCAACCCAAAATTTCTTATTTCAAATATTTATACCAATTTTATAGAAATTGAAGCAAATTTTGTGCAAGAAATAGGGCAGTGTAAAATAGTTAAAGAGACATAAAATAGAGAATACAAATTTCCATTAATGATCTGATTCATTCATAAATTAAATACATTTTTAATTACACAGGCATTCAAACCTGACATTAACAAAGTAAACAGCAGAGTGTTTTTGATTGTTTGTTTATTTGAAATACTTATCGCAAAGTAACGTTTGATATTGTTAATAATTATTTTAATGAATAAAGAATTTTTTCGATTAATAGATTTCGATTAAAATTGAGTCAATACTTTTATAGTATGTACTATATCGATAGTGTGCTTTAATTTTTTCCGGAAACAGAAACGTAGTATGACTAAATATTTGAATAAAAAATTGCAGAATCTTTTTGGGTTTCAGCTATCCTGTGCGTAATCGTTTGAAACTCGGCTAAAAAAGCGATGCTAACACGATGCGCCATCGTGCAGGCGTCCACGAAACTACGAAATCCCCCTCTTTCAAACAGCTTCCCGCCTGGAGCTTTGTACCGCATGGCATCAACAGTATGGTTTACTTTTTACCGACCTATTCACGTCCAAAATGTCGGGTGGAATCAGCTGTTTCAAAGCTCGTGCACCTCACGCGTGACCTTGAAGGATGCACCTGCAATAAAAAAATCCGAGCCTAGGTGTAATGATCCTGCAGGTAGGAGTAAACCTGTCAAGGTGCGACCAATAGGAAACAAGTAGAACGGCCAATGGTGAACACGGATGATGTTTATTGTCGCGGGATAGCGAGGTGTACGCGGCGAGTCTGACGCTGGCTAGGGGTGTATGTGTACCACTGTGTCCTTTCTTTGACGTGCGTGTGTTGCATCCGATTAATTTTTTAATTTTGTAAAAAAAAATCGTGGCACCGCTACGGCCTGTGATTTTTCTATTCCTAGTAGAGCCATAGAACTTTGTGATAACGTGAACTTTGCGCCCCGTGCTTGATGGGAGACGTCAAGAAACGCACCCCATCTTCGCCATGGCATCTGCAACACCTGGGGGAGGACGTGGACGTAGGAAACAGGCGAAACCACAACGCAAAGGTACCAAAAAAAAATTAACCAAATCCAAAATGCATTCCAGTATCAAATTATTAATTTAATAATAAACTGTTCGCCAGAAAATCCTGAATAATTCTGATTAGAAAAAAAAATTTATTGCGCCCGCATGATTATCAATGAACATGTGTTGTTTGTCGCCATCTTTGTTAGGGGTGGGGGTGTTTTTGTTTACATACCTTTCGAGCTTATTCGTCAATTAAGCGCCGTGCTTTTATTTTGCGTTGTACAATTGCGTTGCGTTTATTTTGCGTGTTTTGCGCGCTGACTTTTGACCGAGTGCCGTGTCAAACTTTTGTCCGCATTGCACCTTTCGCAGCCCGCTACGATAAACGTGTCGACACGGACTTGATACCCGGAGTTTTCATGAATTTTTCATTCATGTTTGCGCTCGTAGTACGCCCGGATCTTTCACTTCTATCAATTCGAACACATTCTACCTTTGAAATAGCAACACCACCTTTCAGTAAAATCAATTAATCCGTATTAATTTCCATGTAAATAAATTAATGGAAGCAAAACATTAGTGCTTTTAAATATGTAACAAGAAAAATTTGCCCTCATTCATGCTTTTTTAATTAAATTAGTAAAACCGATAATTTAAAGAGAAATTTCTGTTGTTATAGAATATATACGAAACGAAATGCACCCTGAAAACTGAAAACTTCTTCAGGTAGATGCTCTTAAACATCTGGTGAAATTGTGGGCCGTCTTTGTTTGACGCACGCTGTCTAATGGGTTTTGCGTCTACATCTGCGCTGAACATGTCTTGTTGGAATTGAGAAAAAAAAATAAAACGGGCAGGGCTCTTGATTGCGGGGTTTTTGAACCTTGGCCTCAAACGTACTCTTTTACGGACACTTGCAGACGTTTAGATTAATTAAATTTCAAAGCAATTTATATTTTTTCAGTGATAGAAAACCGAGACACATTTTTATTTGGCACAATTAAAACTTGCTGAAATATTTTGATTTATTAGTTGCACCTGAAACTGCACCCCTGAAAACTTTCAACTTTTGTTTAGTGTTTGTTGATTGTAATCTGTATTCTCCTTTAAACGAATGTTTATACTTTCCAGAAAAAACAGAGGTAGAAGTTACAATGAAATTTTTAAAAAGTCAGGAAATAGTCTTTTTATTTTTCTATTTGTCTGAGTGACCCTCAAAGGTTTTTAATTGGTTACAAGCAAGTGAAATATGTAAATAAAATAAATAAAGCAATTATAATTTTTCATTGATCATATTCAGGCGGGTTGGTCAGGTAATTCCAACCAACAAAAAAAAATTCTTGAGCAGGTTTTACACGGAGGCAATATAATGCAAGGAACATTGCTGCAATAATTGGCAAGAAAAATTGCATGTTGCTCCTCACTTTACATGATAGCAAGTGATGCATTGGATACGTATTGTCAACATAACAAAAATTAAATATTTCAATCTGATACTGTGCACTACAACGTATCCTTTAACACAAAACAGTGTTTTTCGTTGATAAAATGTCATGGTGGTAGTATCAAAAATAATCTTAAAATCTCCGAAAACATTCCGCAATGGAATCAAAATTACAGCGGAATGCAAGGGGTGCAGTGCAAGAAATCTTGCATCAGTTTATCTTAAGGCCGCTTTACACGATGCGACTTTTATTGCAACAAGACGCAATTTCTGTTGCGCACAATGAAATTATAAAATCAGCTGGTGCAAGATTTCTTGGATTGCATCCCTTGCATTCTGCTGAAATTTTTATTACATTGCAGAATATTTGCTTTGCACGTTACACTGAAATGTTTAATTGTTTTTAAGTTGACAGTACACGTGTAATGTAAGATAACTTGTCACCATGTAAAGCGACGAGCAATATGCAATTTTTTCTTGTTGTTTATTTCAACGATGTTCTTTGCTTTGCATTGCCTCCGCATAAAGCCTGCTTAAAACTCTCATTGTGCGCATGCGTAAAATAGAAATTGCGTCTTGCTGCAGTATCAATTGCATCGTGTAAAGCGGTCTTTAGGCTGTATTGCCTTTACCTTTATTCCAATGTTTTATTCCAGTTTTTTTTTTTTTTTTTAAATAAACTAATCTAATATGACAACAGACAACAGTCTAAAAAGGATGAGTCCAAGAAGTGTTTACATTTTCTAGATAGAAGTCATTTCTACGCTTTTAATAATCATATAAAACAGGTTTAAAACCCTTTGTCTACCATTGCTGATACAGGCTGATCGAAATTGATTGTCCTGATCCTACACTGCTTTCCACGTGCTTGATACCGATATTTACATCTCATTAATAAAACCAAGTTAGCAACATAGGGAGATCTGGGAAAGTTACTAGAAGTCTCAAAATTTTGTCAACAGTTCATTACTGTTGCTTCATGAAAAATGGTTTATTTCATTGTAATAGCAATTTGATATTATGTTCTTTATTAATTAGGTTAGGTTTGTCATGAATGTTCTATGCATGCACTGCTTTTCATTCTAACTTTCATGTGATAGATGTAAATATTGATGTCAAGCTCACGGAGGTTGTGTAGGATAAGGACAATCAATCTCGATCTCCCTGTATGTCATTAGAGTCTTCATTATACCAACGGTATTTGTAGGTACCTACTTACATTTCAAGCTTTAAATCCTCTTTTTATGCTAACAATCCCCTAGATTACTGTTTTGCCTATGAATTTTCAATATTGGCAACATTGAATATTAAAATTTTTCGCACTATTTTAATAATTTCTCACAAGAATAACATATGATTTATGTACAAGTACATCTTTCTATTGTAGATAAATATTTGGTATTTAAGAGATTTTTAAATGCTGGTACTTTCAAGTACGTAGTGGACAAAAGGTTTAAAAGGTTGACACTGTTTACATTTTCTTTATTGTTAACTTTTTCGTTAAATTTGTAAAGGTAAATGCTTGTAGACGTAAGTATAAGTACCTATTGCACGTTCGACTATCATTTTTTCTTAATTTTTTTCAACTTTTTTTAGTTTAAAAACTGTAAATACATCAAAAATGGAAAATGTAAAGTGTCACTTTGTTGAATCAAAATGAAGTACCCAATTTAGTATTTTTTTTTCTCTTAATAATTGACTACGCAGTATAAAATTTCCAGCAAAAATTACAGATTTTTTTAAAATTTGTAAATAAAATACTGGACCAAGACTAAGTGTTCAGTTTGAAAAACTGCTCATAAATTCGAAAGATAAGCAAATTTTATTGTTTGTGAATGTTCCTTTTTGTTTTCCAAATTTCGTTACCAAATTTAGGTAAAAATGTTATCAAGATACCTTCCAGCGTTTCTGTAAAGTTGGGCTGGCTTTATGACATTTTTTACAGCATTCAAAACTTCTGAGTTTTGAAGAGCCTAATTTTCATCGATATCCGAGGCTTATGTGCTTATACAGTTCATGTCCTTTAATTGCCCTAAAAAATATCAAAGGCACTTAAATCAGAGGATCATGCAAGTAATTGCAGATTTTTAGTCTCTCAACTGAAAACATTACTGTAGACCTATGGAAAGAAAATCATATGTCTTTGATTAATTTATTTCTTTCAAATGTCATTCCCATTCTATACATATGAACCAGTTTTTCGTTACTCTTGGCGCGTGCTTTCATTTTGTGGAAAATGTGAACTTGCGATTTGATATCCAAATTTATAATGTAATACATAAGAACAGCAGTTAGATTTTATATAGGAATGCAATATAAATAATTCAAATGGCATTTGAAATAATGAACTAATCCAAGACATACGATTTTACTTCCATAGGTCACTTGATTAGAAAAGATATTGATCACTCATTATAACTGCTCTAACAAAGTAGTGTTACATATCATACAATAAAAAAGAGACGATGAAAATTTTGAAGGAATTACGTATTTCATGAACGTTTATTTCTCAATTGTCTATCGTAGGTTCGTCAAAATACTTTGATGTTTGTGTGAATCTGCTTTTGATATTTAAAGGACAGGTTGAATGGAACTAGATAATTCGACTTCATCACACGGGTGCATATAGGTATCTCAATCCTCAATCTCATTATTGTAAAAATTAAAAATCTTTTTACCCCTTCTCTGTTATAAAAAATACAAAAAAAAAAAACAAAACGTTATAGTCAAAATTGAATACGTAATTTTTTTCCACCCGTTGCGTATAAGTGAAATTGCTTTTCCATAATTAGAAAATATTGCTTATACTAGAAGTGTATACATAAGTAATACATACAATAAATACAGTGTGATCGGAAATATATGAAGAGTGTTTGAATTTATCGCGCTCTCGTATTAGTAACTTTCACCTTATAATGTTGATGTTTTTGTTTACATTTTGACTTCGTAATTTTACTATTATTATAAAAAAAGGGTTTTCGTATTATCACTAACTATACTTTTCATTGGTAAACGAGAAAGACCCACGTAAACATGTAGGAAATGATAAAATAATAAATAAATTATATACAATTATAAACAGTAAAAAATGTAGTACCAACTTTTAAAAGTAATCTAGCGAGCGGGAAATTCAAACGCCTTTCAAACATTTCTGAACACACTGTACATTGTGCCTAATTAAAGCATTTTCTTATCGCTGAAAATGATCAAAAAATATGTAGGTACAGGGTGTCCCATTTTCGATGGTATTCTATAGGTATCTCCGTTAATAATGGAAATAGAAAAAACTGAGCAAGCAATATTGGGTTAACTTTTCATGCTGATTTGAAAGGCTCAATCAAGAATTTGCTATTTCTTACTGTTTTCCTGGTTCAGTTGAAAAACGAAAAATTCATCAAAACTTCAAATGCACATGACTTTTTTATTTTTAAAGATATCAAAAAATCATACAGACATTTTTTATTCGTCTTTTAACGTAGATAATGGTTTCTTAATTAAGTCACATAAAAAGTTCATACGAACCCAACCTTTGATTTTTTTTTTAAATGGAAGTCAAGTTAGGTTTGGAAACATTAACATTTGGCTTTTCAAAAATACACAGTTCAATGGTATTATCCTTTAAAATAATGACATTATAGGCAATACACTTATTTACGTTAAATTCAGTAGGCTGTGTCTGAGCTGTGATTTATATAAATCAAAAGAATGCAAAAAATTTTAGTTTTTAAAAAGAAGGGTAAATAGTAAAGAAAGTTAAATATGTATATGAATCGCCATCTACGCTACTTATACTCGTTATTTTTGAAAATAATTTCAGTAAACCATACTACTTAACGTAACAAAATTAAACTCTAAATGAAGCGTTTTGTTTTAATGTAAATACTTAAAATTCTAAACTGAAACTAATTAATATGTTTAATTATGAATAGTAAATCATTAAAATTTAGACTTACTTCGTTTACATTAACAAACAGTGCATTCAAATTATTAATTTACATTACGTTAAGTGATTGTGAACGGAGTATTAGACTTTAATTAATTAATTATACAAATTATTTAAGTCATAAAAATAAACCTTTTTTATGTTATTTAGAAATTGATAGTGAATGAATACAATTAACATGCTTGTATATAATTTAAGAAACTTTGTTTCCTTATACAGTTATTTTTATTTTGTGAAATTAACATTGTTGTGTTTAATTACTTGTGCAACTAGACGTGTGGAAACTACCCTCCACCAAAAAAGGGAAAATTATTCAAGTGTGCAGAAATGTATTGTTTATGATTTTGTTGGCTATTTATGAAACATAAGTTTATGAGACTGTTTTGTTAACCCGAAATTGCATTTTTATTTAAATAATAATATAAAAAAGGTTTATTTTCTATGAATTAAATAATTTGTTTAATTAATTAATTAAAGTCTAAGTGATAGATACTATTAAATGCATTTTTCCATTATTAACCGAGATACATAGAGAATATCATTGAAAGTGGGACAGCCTGTGCATATAAATATTAAAAAGTGTTTCACTTTATTACAAATTATCCACTTTTCAGATTCTCTTAATGACCTTGTTTAAAAAAAATCAAATTACAAGTACGTCCCTCTTTCGAATTTCCCGTAACAACGGGAATGTATTTATTGTTTACAACCTTTTATGTACATATTTATTATTTACTCTGAAGAAGTTGTCAATTTACAGCGAAACGTCGACTTTTTAAATCGACAATTGTTTGACATATCATAATTACATATTTCGTAATAAATACATAGTAACATATGTAAGTAGAAATAAAAAAAAACATTGTAATTTTTCTTTTGGCAAAAAGTTAGAAAACCCAATATGCAAAATGTTTTTTTTTAACCGCTTTTGAGTTTCATAATTTAATTCATATATTAAATATGTACATACATAGTAGTTTTTTTTTATTAATTATTATTTTAAAATTTAATTTGATCGCATGTAAAATAATGTAAATGGAATTCTAATTTTAAGCATTAATTGTATCTGGCTTCCAATATACATAATTTCTTTGAGAATTCGTTAAATGATCCTGTCAGGTTAATAATAAAGTAATAGCAGTTTCAATTTAAAATTTTTTAGTATTCTGGGAATGTGTTTAATGCGTAGGCGTAGTTTATATGGGCCATTTTGGTGTCCGGCTGGCTATGAAACTAATTCTTGATGAGAAAGAATTTCAAAAAAAAATAAATTTTTTCATGGACCTTTGTTTGCTGGCCACCCTTTCATTAATATATTTTTTTAAGTATGTAAATATTTACGGATCAGGATATTTAGATTTTTGAGAAAAATTAATGACTTTTGGAATAACTATTAATTTAGGAAAATTCGGAGTACAACTCATGTGCTGTTAAAATAAAAGCATGTTCTGACAAAAGATATTGCATTGTATATTCTGTGTAAACATATCATATTAACATTATTAGGTATTGTAAAATTAAAAAATGATACACCAGATTATTAGCTGATCGTTTTCGAACAAATTAACATCATTCGTGCATTATATGCTCATTCATATTTCTTGATACATATATAATTCTTTCAGAATTTAATTTACTTGCTTGATTTGATAAAGGCAAGTAAATCAAATATGTAAATAAAATACTATCACCTCGTGCTACAATGTTTGTATTTATATTGTGTAAAAGTGTAATTAATTTAAAAAATAGAAGCAATTTAGCATATTGTGTAAGATTTTATTAATGAATTGTTCGATTGTGTAAGCATATAAATAATACCCACAGATGTATAAATGAGTTTTGCGTCTCAACTGACACCTATTTGTTACAGCAGACTTTACAAAAATCCTCATTCATTGAAGTTCACTGACCCAAGTGGGCCATAATTAATCATACATCTGTTCTTTAACGAGATTTAAGAAACGACTTTTTAGGCATGAATGTTAGTGCATTCGTTCATGGTGCATTCGTTCATGTAATGGCGTGTTAATTACATTAATTTGTTATTATTATTCTTTTAATGTTTTGAGTTTGTAAAACTGTAGGTAGTATTAATATACTAACAAAAATATGTGATATTCTGACAAACAACGCCATCGAGGTTATATAGTGACGTCAATGTATTTTTCAGTGGACCTTAGCGTCGAGATAACCCTTGACCTGGAGGGTGTCTTCCTTATCTACCGGCTCCAAGGCCTTTTAGTTAATAGACAGGTTCTTGGACTTCGATATCCAAGTCCCTCCGGAACGTTTCAGCGTTGTTTTTATTTTTTCCCGGATTAATTTATGGTGACATTTTTGCTTGCGGCGATAAGAGAAAAAGAGAGGCTGGGTTCCGATAAATCCGTTTTATTAAGTAAATGATTTTTAGAGGCGTTTCGCGAGCGGCGTGGCGTCGCATTTTTTCAGACGCTACCTGGTATTTAGAGTTATTTTCAGTCGGTAACTGCGCTTTTTATTTGATGCTCGTTTTGCAGGTGCATGACTTGAAACGCTTTTTTATTGCTTCTAAATTTGGCGACCTAATTTATTATTTATTTGCGTGCCTTCTCAAATGACATGTTTCGTTTAATGAGTGTGTCATGTGTTTATAAAAAAGCTGCGCGGCTCTGGAACTACATTTTATTACAATCGTTTTATGCCTTGTTATTTCTGGCGAAATGTTTTAAAATCTAGGAGCTCCCGCGCCCACTAGATAACCGCCGCATATGCTCTAACTTTTTGGGAAGGGGTAAGTGTCGAGTTTATTGACATGAATTAAAACAAAATGAACACTTCAAAGAAAATATAATATTTAAGAGACTTTTATATCACCTAGTTTATAATCAAGATTTTAATCGACACGACATTTTTTTTAATACTATTCGTTGGTTTTTTACAATTTCTTAACCATTGACTTCCAGAAAATTATCTACCTAGCCGTGAAGAAGAAGAGAGGGGATAATTTAAACCTTTTTATTTTTCAATATATTCTCCATTTACATGAGTCTACACACTTGTGCCACTTTTTTTCCAGTTGTTCCAACCCACTTGACACAATTCTTTTGGAAGTTCCGCAAAAAAATTGTCAGCAGCATATTTTAGATTCTGATCTGAAGAAAATCACCTTCCTCGCAAAATTTTTAAAGTTGTCTAAATAGGTAATAGTCGGAGGGTGCCAGGTCTAGACTATATGGAGGTCTAGTTCAATAAAGTTCTAGTCTAGTTCAATAAAGCCAGTCGATAAATTCCTTAATTTTTCTCTTACTTTATTCACTTTGCAATTATCATACAAGAGAAAATTCCTACACAGAGCTTATGAAGTCGTTTTTGTTTATGAGTCTTTTTTAAAAGTTTCGAATAATGCTTCGGTAAGCTTCTGCATTAATTTTTGAACCTTTTGGCATATATTCAATTAGAAGGATACCCCCACTATCGTAGCCATCGATTTTCCTGTAGATTTTTGTGTCCGTGTCTTTTTGGGGGCAACCTTTATGAATCCATTGCATAGATTCTTGTTTTGTCTTTGGGTCCTAAAATATACTCAATTTCAACGCCAGTGATAATTTGTGAAAATAGATTTGGATTCGTCTCTAAAGAGACTAAATTTTACGTAAAAATAATTTTCTTTCGCTTTCTGCACAGTTTCTGTTCTGCGTCAATAGAAAGTACAGATACTTTGCTAAAGCTTAAATTGCAATATTCTTAAAACTTTCAACTTCTGTAGCAATTCAGAAGTCGGTCCTTCCTCTCTAAATCCTCACTTTTTTTGCCATTTCTGTATTTCGAATCTTCCACCTCTTGGATCGTCCTGAATGGACTCTCTATCCCAACGAAACTGTTTTGACCAAAATTTTACTTGGAAATATGTTGAGTAATCATGTTATACACTACCGTCGTTCTCTCATGAATATTTTCAGTCAATCTTTAGTCAAAAATTTTATTACTAATTTTAAAACATTTTCTACTTTTAAAAGTATAATAACCTATTTTTTTAAATTTCTTTGCTGAAATTGTATGAAGACTTCTTGGAAACCACATCATTTTTTTGTCGTTATCTTTACACTTTTGAGATCAAAATTTCCAATATTAGTTTTCCCGTTTTCTTGATCATCCTAAAATAACACAATTGTACTGAAAAGGTGTCTCTAAAATATATTATGTTCTTTTAACTTTAACGAACCAATTCTCTCAGTCTTGGATGGAACGGTATTAAAATGGTGCAATCGCAAACTTGGAGTCTTTTATTTGCTGAAAAAAAGGAGAGGAGAGCCAGAAGAATTTTAGAAAAAAGAGGTGCGAACAGCAGTTAAAGGAAGAGAAGTAAAGCGGGAGAACATAAAGGAGTCGACAGGAGATAACAACCGAAAGGCGGAAGACCTCTAGGACTAAGAAAAAGAAAAGAAGTATAATTTTGACTGTATTACTCAAATTTTTCAAAATTATGTCCAATAGTATTTCTACCATTAAGCATAATTTAGTTAAAATAGCCAAATATCTTGATGAAACCAATTTGTATGTTGTAAATTGCAAGAAAAATCCGAACTGACTTTTGGATTACTGATTTAGATGTAATTGCAAGGACCATTAATTATAAAACAGCTTATTGAATTCTCAAAGTAAACTTATATAACAACAATAGCAGTGTGATGTTAGTTAATGAATTTGTAGAGTTTTATAACTTTATAAAAAGAAGAGACGTAAACTCTAAATTGTATTTTTTATTAATTAATTTTTTGTACATAACAACGTGCAAACTAAGGTTGCTAGATCATCTGCTACAAATTCTGAAACTTGCAGTAGACATTACTTTTCTTTTCCATGGCCCAAGCCTTATCTAATTACATATATTCTGAACACATGGTGCATTACTTTCTTTGCTAATGTTATTAGGGGGTTGTCATGACAAAGTTTCAACATTGCTCCGCTTGTTCGTTGATAGAGCCAGATTGACAGAAACAGTGAGAGTTTTTGAGATTAAGAAGAATAATGTGAGACAAAATTGTACATGGTAAAGCAGGGTGTGAAGAAGTGAAATGCGGGAATAAAAATGTAAGAATTTACCAAAATATAAAAGTAGACAATCCAGTGGGATAAGGAGAAAGACTACGAAAACTTCTAGTGTGCTAGAGATCTACATCTGAATAGTTACGAGTTCTGAGGCTTCGTTGGAAGAATGAGTCTGGAGTATTCCTGGGAGAAAGATGAAGACATATCTAGTTTTGCCTATTACTGAATTGAGACGTTCATAAATAGTTAAATCAATTAATTTTTTCTTTAAATTCAGTAACAAAACAATTTTTTTACCACAGGGACTGGAATGTTTTGTCAAAACAATGTTCATTTGAAATGAATATTTTTAAGCAGCACCTATAAGTTTTGCTCTAGTATCCAAGCAAATTACGGATTACGGACGAATTTCTTTCGAACTGCTTCACAGTTAATTTCCCTTGAAAGTTGAGTAATGTTGTTTTAAGTAAGAAGAAGTCAAATGTTGCAATTCCAAACATTGTTTGGTTTGCAGGGAACTTAAAAACAGAAGTCAAAGTAAATAAGTATGAATCCGTATTTTATGATAAAATGTACTGTGTGATCTTTTTTTTCGCTCATAGTTTCTGCGTGAATTTTCGTACTTAAATAAAAAAGCAATTTTTATTACTATGTCATCTCTGAAGACAAAGCAAGGTAGTATAATTATTAAGTAAGTAAGTAGTTTATGTCTAGAATTAATTTTTAAAGACGAGCTTTTCGAAGCGAAGAAGAATATTTGGACAAGAGCCAATTTTCGTCTCCCGAAATTAATTAAAAAGATTTTAATCAGTTGAGGCCGCATTACCTTTAATAAATTACGGGCATTGTAAATTGCATTAAGGCGAACTGTTTACAACATTATTTAGTAAATAATATGCACATCTACTAATAGCCGTTTCGACTAATCCTTTGAAAATAAAACGCGCTCTAAATTTTCCACGTTTAAAGTTAATATTTCAAGTTCACGTGTTTGTCGTAAACATGTCGACGGCGTGAGTGCTCCTTTGAATAAAACACATCCCGCATTTCAAAATATAATTATAATTTATCCAGGTAAACAGGCGAATAATTCACTTAATTACTAACGGCGGAGCTCTGGGCCATAACTCTGTTCACCTTCCGTCGATTTATTTTAAACGATGGGACGATCTCGCGGACAACTTAAACATACGCCACGTGCACCAATTGGCAGACGGGGCTAATAATTTGCCGTGCAAATAAATCCCGGTTAACGTGCTGGGATTACTCTAATTAAAATCACGTGGCATTTATGTGTATACATCTTTATGTGTGTTTGATAGAGTCGAGGTAGAGAGAGGTTAGCTTTGATAAATTGACAAGCACATCCGCGGAGGTTTATTGCTGACGCCACACTGTCGCATCTTCGTTATTGCTTTGGAAATTGTAAATTACGTATAAACGCACTAGATACCAGAATAGAATCTATGTGATTTCACTATTAAAATAATTCTCCTTAAATTATTCTTAACCAATTGTAACCTACTACTCCCAAATTTCAAGAATATCAATTACTTCTTACATGCTCAATTGAATAAGGAAGTAATAACATTTTAAAAAATTACTCAATTAACAATAAAATTAATTATTTAAGATATGTTTTATATCAATCTTAACATCGCTGCTTGAGTAGTTAGAAAGAGATTTCCTTAGGAGCTTCCTATCTCCGATACTTTTTTTTTTGGCAAATGGTACCAAGTCTATTCAAACTACCTATACATTAAGAAGAAAGTTCTGTCTCTCCATATCTTAGAGTGATTGTACAAAGTATCCGGGCTTTACACCTACGATATGAAAAACCATATCTTGTTAAAAAGAAAACAACTTGGTCTGCAGTTAAGAAAGTACTATTGCCTTCTGGGCCCCAGATGAAACCTCTCACTAGAAAATAAGTTAACTATTTATTATTATACTAAAACCCATTTGGACTTATGGTGTAGGTGTGGGGAACCACGAATGAATCAAACAATGAAATACTACAAAGATTTCAGTCGAAAATTCTCTGAATAATAAAGCTAAGAGACTAAAGGGCCTGTACTTACATAAATTAGAGATATATGGGGTTTGGACGTTAATGACTTTATTGGATATTAATGCTCAACTATTTTCAATATACAAAAATGTTATTAATTTTTAAATATAAAATATTTTATATTAGTGACGACGTCTTTGCAAATTTACATATATGTACATACTTACTCTTTGGCATGTGATTGATGGTTTTAAAAATCTTACTAAAAAGGTAAGTGACGATCTTCTTCGTGCATCGCATCGGTGTGAACAAGCCGAACAAAACATCCTCACTCTTTCATCTTGAAGGTGATGCTTTAGTTCGAGAGAGCCGCTGACTGCGCAATATTTTTCGATTGCGAACCTCTTTGTGCCATTCCGTCCTTTAACGACTGTCAGGTGTGGCGAAATTCTTTTATTAGCATAGTCCGTGCGCTCATTCCGTTTTATGTCGGTTTTATGTGCGTTTTATCATAATTAATTCTAGGAGGAGCGATTGAATTTGGGCTTCCTTGTTTAGCTTAATTGTGAGAGGAACTGCTGTAAAAAATGATTAAAATTAAATATGACAAATTTCAAAAGTATTTGAAAAGAAACCTCAGTCTCATACGCGCACACATGTTTGTATAGTTCTAGATTTACGCTACGAAGACAAATTCATTTGTATTTATTTTGATAGTTCTTTCACATTTCATATGAATTAAAGCATAGTATACTGCAAACAAGAATTGGCAATTGAACCCACTCATAATGTCAGTGTGCGATAGCCCTTTTTGTTATAGAATTTGGCAAAAGGTATTTGATTGTATTTCATAGATCTTCAGACATCTTCACGAGCATGTCTTTGCGTGCGGAGATAGTTTAACATGTGGGACGCAGTATTGATTTATTTTTTCAATATTTGCTCAGAGTAAAACTGTTTCTATTCGAATACACGTATTATACTATCTGATTCAACAACTAAAGTGCAGTGTGGGAGTTTAACGACAGAATCAAGTTTTTTATGGATATATTGGAAAATTGCTTATAAACGGTGAGGAATTAAAAATCAGATTAGAGTGGGTGGTGCAAAGAAAATTTACGTCTGTGATGAAATACAAAATCTATAAATTTGACAGTCCGTGAATGTATTACATTAATTTATTTAGTTAATCACAGACATATATATTGCTTGTGCAGCCTACTCTAATCTGATTTTTTTTTGCTCACTTTTTGTTATACCTATATGTAAAATCAGAGTGTTAGATTTGAACTAATGGTGAGAGTTATTTTGGAAATTAACAGAAAGAGGAAACCCAACATTTTTACAAAATGAAATATGACCATCATTTTTATAAATAGACTCTGGTGATGAGAATAAGTTATATATTTAGTCGAGCCTTCTCCTAATATATTTCGACTACAGAGTTGAACTCTATAATCCTGAAATTATATTTTATGATAATCCACAATCTTCGGTTACACCATGCCTTGGATTTTCAGAGTTTGCTAATACACAACAAACTGTTCAATTTCTAATGATAATAAATATTGAGCTAAATGGATTGACGATGTTGAAGGTAGAGCACACGCCTTTTTAGTATTAATATATCCAGCGCTTTCCATGATGGCCAAAACAGATGAAGAAGTACATGGTATTATGTGCGTTAATGACAAATACTGCAATAGAGTGAAGTCGGTTCATGTGCCTCATTTTGTTGTTGCAGTTTTAGTTTTTACTAAATATACTCTAATAAAACAGAAAGGAGTTACAGAAAAGTTATACTCAATAAGGGCATCAGACAAGGAGTCACACTAACGATGTCTCTCTTGAATTGGAAAGAATAATTAGAGATGTGGTGATAATAGGAGCAAACAGTTTTCTTGAAAGTGTTGGAAGGCATCGTTCTCCAAGTTGGTGGAATTAAGTTGAAGAGTTGCAGATGGAAGTGTTGTATTTGCGTGGTTTATATCCTCTGTCTTGGGATGGTAACATCTCGATTATTTCGGAGTGAGTATTGAGTTTCATCTCCTTTAAGAGCAAGTGTTTGGCTTGATTTCCTCGCTGAAGAGGGAAGAGTGGGAAGAGTTAAAGTATCTTTTTTAAAATAAGCTTTGCAATGACAATCACTTTTAACACCTGCTGTGATACGAATAGCTTTCTTTTATAGAGTAAAAATGGTTTTCTCGTGGGCTGATTTACCCCAAAGTTTTGGAGTCCATATGCCATTCTACTGTGGAAGTTTGCGTGGTATGCTGTGATGGCGGATTCAATATTTAATGACCTGTTTTATGCATCTTATGGCGTAAATGGCTTGAGACAATTTTGTTGCTAGCTGCTATACATGTTCATTCCATGTCATTCTGGTATCTAGAGTTAGACCAAGGAAACGGGCGTTACCTTGGTCCTCTACCACGTTTCGCCTGTCTGATGTAAGGTCAAGTTTGACTGTTTTGCTTGCATTTAAAGCTAATTTATTGGTTGAAAACCAGTGGTTGGCTTGGTCATAGACAAGATCCTCTTTTTGTTGGAGAAGTGATTTGTTTTTGTCACTGACTAATAATGTTGTAACTTTAGCTTAGAGCACCGTATGTCCTGATATATTTGCTGGCAGATCATTGATAAATATGGTAAAGAAAAGAGAGCCAAGGAGTGATCCCTGAAGAACTCCGCTTGTGTTTAAGCGTGTTATTGATTTTTTCCCCTGGAAGTCCACAAATTGTTGCCTGTTGGTAGATAGATATACCAACATAGATGGTATATAGATAGAGAGATAGATAATAAGATGTCAACAGTTTGAATGTTGTGTCTCTAAGGCCCAGTTTTACAATCGTGGAATAAGAACGGAATAACTGTTCGCCAAATATCCTTTAACGTTCCTCCATATCTACGTCACACCTACGTCACATTATACCAATAATAATGCTTATCCGACGATTATAAAATCGGGCCTAAGTCTTGTTTTATTTTGCCTGGATGCTGTTGAAGGCCTTGGTTAGGTCGCATAAAATTGCTTTACATGTCTCGTGATTCTCGAGGGCTTCACAAATAAAGTGGTTATTGAAATGGCAGCGTGAGAGGTATTTTTGCCATATCGATTGTCACAAACACATTTGTGCAACTTTGGAGAATATGAGTAGTATTGATACAGGCCTAATAAGAAAGATATTTGAGAAAATAATCAGTGAAGCAAAAAATAGAGGGCATTAGAAATTAATGAGTACAAAATTAAATTTATGAGATGCTGCAAGGAGATTAGTAAAAGAGGATCATGTGGAATATAGAACTTCTTACGGGTTTAACTAACTCATGCAGAGCAAAAACCAATCAGCAATACCAAGCTTAAAATTTATAAAGTACCAAAAGGCCAGTAGTGACGTACGTAGCCGAAACTACGAGCTTAAAAATTGCAAAAAACTAAATGGAAGACCTGAGAATCTTTTTGGATGGATCGAATCCACATTCAAATTGAAATCTTTTTCCCGGTCAATGAAAGTTGATGAAGGGAGGAAGAGAGTAAAAGGAAAATGTTGAGGAAGATATATGACACAATAAGAACAAATGAATGAGAATGTAGGTTGTTGCATTATGAATAGGGAACAAAAAATGAAAACAAAATTAAAAACGCAAAGAGTGAGATGGTTTGATCATATTTACAGGAAAAATGAAGATGAAATAACAAGAAAATAACAGAATGGAAACCAACAGACAGTTGGACGAGGGGAAGACTCAAGAGGGTCAGGTCACCACCAACTCCTAGTAAAAAGATGGACCTTTTGGAATGGCAAGTGAAATTGAGATATTGGAACAAGTGGAGACAAATTGCTGAAGAAACAAGAACACATACCAGACTATGAAGACAGAGCAATGGACTGATGCGAAATTTCATAGAAATTTTATAGGTATATAGGTAGGTGTATTTCAGAAGATCTGAGCTGTAGGGAATTATCACATACTATTGATTTTTATATTCCCAAGACAAAATAAAATGTGATTTCGTATAACCCAGTAGGATATTGAGTATATCAATGAATAAAAATTATAGAGGCTGTTTCTTTTGAAGATATTTGTATTGATATTTATGCAGCACACTTGAAAGTAAAGCGTCGTTCACTTTATAAATTAGCGTACGCAACAAGAACAAAGGGGACCGATTTTTTTTTACAATTCATCTCGTTCATCCATTAAGAAATTACGAGGTAGCATTCGAGTACAGTACGACGATCCCACGGCTGTTAGCGTCGAGTTAGTTTAATTTGAAGTATGGGGGTAGATAGCGATCAGTAATCAGGTATTGTCTGCTCCCTGTGCCGTCAATTGACAGTTCTTTTAGAGGACACAGTCTGGCCTGGCTACGATAAGTTGGAAATTAAAACCCCCAACAATTTTCCGGCGTCGCCGCATACGCCGCCGCCGACACAATGCGCAATTAGTAACCGAATAAAAAGTGGCGTCGCGACGATTTCGTGCGGCGAAAGCCCACCGTCGACAATGCTACCTATTAATTGCGATGCGTTTTAATACGTCGCTTGTAATTGAGCTGCGATAAAACTGCAGATGAGAGGGGGGGTGGGTATTGGGACGACTGTTATAATACATTTCGATCGAAGACAACGTCTCCGAGTCGCTCGCCACGTGGAACCCGGCTTCATTATTTATAGCTGATTGCATTTTAATTTACCGGTTCGCAGCATTGTGTTTCATAAATGTACTGTGCACGTAGATATTTCAGACGGAATCTTTAACTACACCTAAAGCATGTTTCTTAAATATCTTTTGTAGTTGTTTCAGTCTTATAATTACAATCATATTTTTCTTTGAGTGTGTATCACATCTAAATATAGGTGCGTAACAGTAGCAATTCTGTCTGTCTATCTTCATTAAATGTATACTTGTGCGTTTTATTGGGGTGTGACGTTTGACAGCCCAAATCACTTGAGTGTACAAAGGCCTGCTCCACCTCTTTTGCTGCCTTTACCGCTTTCTGTCGTATTGCCTATGTTCTCATTTTAAAACAACGACCAGTATATCAAGTATTAGACAAAACAAGTACTTCGAGCTAGCCGTGGAAAAAAAGTATGCATAGCACGGTATCTTAATTGAATATACTGTCAACTCTTGGTAAAACATTCTCAATTAAAATTTCTTTGAAACACTTGGTATTGTACATTACTCCTTAAGGCACCATCAGGAGTTCTAGTAATACTTCTGATGATGCTACCCTGTATATTACATACTAAATTTTATGAATAGGAAATTTCTTCATCTAATCTTTGTTATAAATTAAAGTAAGAAATTTAAATGCCGAGTTGTAAATTGGAAACTTTAGTGATCCAGATATATTCGGAACATGTGCTCGCAAACGCATACGACGAAAGCGGGGTGTGACTGTGCAGCTCCCTGAGAAAGGGAGACAGATCAGCTGTCGGGACAGGATTATGGCAACCCTCTAAAAGAGCAATTGTCGCGCTTATCCCCGTGCTAAATTGTTATTAACTTATCATTGTTATGTTAATGCCAGATTTTCGACACGCGACGGTGTACGTACCCCCAAAAAAATAAATTATTTTCGTATGCTGATCAGATGCCCCCCCCCCCCAAAAAAAAAACATTAGAGCATTAAGCGTCCTGATAACGAAGAAAAATGTTGATTTGCAACTTGGCTTGTTAATGTGGAAGGTACACATAAAGCATGAATAAATTACTTTAACCCCGTTTAAAAGTTTCTTCACGGTAGACTAGACAGTTGTATCAAAATTGCATTAATAGCAGCTAGAATAACGGAATAACAATTGCCATTGAGGTTCATCTGCCGTAATAATCTGAATTTGTAATTTAAGTAATATCGAATTGAACATCCCCCTCGCAAAGCTTTACCTTCGCAATCAGTCACCGAACGCGGGCAATGGGTCCAGCTAACCACCTTTATCAAATTGCAAAGAGCTCTTTTATAAAATCCGATCAGTCCAGTGAGGCAGGGGATCGCTTATCCCAGTCTATTCTCAGGTCGTGCCAGGTTAGGGTGGCTGGGCGGTGCGCTGCTTTACAGGGGTTGCGGAACAATCATTTCTGCTCTATTATCGAATACAGTGGCACTCAAACGTTTCATTCTTGCAACGATGAAACATTCTCGTTCTAAAATGTACAAAGTTCAATATAAAAGTAAATGTAAACAAGAATTTTTTTTGAAGTACATATTTTAAAAATTGACATTATCATTGGCTGTAATAGTATTTTCTTCAGACTAAAACCATGTTCCAAAAGAGACGTTAGTTAGACTGTCAATGATTTGTATAAATTCTGGTTTGTAATATTCTACATTTAGACTAAATTCAAAACGTGTTTTAGACATATTCTATACCTGGTGTGTTACATACTCAATTTATACGAGGATTGTAAAATCGGGCCTTAAAGTCTTATAGAAGTCGTTATATTTATTCTATTAACTAATGTAAATTTTAAACACAAATTAAAAAAAAAAGTTTTAAGATTGGATATTTTTATTACATTTAGCAGAAACGATTAAGATTCATCGTGTATACATTACGTATACAAAATTAAATTAATTTTGTGATAAGTGCGTATTACCAGATTAAATCCAAACATAACGTCATACTACCAAATCATTTTGTTTATGTCTCACATAACGAATGAACGATTTTACTTGGGAACCTGCACAAGTTCTTCGATGAGGCTCAATCTTAAAACCACAGGTAGCTCCGAAGATAAACGCCGCGGAAAGATAATTCACTCGACACTTACTTACTTCCCGGCTTAGCTTATTTACATAAATTTTACTTGGTGTGTTATGGTGTAGGGGTACTCGGGTTTCATAACAGGTGAGGCGAGAATCAAATCCCACGCTCGTAACATGCAACGTAAGCGCAACGATTTTGCATACCTTGTAAAGGTATGAAAAGGTACGCCGCGGTGATATAATATTTATAAGTTGAATTGCTGAGCCTTCCAAGTAACTACCTTATCTGTTCGTAAACAGAACCACCTTGGACTCTCGTGACATTTGCCATTATGCGTCACATATTTTGATTAATAGCCGACAATTTCTTCAATCGCAAATTCATAACTTGGCTTTCGTTTTCTTTTTCATTTAGTTATCTCGAGCGCTGGTGCGTATGATATAATTTTTTATACCCGGAGGATCATGCTGGTTATAACATGTGTGAACTTTAATGCTAATTATAGTTTTGTTATTTGTGCGCTTGCTAGTTGGCCCGCCGCACCGCAAACGTTTTAACGGTGTCTTTTATTATTCGTCGCGGATATATCGATTTTTTTTTTCGCCTTTCGAATTTCCATTGACGCACTTTGTCCCGATTGCCAATTGGGTCATCGGTCCAATTTTCGGCGGCGAAAAATTCGGCTGTCCGCACGCCAAATAAAACACGCCCGGGCAAAAGCTGAAATTGCAGCACGCGTTCTACCTGCGAACGTAAAACCGAATTTATGAATTTGTTTGCATCTCTATACTGAAAGACATACCTATTTTCTTCTGATGTTCCCAGCCATTTAATGAGCGTGACGTTCGGACTGTTGTTTTTAGTGAGGCAGCAATTGCCTGAAAATCACATAAATAATTTAAATATGAGTAACATGACGTTAAAGACAAGTTAAAGAGCTGTACTTTGCCAAAATAATTATAAATTACAACCTTTTTACGTGGCACAATATTTCAAATCGACTCTTCTCAGACATAAAATCGAACTTATTTAATTTGTTTATTTTTAATTAAAGAAAAAAAATGGCGTAAAAGATTATCCCATTCATCCCCATCCCATTTTAGTGACTCTTCAAAATAAATTTGAAAAACTGTATCTGCCTTAAGTCACCATGAACGTTTATGGTAGGCAGATACAGTTTTTCAATTTTATAAAATTAATAATAATAATAATAATAAAAGAAATAATAAAGCTAAAAAGAAAATAGAAAATGACAAAGAAAAATGCAACTTACCTTAACAATAGATTACAAGAAAAAATCTGGAATAGTTAAAGTTGTTAAATGCGAATTGTATATTTTGCTTTAACTTTCTAAGGCCCAGTTTTACAATCGTGGAATAAGGACGAAATATTCGCCTAATATCCTTTAATGTTCATCCATATCTACGTCACACCTACGTCACGTTATTCTAAGAATAATGCTTATCCGACAATTGTAAAATCGGGCGTAAGGGTCGGTCTTTCCGTCTTCTAGTTAAAGTTATCCGGCGAATAACTTGATTTTTATGAATTGTTGATTGATTTTTATAAATTGTTTCCATGGTAGTTATCCTTCAGTTAGTTTATCAAGAGCCCTAAAGCTAGTACTTTGTTATAAAATATAAAGGAAAATTCTAAAAACTTAAAATTGGAACAAAATTTAGGTACTCCAGTTAGAATAATATTTCCTCGTCCTCGAATATACAGGGTGACTGTTAATTAATCCGACAAAATGAAACCACGATAAGAGTGATGTTCGAGAGTATGGGAAAAGTGTTTAAAAAATTCTTTCTACTTTAGTTTTCGAGAAATAATTAATCAAAAATTAGCCCCAAAACGACGATGCGCCTCTGGTTAGAAAATAGAGGAGCATATGGACGAAATTAATGCGCTCATAAAAGTTTTACGGTAGGCACGTCGGCGTAGCATCGATCGTGAACTTGACTTTTAAGTGACAAATAAAAAAAATCACTAAAATAAAAAACAATTTAAATCTCGGTGTTGTACTCTAATATTAATTTAAATTATATTGTAAATAAAGTTCATTTTCACAAGAAACGTGTCCTTCAACACCAGAAATTAAAACATTATAATCAGCAAACTCAGTCATCTGTTTTGATTGTTAATTATTAAAATTTCGTTTTGTGTGTGACGAATTATTAACACAAATGTATGAAAAGTTCAAAGACGTGTTTGCAACTCCATATCCTGTGTTTTTAGCGCATTTATTCGCGGTATTATGTCAGCTGGTTAAAGCTGTGTACAGACTTGACAAGGGACGCGAATTGCCTCATCACGCTCTCGTAAAAATTCCGCACGAAGACGTATGAGAGTGTTCGCCGTTGATCTAGTTGTTCGAAATCATCAGTAAACAAATTTGGATATAAAATATTATGTCTACACTGAGTACCGACAGCATTCGGATCGATCCGAGGTCGTACGCCCTACGCCGCACATTCAGGGGCAGTATAACACGTCTGCTGTGGAAGCTCAAGTTTTACAAGCTTTATTCTCAGTAAATATCCTACATGACGTACGCTGTGAATTTGGCGTTTTAGTTTAAACATACCTACCTTTTTGGGTAAATTTATAAATAATTAATTACAAACTCTTCCACAGAATTTTTAATATATTTTTTTGTAATCTCTGACATACATTCACGTACGCGATTTGATCAAAAATTCTACGCATAACACTAGCGACGCAACGTATCCTAATACTTTTATTATCTCCGTGCGATAACGAGTCGAAAGATTTTACTATCAGAGACTCCCTGACTCCCGTCAGGACCTGCATTGACTTCTTGCGATTTTTTTTCGTGGACAAAGCAGCTGGTTCATTCCGCTCTAGTAAATAATCCGCACCAATTAACAAACAATTATTTACACAATTATTTGCGAATTTGTTACCCTTATTTAATACGCAATTCCAGTTATTTTAGGGGTTACTAATAATTACGTCTGTAAAAGAAATAACTCAGATTTCCTTTCCCAGCTGTTAAACGTGCAATAGAACGAAATTGAGATATGTATGTGTCGCATTGTGTGCAGGCAAGAAGTCAATAAAATAACTATCATAAAATTTATAATGCTATTATATTGCTGCGTTTATAAAACGTGGCGTCGCATTTCGTATGTACGCGGCTTGATTTTTGGGGTAATTTTTTAATTAATTATAAACTGTTCAAAAGAATTTTAAACATCTTTCCCGTAATCTGTGATATCCTTATGCGTTTTTTTTTTGTCAGAACAATTGTCATTAACCCTGTAAGAGGAAGTCAATGCAAATTATCATCGATTTTTCTTTCGCCTAGTTTGCCTATTTCTATATAGATAATTTCTTTTATCTATTATTGAATGCACTATTAATTTGACGTTTAATTCTAATTTGTTTAAGAATTTGTATTGATTTGTATCGTGTTGTCTCTTTTGATACCCTCAAATTCCGCTACTAAAAGACGAATATTGATTCAGTTTTTTTTTACACGAAGATCCTATGTATGATTCAAAAAATTCGACTCAAAATGCTTTTTGAAAACAACTCATATAATCTCTTAGTTCTTGATTGATAAACTCTTGTCACAACGTAAAATGTTACAAGGGCTTTTTGAATATGATATATTCAACTACCATCCACTTTTTTACTATTTCTAAAATAATTTTCATGTATGTTTTTGCTTGAAACCCACGATTATTATTTATCAGAGTGTGTTAACCGCTATTGTAAGTATCTTAGACATGAAAATATGAGTAAACTGACTAAAAAGTTATTATTACATGATAGGCCGGTCTTTTCATCTGCCCATTAAAGTTATTCGACGTATAGCTGATTTTTGTGAATTGTTTCCGTGGTAGTTATTCGTCTAACAACTATTAGTCAGTATATTAAGAGATGGAAAGTCCGGTCCTAAGATAATTATTTAGATACTTCAGCAGTTAGATTATACCGAGTGTCCCGGGAGGAAAGGTCAATACTTCGTGGGGGTCTAGAGTGGGAATTATAAGTCGAAAAGTTTATATAAACAGGTAGTCTTTTATTAATAGTTTCTGAGATAGAGCTACATATTTGAAATTAAAAATATGAAGTTGCTAAATAAGTTTTATTTTAAAGTGTTAACATTAAATTTGTCAAAATCAGCGCCAAACTTAAATTATTCCGGAACGACCTAGTGGTAAAATTGTCCAATACGTAATCAATACTTATCTCAAAATTCATTAATAAAAAACTACCTGTTTATATCAAATTATTGACTTATAATAACCCAATCTAGACGTTCACAAAGTATTGACCTTTCCTCCCAGAACACTCTGTATCAATTGACGGTTGCTTAATATTTTGAATTCTCATCTGTTTTTCTTCTAAAAATTTAAAGCATCAATTAATTTTTTAAATATTATTTTGATGAAAATGTGGCTAAAGTTGCATACTAACTGAATATAAAACAAACGACACATAAAATAGAAAAATAAAGATCTCTTTTCTAATGGTTGTTCGTAAATTCCATTGCCATATTTTTTCGGAAGTCACTGGGAACTTCTTATGGCAGATGGATCGATCTGGTGATCTCCATCCTCTTGCCATATTTACAATGTTAATTTTATTCGTCTCCATCTTATTACTTATTACATTCTCAATCATTAAGATTCGTTTGTTCTTTTGGGGGCATGTACGTATTAATCATTTTAAACAATTTATAAGTCAATACAATTTGCAGTGCTTTTGGTTCTGTTGTTCACTAATGTCATTAAATATTTCGCAAATAAACTGATACGACCAATATTTATTTATTCGATTGGCGTGTTTTGTGACTTCTTCTGCTAGATTATTGCTTATTACTTACACTCTTAAGCTAACAAATTGTTCGGTGGGTTTAATTTTAATAACTAATTTGATGTTGAAGGTTGACAAGATATTTTAAGTAGCAAAGATCTCTCTCACATTTCCTGATTTCGATTTCTTCTGAGAAACATTTGTCCTGAACTGTTAACTGTTATTTGCGACATTCTAAAATCTGTTTTATATGGTAACAAATTTGTTATAAGATTTGTGAACTGTTTGTAGCAAATTTGTGATGAAAATAGAACACGTTCTGTTTTATTTCATAGATTTGGTAACCTATGAAATAGGGATTGTATAAAGGTAAATTAGTGTTAGAAAAATGAAAATGAAAAGTGAAGAATGTCAGAGTATTTACATATTTGATATCATCGAAAATTATCAGAATGTTAAGGATATATGTACTTATTAAAAGTTTGTGACACATGTCGTGATTATTCCCCGTCAGATATAAATTATACGTTTTTTTATCACTCGAATTAGTAATATCGTACATTCGTACCACCTGCAATTTGCCAGGGTCGAAAAGCAATTAGTGTTTTTGCGTATCTCACGTTCGGGTGTTTAATTACGTGTGCTAGGGTAGAGAGAGCTCATCGCTGATTTATGATAAACGGGTCGGCCTGTGACCCGTTTAAACTAAAAACTCAACTTTTAAATACGAATTAATACTTTCAGAATTACGTTTTGATTATTTTCAACTTTCGCTGCGGATCCTCTCCCGCCGACGTTTGTCACTGTCACGTTTACAGCGCTTCAGAGGAAAAAAGGACGCCCGGAAGTGGCTGGTATAAATGCATTTATTATTTTGCGGTTCGGCGGCAAGTTGGAAAATAATAGCTCCTCTCTTCAGGCGATGCTAGGACGTAAACAGTTACAACCTATTAAAACTGAATTGCACTGTGCGGCCTCTTGTATTTTCAGATTACACGTTTCAGAGTCTGTCGACGATGGGAAACAGTTGTCTTTAGTCGGCGTTCTTGAAAAATTCATGCGGCTCTGAAAATTTCCCGCACACATTAACACGCCCATTCTGTTTGACAACAGAACCAGAAAGTACAGATTCAAAACGTGCTTCCTTTCTTATTAGAGTATATCTTCCAGGAATTTGCTCTAGGAATGTAAGAGGTTCTAAGTATAACTTAAATGTTGCATTGAAATGTTACTGAGAATTTGAACACATGTTGCACTGAATGACATGAACTCTTAATTCGCGGGGGCAGATTTTTATTTTTAAATAACAACCATAAGAATCTTTATTTCCAACTTCAAATCATGTTTCTGAAAGAGTTCTATTAGTATTTCAATTAAATTAAAAGTATATATTATTTATACTTTATTTTTGTTTCGTATGTGTTTGAAATCATTAATAATTTTGTTAATCTACTGAAAATGTTGCTAGTATCAAGCAAACTGCCATTGATGACATGAATGAACAACATTGTACAACTTGAACAAAATTTTGCAAACTAGTTTTATCTCGGCGAAAAGTTTAAAGTAACCAAGTCATAATCGAACCGGTAAACACAGCTTCGGAACATTGTTTACAGCAATCTAATCTGAACGTATTTTAAAAGCTCTCGCCACATTTACACGTGCGCAGTCCTGTTCATTGTGCGCAAATTCATAACATACTACTTTGTAGCATTCCGCGTATTTTTCGTAAACAAATCGACGGAAACCGTTACGCGCTGAATAGAAATAGCGTTTAATCGCCGCATAATCAACAATAGAACAAAAGTTTCCAAGTAGCCAGGGCATATGTTGCATGCATGCGAAATCACATCCCCATCGCCTCCAGGTAAGCTGTGCTTTGACGGGTTGCAATGGGCCAGGTGTTCCTTCCAGCGAACGGATGTTTAAGTCAACACGTGACTATTTATAGATGCCTGATTGATGCAGTGATTAGTGCGAAATGTATGTATATATGACATGTGTTTGGCAGTAGGTCATAATTCACAAAACGCACATTAATTCCTAAGTACATGTTTCAATTTGTCAAAAAGAAATTCGAGGAGATTCCAGAATAAGAATGTATAAAAAATTCAACAGCCTCAAACAATTAGAATTAGCTGAATACAAGGAGAAATCGCTGAAATATGTTTCTTTTTGCTTTTAACAGGTTTTTAAGTTGTTTGTTATCAGTTATCACAGTAGGCTCGTTTTAGATTTAAGCCTGTTTATTAGTATTTAAATATTGCGTCAGGATAATTTGCAAGTAGTTGAAAAGGTTCCAAAATAATCAAGAAAAGAACGTATTTTCTAGAATTTGCTACAAATATTAATAAACACGTGAGATAAAAAAAGAACCTCGAAATGAATCTTTAGATCACAAAGTATATTTACTTGGAATTTTTGCTTTCAATAAGTTGTCAGTTTTTTATTACAGTAATACAGAGAGAGCAACAATGATGCATAGTCACGTGGTCTCCCATTCGTCCGTGTATTATTCTAAGTGAGGGCAAATGTGAGAGTGTGAGAGGTCATATGACTTTCAATCATTTTTGCTAATACTTATATTTAAGTTTAATTAATTTTCGACTTGTTTGTTTAGGTTTAATAAAATGTCACAATAACAATAGACAATAAACTTAACGATTTAACGATTTAAATTTTATTTACACTGTAAATGGGCCAAATTCAATTCCTTGGCTGTCATGTAGTGGACGTTTTTCCAAGTATCATTTTAACCTATACAAGAAGTCATCCCCTTTCCATTCGGTTGGACATTTATTGTAGGGAGCAATACCTCTGCTTAAGTAGTCAGTGGTTTTTATTGTGTTCCTCATAGTTGCAATTTGGTTCCAGCTTCGGGTATCATGATCATGACTATCATGAGTAGAGCCTCTTGTTGCCAGATACTAATGACTATTTTTATGTATTTCTGTTAGTATTTTCAATAAATACATATATTCTGTATTGTATAAAATATTTCCTACATCTGTTTACATTTGCCAGGCTTCGTACTGCTTTTTTATGTTCCTGTAGTATTAAGGCTAGTTTACATTATTCGCTTTTTGTATTTAATTTTTCTGTTCGATTATGTATCTACGTTTACACTGTCTGAGAGAATTGTATCCGATATCTGATCGCCAAGACGGCCAATCTATGGTTGGAAATAATACTTTTTCTAGTACACTGCTTATTGCGCATGACACGCTATCAAATCGAATGCAAAATCGGATGCGAATAGACACGGTCCTACTCTTGAAAAATCGAATACAAAATCGGAAGCTCTCTCGAATGTTGTAAACTCGGACGGTGTAAACTAGCTTATAGCTTCATATGCGGTGAATGACCACATATTTCTGGGGCATATGTTAATCTTGCATGAAACAATGAGAAGCATGCAGTTCTTGCTGCTTCTTCACATGCTATTTGTCGAGTCCCTTTGATTGTAGAACTCGTCTTGGAAAATGACACATAGAGATTCCACATGAGGCTTCCAGGATAAACGAGAATCAAGAGTAATCTAAAACTACTAGGTTTAGAACATGGTAACAAATTTCATTCGTTTTTTCTCTAATCAGAAATAGCTCTTTGCAAAGGAACCAATTTTCTGCTTCTAGAGAGAGAGCCAGCCATTCTTGTAAAAAGATTTCATTTAAATTTCTTCACTTATTTAACAGTATGTGTTGTATCGTTTGCATACATTAGTACACGAGTTGATACATTATCAGGTAAGTCGTTAATATTACAAAGAAAAAGGGGCCTAGTAAAGAGCCTTTAAATTTCTGTGGTTTCACTCTTTGTGCTTTCTATTACAGTAAGTTGACGAAGATTTTGAAAGTAACTATGTATTTATTATTTCGAAAATTTTATTTGTTAATCCATAGAGACGCAGTTTTTCCAAGAGTATTTTGTGTGACATCGAGTCCAATGGTTTGCTTAAATCGCTGTTTGTATTATTTCATTTATTTTTGTGCATATAAATGTGCACAAAGCCTCCAAGGCCATTTTTGTATTTTTCCCTGCTTGGAACCCAAACTGATTTTCATTATAATATCCGAATTCGTTAAAGTAAGCATGGGATTCTTTTATGTATTAGCGCTTCTAGGATTCCTAGGTTTATACCTAGGTTTAAAAATTATAAGTTTTGAGAAAATAGAAAGAAGTAGAGAAACTCTTTGGACCATTATTCGAAGCAATAATTTATTGGACTTCATTAGAGGAACTTATTTTGAACATTAAGGTGGAAGACGCATACAGGTAGATCAGATAACAAGACCTCTGTGTTTTCCCATTGAAAACTAATGAGGCAAAAGTTAAACCAGAATGACTTCTAAAACATTTATTTCGACTTAAAGAAAATATACATATCTGTTGAAGAGAAATGTGATAAATATGAATGAGATTCCTTTTCTTTTTTCTTTGCAATTTTTTTTGTTTCAGTAAAGTCTGCAGATTTGTGAAAAAGCCCGCAATACGTCCAGAATAATAAGGGAGTTAAAACTGTCTGCGATTCCACTTATCTTAAAAATGTCTACAGACTCCATTCGATAAATCTGTCGGTCGAAGAAAAAATAAAATATATTATCAGTCAGATAAACTTAATGTATTGTCCACGTTTTAGTACACGTACGAAGGCGTACGGTGATGTAGTATCGTATATGCAAAAGTTTAAAAATTCAACAATTCGCCTGAAATTGATTTATGTACTAGATTTTCCCGATGCCGTGCTTTATTGCCGGAATACAAATAGGTCGCAAAACACGATCAGCGGATGTGTTGATCTTGTCGGTTCAGTAAACGGTCGATCATGTGTGGAAAGTAAACCGGTGGAAGCGCACCGGCGCACCCCCGAAAGACAAATGGCGCTGTATTGACTGCTGTTGGAATGATTTTGCCAGGTAATAGCGCAAAAATATCCCCCGACTTGCCGCCTGCAAAACACGGAACAATTACCCCCAAATAAATGGTCACGGTAAATCTTTTTGATTGCTCCTGCTCTTTTTATTTTACAATTTGTTACATACTAGTTTTACTACACTACAGATTCATTCAACTTTTAATCATTTTTGGTCGAAGTATTGACCAATGTTTGTCCAAATATTTTTTTTTTTTTGAGAAGATGTACGTTTGCAAGTTGTTCATTGGTCGGGGTATAGATTGGATGAAGTATTTGGTGCACATACTTTTTGCTATAAATAGAAGTTTTTCAGACGTATAGTCATTAATTGGAAGAGCAGAAGAATCTTTAGATACAGTCATCCATTGAGGTATGTAAATGTAAGTGTGGTGTTACCTTGTATCACTCGCTGCAATAAATTCCAATAAAGCATAGATTTCCAAAGCCATTTAAATGAACGAATTCTCATTTTCAGTAGAGAGCCGCACTTAAAAGTAAACCAGTTTGTGCAATGGAAAGCAATACCTTTAAATCCTTTGAAACCGCATTTACCTTGATTCCCAGGACTCTCATTTCCAGACTGGCGGGCGGCGGCGGCGGCGTCGGCGTCGCTTTTCACCTTCAGTTAGCCGTAGCCATTAGCTCTCATTTATTTCTCATTTGTGAATATTTCACCAAAGCTACATAATCTTAGCAAATACCCAGATTGTTCCGGGACTCCCGTTTTGCAGCCTCTCTCACCTTGTCTCATTTGCATGTCATTATCGTCCTTTCGGTTCCACCTGCGCTCTCACTTTTCATTTCATCCCTGCCGGTGGTAATAAGTCAACTCCCAGTCCTTGTTACATTTCCCAGGTAACCTGTCCCGCTGCTTCATGCATAATGCATTGGATATTTTCCTTATTTACGTTTATACGAAAACAGACACCTACATAATTTCCCGTCAGGTTTTCAGCGCGATTTTCATAACCCCTAAAACCGGTGAATGATTACACCACGTAATTTGTTGCTTTGGCCATATTTCTTCTACACCATTTTAAATTATTAGGTTCAAGAGTTAAAAAATCGATTACTTTAGTTACACAGTAACTATGTTTTCAATGAACTTTTATTTCATACATTTAATTATTATGATTTGTCATCAGTAGCAATTCTTGTCGCTTTACACGTATGCAATGCAATGAAAGTTGCACACAAAAATTACATTTGCTAGCGGCTTTGTATTTTAGCAATTTCTCAGTATTTGCAATGAAAGGTGCCAATTTCTGAATATCAGTATTTGGTGTCTTATATTTGAATGGTCTTATTCAGGTTAATTAACAATTATGGTTCACACAAATTTGTAGATTTTCTGATGAGCATGCGTACATTGAAAATTGCTGCAAGACAAATTGCATTATGTAAGGGAGTTCAATATCCTTTCCTTACAATCTCTCCTACGTTCCAGTTTGACCATTTTTTCTTTGATATGATTTCCTTTGTCCTTTTCGTTACATACTTTTATTAAATTACTGTTTGAAAAATAACATAAGTTTTCAGGGGGAGGGGGGCTGGGGTGTTGGTGGTGGCATCTGTTCTGACTTTCATGGATGGGAAGGAAGGTGCACATTGTGTTTCTATTTATCAGTGTTCGGTTTATCAACGTTCCGAACGCAATTTCAGGACGTCGACGTGGCACCTGTGTTCCTATTTCTTGCGTTGACCGCAGTCCGGCGGCAACAGCCGCGCCCTCTATTACTTCTCCATCCTCAGATTTTCATTAAGCACATCTGGTCGCACGTGTTTCTTTACACCTACCGACAACCCCCGAGTACCCGGTGCGCGGCAGCCCCCCCCTGTTTCGCCCCCTGTATTACTACAACACATCGGGAGGATTTGTTGTACGTAACGCGAAGTTTAAATTTAAACATTGACCCAGTTCGCGGCGGCTTATTGTTTTCATTCTTAACCGCGACAAATTCGAAAACATAATAACTCTTGCTGAAACGTTTGAAATATAACTTTGGCATGTTTATTGCCAGTGCCTCCATCGTCGGCGATATTAAGTCCTCGCTTTTTTCCCCTTGGTTCGCCGTTCGAAAGTGTTTACAGAATCTAATGAATAGGAAACGTTACTTAATTTTTAAAACGTGCGTTCATTGCGCCTGCTATAAATGATTGAGATTATTTCTGTCAGAATGATGTCATTTAAAAAGCTTTCGATCCATCGTTTACTTTTTTTTTAATAGATCCAAAATGTGGAAACTGAATTCTTTTGCATTCCTTGTCGTTTTGGTACCAATAATTAACTTTCTTTTCGTTTTAACAAGAATTTTGGTATTTAACGGTTGTTTCTGAAAAAATCGGAAAAAACATATTTCTTGTTGTTCAAGTGAATAGGCTTCATTTGGTTCTATGGAGATTACTTCTTAAATATGGTATCGCCCAAGTGGCCGCTCTTGGCTCGCATGGCGTAATGTGCCATATGATAATGTGTAATATGTTAACGGATTTTTTAATACCTATTGTTTATGACAATGACATGGAGCACTTCTGGTTTCAACAAGACGGCGCCACAGCCCACACCAACCAAATCACAATCGAATTACTGAAGCCCTTGTTTCCTGGTTGTCTTAGGCCCGGATTTTCAATTGATAGTTAACTACAAGTTGGTAGTAAACTTGAAGTAAAACGTAAAATTGCGTTTTTCAATTGGTGGTAGTTGGTCGAACTGATGGTTAAATGTCAGTAAAACTTACTACCAGAAAAATCAATAGTAAACTGTAGGTTAATTGAGTTTTATATTTAATTTAAATAACGTGCAACAGAAAATGGATTTATATGATATTAATGCTTACAGTAGTGACGAGGAAGAACGAAGACCAAAAACCATCAGGTATTGCAGATGCAAACTTAAAAATTCGGGATATTGTAGCTAGGTGGCCAGGATCATCTCATGATTCTCATATTTTTAGAAATTCATCTGTATGCCAAAAATTTGAACAGAGAAAGTTTGGTAATAGTGTTATTTTGGGTGATAGTGGGTATCCGATTAAACCATACCTTATCACTCCATTACGAAATACCAACAATGAACCTGAGGCATTATTTAATGAATCGCTCATCAGGACAAGGAATGTAGTGGAGCGTTCTTATGGGGTTTGGAAACGCAGATTTCCGGCACTGGCTTTAGGACTGCGTTTAAAATTGGATACAATACAAGCTGTAATTGTAGCAACACAGTATTACATAACTTAGCCTGTGAAGAAAGAGAAAATCTTCCTCCCATAAATAGTCAAATTGAAGCTGCAATTGATTTTGTTAATAATGTCGGTGCATATGATGCACAGGAAGTTAATCGTGGAGGACTAAATAATACTACAAGGCTTAATTTGATTCAAAATTTTTTTGCTAGATTAGGTTAGGTTTTAACTTGAATGTAACAACTACTTGTCTTCATTTTCAATTTGTTTTTTCAGAAGAGTCATCCTCAGTTCGTGTTCCTCCAAGAACTTTTCTTTCTGTAACCTAACAAATGCCAATTTTTCTTCCATTAACTTTTGGCTAACGGAAGTGTAACTTTTGTCCATTTTGTGTTTGTATCGCACATTTGTTTGGAGCTTCTTTGTAGTTTTTTTGAATTAGAAGAACTATAGACCTCCCAAGAATCAGTCATTTCTTCTACAAAAATTTCTACTGGTTTATTACTTTTTTATTTGGCACTGGAAAATTTACTGATCTTCGGTAGACATGGGTGCACTTTCATTATTCACCAACATATCAGGAGAATTCTGAATGTTTTCTTGTGAAACTGGAGGCGATGGCGGAACAATCATGATAGTAGCATCTACATAAAATAGTTAATACAAATTGTGCACAATAAAAAAAACAAGAACTCAGAAAAATTTGAAACACTTACCTTTAATAATATCTGCATCATTGTCTCAAAGCTATTACTCAAGCCAGTAATTTGTTCATCTAAAATTGCCTTTAGAGCACTCTCTGCATCAGAAACTGGCATTGTTTCGTCAGGTCCACCACCAGTTCGCCTCATTGATTGGCCGCTCAATGAAAATTTTTGCTTTGTTTTTTTTTTTTCAAATTTTGATATTTATCTTTCAGATTTTTTACGCCTCTATAGCAGTTATTCTGTGAATTAAACTCACATTGAATTTTTTTCCACGTGGCCTCTTTCTGCTTTCAAGTTAAGGCCCGCCCCACTTTTATATAAAATATAACATTTTTATATTTTTCCACTAGCGCAATTGGTATTTGCTCTTCTTCTGGAGAAAAATTGGGAAAACGCTTTACGCTACCTTCTTCACATTCCATTTTTAAATTCAGACACAACTATCTCACTCGGAATAACACAACAGAAATTATATTTGAGGTTATATCAATACGATGTATAGCACGCGCACAGGGATATTTTCCATAAAATTACCAAAAGTATGGATAATGCGTTCTGCAGTGTAACCAACTTCAAAAATAAAATTCGAAAACCTGTAGTTTCGGAACTGCCATGTTATTCATTAAAAAACGCGTTTACTGTCAACTTACAAGTTACTTGAAGGTTGCAAGTTAACTTTACTTACACTTTTACCGGAGATTGAAAAACCGGGTCTTATTTCGAAAAGTGATCACTTTGACTTACCATCGCGATCGCCTGATTTGACGCCTCCAGTCTTTTTCCTGGGGGATTATTTAAAGGTGAAGGTCTATGTCAACAAACTAGGGTCTCTCGATGCTCTGAAAGCCAACATCCGACATAAAATAGAAAAGTGATGGAAAATGGCGAAAAATGGGCGACCACTTGCGCGATATCATATTTAAGAAGTTTCTTGCGTTTATCTCCGCCATTATAATTTCGTTATTTTTAATGAAACTTTTCGATTTCAAGAGGTATTTAAAATATTATAGGAGTACAATAATAACGTTTATTATAACTTGACTTGAAATTTTATTTCCACAAGTTCTTTACAATTGAAATAAACTATGTAGTATTTGCATTAAATGCAAGAGCCTCATAACTCTCATTATGTTAATATTGACCACGAATTGCTTACCATATTTAGTAACTTATTTGAAATACAATTTATGTCTTTGGTAAAAAAGAAAACAATAATTTTATTCTAATTTAGGCAGGCATTGGTAATTAACCAATGTGTAAGATTATAATTTATAATCTTACACAGTTCTTTTATGTGCTTGATTACTAGTCCCATCTATTAACATTTCTCAGAATTAAACTGATTTTTTAATTTCATTTCTTCAATTTGGATCTATGCGAAGCATAACTTTCGCAGCCTCTTGAGTTATATCGCCATAAAATAAGTATGATATTTATTCAGTGACCACAGATGAATTTCTTTTTTTTTTGTGAAGTATCTAGTGCCATCTGTTGAGCCTTGTTGGAATTAATGTGTAGAAACAGTGGAAAAATTCTGTGGTAGAAAGTCAAAAGGGCATTAAGTCGTCTGCATAAGTCACATTTTCTGCAAAACGGAGTTATGTACGTGAATGTATTCAAAAATGAAATTTGTGAATATTTCATCTGTTTTGATCGCCCGAATGTGAAATACTATAATGAATAACTATAGTTAAACCCCTTATGTTGGACGAAATATTAACAAATTTCATTTTTGAATACGTTCACGTACATAACTCCGTTTTGCAGAAAATGTGACTTATGCTCTTTTGACTTTCTACCACAGAATTATTTAAAGGTACCCCGACGTCAGCTGACAATTTTTTGCTATTTATTATTGTTTACCTTATGAGTCTTATGACCTATTCAACATGTAATTAATCAATTGAATGATGACAGGAATCAAATCAAATATTTATACTGTAAGTGATGCCATCTCTTTCTTGTCGTATTAAAGAAAAGCGCCAAAATTTAAAATAAACATTCGGGCGAATTGAACTGTCCGAAGTCATGATTATAGAAAGTTATTTGGATTCTTTTTAGTGCAGATGATATGAAAGCTATGCGTTTCTAGATAATATTCGCCTTGTCCAAACTTGTAAATTTGTAACTCAATATATAGATATAACAAGTTCTTTGTAACTCGTCAAAGATAACTTAAAAATCGTACAAAACTCAACGTTTCGCTAGCATTTGATAGCTTCGTCATTCTTAACGTTCTGTTCTGTGTAATTTTTAAGTTGTTCATCAACGAATTATAAAGAAATTGTTATGTTACTTTATTTTGTACAAGAATTTAGTTGAAATGTTGAATTAGTTTAAAAGCATTTAAAATATTCCTTATATTAGAAACATTATAGAAAGAAAGCAATTCTTTAAGAATTGAAAACGTTTATAATTGTGATTGTTGTATAGTTAAAATGAGTTTGAGATCTAAGCACTGAAACAGTTTCCTGCATTTACATGTGACCTGTGTTTAAGTCCGTTCCGGTTGGGGTCGATCCCTAGTAATGAGTCGGTGTTTACCCTCTGACTCTAGTTCTAGGTGCCGGCCAGGTCACTTCGTGCTATTAGTAACTATAGCAACTACTCTTTAATTAAGATTCCCCTGGACACGCTCCGACCTCAAAGGAACTGTCCGCAGGTTCGCACCTACTAACTTTATTACCGCTCCTCTGAAAAAGTTTTTGCTTCGTTTATTAACGCCATTATACCTCGCCTGCAGTTCGCCAAACGCGCGTGAGCTTTTTCGCTTATTATCAATTTTGCTTAATTTTCGCCGGTAATTATGTGCGCCGTAACAATAACCGTTGAATTTATCTAGCGCTTGCCATTTTAATGATGCTACTACCGTTATTAGATTAAGGCGTCACGGTGCCGTTTTAAAAGATTAAGGGGGATCGAATGATGGCCGGGCACATCATAGGTTCAGGTGAGGGGTTTCTAATCAAATTTCGTAATTTTACTGCTACCTTAAAACTTGATTAACCTTTTAAAATTGTAATTTTCGATAATAAGTTCCCTCCGTAATTACACCAAGTAAATCGCTTTCATACAAATCAATTTACATAAATCTTATTATGGCATTAAAGCTGTACGTATATAAAATACTTAATTCATAACGTAGTTCATAAAATAGGAAAATTTATAGGTTTCATCACTTTCTAAAAGATGAATTCAGCGCCATCTCTTGATTTGAGGACAAATTATATCACCGATTCAAATCTATTTATCAATTTATTTATCTAATATATCTGTCCAGGTCCCATTATACCGAGTGACTTTTAATGATTGAAAATTATTTTATTAGATTGGCAACACTTTTCAATGTTTATGTTGGTGTGCTGGATTTTCAAATTCAAAAATTCAAAATTTAGGTTATTGCACTAGATTGTCAAACTCAAATAAATTCGTGTATTGTCAAATCAAGAAAACCAAATAAATCAGATATTTAATTATCTCAATTTATTACCACAATGGTTTTGAACACAGAATAAAATACATTTTTCGTAATGGCTTATTTTCGAAGCGGAGTACAAAATGAAAATGGGCACATTCAGCAGACCCGAAAGTTGTGTAACTGTTGACCAAATTTCTGCTGAATGCGACCTCTCATAAGTTGATGAGTTGGAGGGGTCGCCATTTTTTGTAGCGTAACTTCTCCGCTACCTGACTGGAACATGTTACGATGAGTGAACTTCATTCAGCAGAAATAAGTGTTCAGTCTCAACTGTTGGATCAGGAACTGTTACTGATATGTTCTGCTGAATCAGCCCAATAGTAATTGAATTTATTCACAGCAGCATGCATATGACGATTTCATTGAAATATACCCTGAACAACAAATTGAGTTTTCCCTTTTTTCACAACACTGTTTTAGAATAGCCGTTATCAGTTATCAGTTTCATCTGATTTCATACGTATTTTGATGTTAATTTTAGTTCCAAAACATCATTCCTTTTATGAGTCTCTCTATTCACTTTAAAGTCAGTTCAGTTCAAAATCAGTTAATAAATGAACGTTTCTTGCAAACCGGTAATGTAGAAAAAGGAAAATTCAGTGGTCGCCCTACTATTGCTGGGTTAGGTAATTCCTCCGTGCTTACTCTATTCACTCCTCGAGCACTTTGTCTCACTTTTACGTATATCAAAACAGCTGTGTTCTCACTCTACTTTTCACTCCGAGCTTGCACCGCGTGAATTTCCGAACTCAACATATAATAACACTCGATATTGTAGAAAATGTTAATGATACTGTACAACAGTACACTCGGAAGATCTTGAAAAAACACCTTCATTTCCGATCTACAAATTTTCAATGGCTCGACAACTTCACCCACTCGATTTTCTTCAACAAATTCAGTTTTGTCAGTGGTATAACAATAATCTGCTAAATAATAGTGACCAACAAGATACAACTTTCTTTTCTGATAAAGCCTGGTTTCATCTCTCTGGGTTTATCAATTCACAAAATTTCAGGACTTGGTCAGAACATAATCCCTTTAATGTGATTGATGTAAAGGCACTACATCCACTTAAAATTGGTGCTTGGTTGGCAATGTCTTGGAGAAGAATTGGACAATTGAAACAATTAACGCCTATAGATATCAGAGACTTATATTGAATCCATTTATAAACCAGTTAGACGACACTGAATTAGCAAATGGCTACTTTCACAGCACGAACCACAATAAATTATTTAGAGGAGTTTTTCCCAGGATGTTTAATCAGTGCTGGTTGGTGGCCTAGTTGCTCTAATATTCAATTAAATCCGAACTTCTTACTTCCTTATTTCAATAACTTGATGTTCAGAATACGTATTAAACAATTTGGAAGAATTGCAGCAGGCAATTGCAAATATCGGACAACCTAAAACGTTAATAATGTCTTCAGTAACATATTTCAAAGGATTCGGTACTGCTTACGCAAAGGGGGCTTGAAGATGTCCTTAATATTCAATTAAATTTGGACTTCTTATTTCCTCATTTCAATAATGTGGTGTTCAGAATACTTATTAAACAATTTGGATGAATTGTGCAGCAGGCAATTGAAGAGGCAATTGCAAATATCGGACAACCTAAAACGTTAGTAATGTCTTCAATAACTTATCTCAAAGGATTTGGTGCTGCTTACGCAAAGGGGGTTAACATTTCCAGGTCTTGAATAATAATAATAATCTGTTAAACAGTTTTCACCATCAATGTAAACATCAACTCTAACCTATAGCTACGCATTCCCGCAAAATTAACGAACTTTAAAGTAATACCAATTCCTCAGTGTTCCCAACATACTAAATTTGCTTCAATCGTTAAAAGTCACTCGGTACTACTGTGCTTATAAACGTGGCGTGATTAATTAACAGTCACCCTGTATGAAATCATTATCTTCATACCAATCACTACAGAAACAAAAGTCAAAAAGAATCGTAGAACCAAGAAACTGAAATGTTGGTTCAACAAGGAAAAAGAAGAAGGCCAATAAGCGAGCAGAGAAACCAAAAGGCAGTTGGTGACGCTAAGTAATAACAAGATCCCCAAGTAACAAAGTCAAACTGATATGAAATCTGGACCTTCCTTGATCGAAATTAAAAACATAGCTACAGTTTAATTTCTTTTCTGCAGATGAAGTTCTAATACTTCAGACTGTATGTTGATTTTCGTCTGCATTTCCCTAACCTTTAGGAGACAGAAACATCGAATAAGTAAGCCGCAGTCGTAGCGAGCATACTGTTAACTGTTGTATATGCACATCACTATGATCTTTAGCTTTTTCAAGATGTTATTTACTGGTAACTAAACAACCTACGCACAGCTCCATCACTGTCTCTGGTCTTGCAGGTGGCGCATTGTTCGTCGTTTATTGTGGCGCGTTTTTCATTCACAAGACTATCCAAATAGGTCTTTTTAGTGAGCAGTACTTGGGACAGCTTACTGAAGTGTAAAGTAAAAAGTTTTATAATTATTATCATTAAGGAGTATGAAACTAAATTAAATTACAATTGATAATATTCACTTATCAAAGATCTGCGAGAACTGTAATGGAATTTATTAATATAAAAAAAAATAGTAGAAACGAATTACATTTTCTTACTTATGGCACACAATCATTAATCTTATTTCTAAAAGTCATAAAATACATGTGTAAACGTTTGCTGATACTATGTGCGATTTTTCAATTTCCTAATTGTGAATAAAAGAGTGTAAAATTGATTTGTTCTGAAATAAAATTTCAAAGTTCGCCGTTTTTTTTTTTTTTTCATTAAAAACGTGCGATATAAAATTTTCACGCAACACGGATTTTATATTCGTTTTATGATGGAAATTATTACTGAAATTACAGTGGAAATATCTGAATACATTACAACAGGATCAGAAAGACAATGGAGTAATTATATCCAGGACCCTCACCTGCCAACGCGTTAGCCATCGCCATGGCAACCACTGATACCAATTTGCATACTAAAATCTTTGTCACCATTAATTGGACTGTACCCTGAGGTGCATTACTAAGGTAGTTCGGACGTGTTTTCCCTCCTTTTTCAAAATTTGTTTCTTTAATTTCATAATGACGTAATTGTAAACCTATTAAATATGTTTTAAAGTTTTAAAGTTCAGCGTTTACTTACGAGCTGCAACATATTGGAGATGATAAAAAGAAACTGCATACGGGCACCGAACAAATAGTTAAGAGAAGCATAATGCGAGCTAATTTACATTTTAAAGAAGTTATTCAGTCATATAGCGTCGGTGGGTCCATTCTGCGACAAGGTGCAATGAGCTGATATGTCGTTGGCATCGACCGCCCGGGTTCAGATCCATTAAAATATATTATGCACCGCAAGCGAGTACGTCTCGAACCAAAGTACAAAGTGAAAATGTCGTTTTATACACTCTCGGACTTTTACAAGGACCTCGATAATGTGTGGACGGTCAGTTCGAATAACTGAACGCAGACATATTTGCTTATCGAACATATTCGAAAATTCTGTGGGGATATAATTTAAGTTTTGTCTGTTTTTTTATCTTATCAAATTACTGTTTACTTCAATTAATAAATTGCGTATTTTATACAATAGGTTTGTTCCAACAGTGGTTCGAAACCGTCAGAGACATTTGCCCATCGAAATAAAGATCATTAAGTGCATAACTTTGATGAGTTAACGGTGATGACTTTGACGGTTTCGAACTAGCCAAGGATTCTTGTTACAGAAACCAATTGGTCGCTTTTAAGTCTTTTGATTGGTTCATATCTCGAGAAGTCCAAGAAGTACCTATATTATGATATTCTGTTTCCCTATTTGCTAGAATCTTGACATTTTGATGCAAACATTTTCAGATGAAATGAGACTTCAAATGAGATGAGATTGTTTTGGTTTCTTCATATTATATGAAATACATATAAAATTCTGTTCATTATTATAAAAAAATTTCCTTCGTCCTAGGAGCAGCATTAGCTATATTTTACAAACAAGATTTTCTTTCTTTCATTTTTAGAAGTGACAGACTTTTAAAGGTAAAGCAACACAATTTTATTAGCTTCATATCTCACTTATCAGTCTTAACAGTATTTTTGTTCTTGCCTGTCTTTTGTAATTCCTTTCCGATCATGGTCGAAACTTCACTCTTCAAATTTTACTTAACGCTCACTTGATTCTGGACGTAGAATTCTTTATGAATATGAGATTTACCTTATTTCAAGAAATACAAAAACGATTCAATTTGGTTCATTTCTTTCCTTAGGAGAACAGAAGGACTTTCATCAAAATTTCTTCTTTCTGGTTTAATTTCTGAAGTTGCATGAGATACGTAAATTTGGAGAAGAAAATTTTATTCGTCTTCGTCTTTAACAATGTAACGTGTGTCATACTAACGTGACCTATTTACTTCTGAAAAATATCGTAAAAAAAACATATTTCTTGTTGTTCAAGTGAATAGGTATTTATTTGGTTCTACGGAGATTTGTTCTCACCACCTCTTAAGTATGATATCTCCCAAGTGGTCGCCCTTGGCTCGCATGGCATAATGTGGCATATGATAACTTGATAACGGATATTTGGAGTCCATTGTTCATGACAAGGACATGGAGTATTTCTGGTTTCAACAAGACGGCGCCAGAGCCCACACCATCCAAGCAACAATCGAATTATTGAAGCCATTGCTCCCTGTTTGTCTCATTTTGAAAATGATAATTTTGACTTGCCACCGCGTTTGCTTCATATGACGCCTCCAGATTTTTCGGAGGTTATTTAAAGTTGAAGGACTGTGTCGACAATTCACAGTTTCTCGATGCTCTCAAAGCCAGCATCCAACGTGAAATGGCCGCTATATCGAACGAAACACTCGGAAAAGTAATGGAAAATGGGCACATTACGCCATGCGATCCAAGGGCAACCACTTGGGCGATATCATATATAAGAAGTGATGAGAACAAATCTCCAAAGAGTCAAATAAATGCCTATTCACTTGAACGACAAGAAATATGTTCTTTTTTACAACTTTTTTCAGAAGTAAATGAGTCACTTTAAAATGGCGCACTTCATATATGTATAATATATATTCATAATATATTTTTTGCACGCCTTTTTTTCTTCTAATTTGTCTTTCTCAAATCCTAATGGAAATTCCTTTCTGACAGCTTCATATTGTAATAGTTAATAGATACAGTCGTTTTAGGGCATGGTTAAGGCTTGTGGTAGAAATTAGGCACATCGTACATTCCCTGTGGTGCATCACAGTCTGTGCGATTTGATGTCCAATTCTAGGATGCATTTTTTGATAGAGTTAATTCTTACAGTTCTTTATAGAGAGGGTAAAAACATGAAGTGGCGGTATGGAAGATTAATGCTGGAATAAATAGCTGGACAATTAAAGAAGCTAAATACATTTGTAAATAGAGTAATTCGATTTGATTGGTCAGCCATTAATCTTCCTAACTGTCACTTCACGTCTTTACTCTCTCTATAAAGGACTGTACTAAGTGTGAAAAGAGTGAGTCTCATTAAATAAGTCAATTTTTTCTGTGATTTGAAGACTAATCTGTTTCCGAATTTCCGAATGAAGAAGGTGAAGTCATTCAACACCCAGTATTATTCAACAGGATTACGTTTACTTTCTCTAAAAAGAAAATAAATTAAACTTAGGCAAAATGTCTCATCTCTTATAGAGCCCCGTCTGAAAATACTCAGTTTTTATTACAACCTGTTCTTTGTCTATTTTGTAAATAAAAGTCTCTTTTTTATGTACCTGGTCTGTTACATCATGTACCTCAAAGCTCTTGATATTCATTTTCCCAATGGCTTCAGGTGGAACTACTTCACTGTTCTTCTTGGAAGTCAGAGAGAAGTTAGACAAGCTCTTGAGATCCTTTATCCCGAATATTTAAATGGCATTACATAGTCAATGTTTAGTTGTCGATTGCGATTTTATATTGGTGGTGAGTTGGCTGTGGCTTCACGTCTTTACTCTCTCTATAAAGGACTCTAGTAAGTATGAAAAGAGCGAGTCTCATTTATCAGTCATTTTTTCTGTGATTTGAAGACTAATCTGATTCCGAATTTCCAAATGAAGAAGGTAGGGTCATTCAACACACAGTATTATTCAACAGGATTACGTTTACTTTCTCTAAAAAGAAAATAAATTAAACTGAGGCAAAATGTCTCATCTCCTTTAAAGCCCCGTCTCAGTTTTTTTTTTGAGAAGAAAATATGCTTCGTTGGAAGTACTTCTGTTTTAAAAACATAATCCAGTTTGGAGATGACTCCTTATTCTTGGATTGGTAGACGAAGATATTTCGAGAAGAATGGGGGATGTTGAGAACGAACTATATTGCAACTGGATTTTCTTTTTGAAGAAGAAGAATAAACTATTTAACCAAAACGATTGTTCTCTCTTTCTTAAAAAAAATGAGGTAGGTGTTGTCTCTTATGTTTCCTAAAGTTCCGATTGGTCTGTGTAGGACTATCATTTGTCTCGACCATGAAAAACTCTTGAGTAGTTTGAAATCAATTTTCTTTGCGAAGAAAATTATTCCATTTGCAGTTTTTGTCAGATTCCAAAAGTTACTATCTAGCTCGGTGATGATTCATGTTCCGGGCAAAGTGAAATCATTTCGAGAAGAAAGTACAAACCTTACTCTCGGCAGACAATTTTCCTGATTTAACGTTATCCAGAGTTATTCCTCACGGAAAAATTAAGAAAATGACAGCACTTGGTTAGTCTTTCTTTAAAAAAAATTGAACTGGAACTTCCTGGTCCATATAGTCTTTACTTGTCTAGTTTGTTTGGACTATTGAGTGGTCTGAAATTCCAGATTAATAATGAGGTCATCTCAACTCTGCACATTTGAATATGGGGATTACCAAAACATTTTGAAGTGGAACTCTCCGAATGTTGACGTTGCAATCATTATTGGCAACCAGTAGATTAGAGAAATTCTTGTTTATACGATATTTAATCCTCTTGGAATTGAGGAGAGCTGGTTAATTACGAATGTACAAAAGTTTAAGTAAATTAATTAGCGATTGTACAATTATTAAATATATTTCTATAAAAATGGTATAAAATATCATGTGTTAGTAAGAATAGTGTGCAGAAATGAAATTTAATGTGTGCTATTTCTGTAACTTTGGAAATTGAGGAGAGTCGTCGTCGTCTGTCGCCGCTGGTGAATTAATCGATTTGGACGAAAGTGGAATCGTTCGGAAGAGACAGCAGAAACGGAAGTAACGCCTTATAACTCATAACAGTTTAGTTTATTTTAAGAAAGTGGAGGAATATTTGTCAAGCGTCCAGTTTAATTTTTACCGATGTCTTTTAAGTCCTAGCTTACATCGCGCGAAATTTATGACTAGGTGATCATTACTGGGAGATCTGGTATTTAAATTTATTTTGACTGAAATTTAATGGTTGGCAATTTAATTGCCTTCTTAGATATTGAAAATATAGACGCAGGTGCACTCTATTTTAGTTATGGCGATCGTTAAATTACATTGTAAGGGGGTCGCTAAATATCGATTAATTTACGGCGTTCGGTTTTCACCACTTGCCGCCCGCATTATATTGTAATCTTTGTTGTTTGTTACACCTAAGTGTTACCAACATAAACAAGAGCAAAGTAAACCTCGACGAAGGATATAAACAGTAAGGTTCCAAGAATTTTTCACGCACCGCGTCACTTATTATTGTGTGATCTCAGGACATAGGCATTCGATATTTCTACTTTTGAAACCTCTAATGGCTACTGAAATAATTCTTAAATATTTTCTTCTTCTGTCAAAAGGTTATCCGAAGCGGTAATTTACGTCACTAATGAGGCCGTTAATTCTTATTTACATCACGTGTACTTTGAACGATTTCAACAGAGTTTCTGGTTTAGTTTTCTGCATGATTTTGTTTTGGTCTAGCGACTACGGGTACACAGAATTCTTCTTTCGATGTCAAATTTATAGAATTTATATCAAAATTTGAAAACAACCCAAACTGCACACTTTCAATTCCAAGTTCGTTGTAGTGTGGTTGTAGCAATGACGAATGATGCTACAAAATATGTCAATACTCCAAAATTCGTAGTCCATTTTAAGCTGAACTGAAATCCTTGAAAAGCAAATTTTATAAACATGAAGACAAAGCAGACTACTAGAATCAGATAAGCATAACGTAACACAAATTGTCAATGCCAAAGTTGAATCTATTTTAAGATAATCAGTTTACAAGGAAGTATACTTTAACGTCTCTGTTTATCAGGGTCTATAAGTTTTTGATTTATTTTTAATAGCATTTATTCTTGATTAAAAAGAACAAATAAGAAACAAAAATTTTATTGTTTGGGGAAATGAATACGAAAAATAGTTAACTGAACGAAAAGAGTCTACAAGAATTCTGGAGGAAGACAGAATTGAGAAAGTTAATGAAAGGTAAGAAGAGGAATCATACAGAAAATTCAGAGAAATTAATTAAAAAGTCATCTCTTTTTTGCTATTAAATATAAGGATAAACCGAGTACATCGAAACTAGGCAAAGAAAAAAAAAGGAAAGCGAATCCCTGGGTGGCCGTTAGTTCAATTTTCTATGTTGGCTGAAATTTGAAATATTTTGTCGTTCGAGGATAAAGCAATAAAACGATAGGGTCTAAAATGAAATATGAAATATTGAAACATAATTTATGGCGACTTTAATTTGCAACAAAATACTAACACATTGACGGTATGCGGTGCAACATTGTATGTATGTATATACAATGATGAACCCACATGAAATGTAAAAAGATGTTTGAAAATTAAACAAACATAATAATTTTCTCTTTGTAGCGTAAGGCCGGCCGCACACGTGAGGTTCATAAACTGTTATAAAACAAATGGGAGAAGAGTAGATGTTTGAAACGAATATGCAAGCATTGTATACGCATTTTTTTTTCTTTTAAATTAAAGAAAAAAGTACTAGTGATTGTAGTTGATGTTTCTTTGAGTATCACCGAAAGCATATCTACCAGTGTGGAGTTGGGCTAAAGACAGATGTATTTATAAAATTTTATGGCATTCGACACTAAACAAAATGGTTCATTCAGGCGGTAATATGTGTAATAAACGGTGACGTCTGGCTGTATAGTCGTGATTTATTCAATTTCGTAATCAATACCAACAGTAATCCACTTGTAGCCATAATTTATAAAGTCGGTGCCTCCTCCAAGAATAACCGGCTGGCCGGGCGCTCTACTAATAAAACGCTTAAGTGATTTACAATTCGGTTCGCTACACGTAATTAGTTCGAATAAATAAAACGCGTAACAAGTCTATCAAAATCTCCGCTTTTAGCCCTCATTCCCAGATATGTGTGTGCGCGCATAAAACCGATCGGTGGCCTCTTGGAACGCACAAAAGAAATTTCTACGTCTGGGCACCTGGCCAAATGTTTCACGCACACCGGCGTTGTAAATCCTGCTAAAATGTACATTTGTTGGCGCAATAAGAATTTAAACCGTCACATAGGTAATCTGTATTATTAACACCATAAAGTAATTGCGTACATGCATCTAGCCAATTTCATTTTCCTGATTAATGAACATGTATTATTTTTTATTTACGGATTAAAAATGGGGCGCCCTCGAAAATAACAGTTGAAAGTACAGGCAGGAAATGAATGATCTTCATTAAGGAAACGAAAGAGTAGATACGTATACGTACAACAGCATGGATTATTGTCGTAAGTTACCCGTTCCCCTTTGAGAATATCTTCTTGATAGAGCCGGGGATGGAGTTGTGGAAAGGGGCGAGGTTAATTGAAACCCATCCACCTCTATTATACTCCACCTGAACTATAAAGCGGTGAAACTTATCCTTCACTAGCAGCTTTTGCATACTTGCCTCGTTATGGGCGCGTTTTATCTCCATATATCCATTTGTTTCAAATTACTTTGGTATCGTTTTATGTTTGCTTCGGCCCCGTCTTCTAATCTCATCAATGATTTTTGCTTTGCCCCCAAATTAAGGAAGGGTATTAGCAACAAATTTATATTATTTATACGCGGTAACATCATTAGAACTTGCTTTTAAGAAAACAATGTAGATGTTTGCCTCTTATTTGTTTAAAAAACTTGTAGTGGCCATTAATTTGGCTAGATTGACACTTTTTGCTTTTGTAGTTTTTATTTCTCATCATTTAGCTGCTCACCTTCTCACATGATATATAGGTTTGTTTCTAAACCCTAAATCAATGAGTTTAGTATTCTTATACCTATTAATCTCTGACCTCTCTTTACTTCATTTTCTTTATAGCTTTACGTTGTTTTTTTCTCTGATACCTTCTATTCCAACAGAATCTCTTGTAATACAAGCTATATTTCCAGTAGCTGGCCAATTGGTTACCTGACGGTTATGGTCCAAACGATTTCTTCATTTTTGTCATTTTCTCATCATTTCTTCGTGATACACGTGTTTGCTCTTATCCACATATTTTATTTTCTGTATTTCACCGACGGTAGTCCTCTTTTCTTTGATCTTCAAGCGCATAATCCTTGATACTCTTATATCAGTCGTCATTTTTATTGCTGTTGTGTCAGCCCATGTTTTGTCAATGTGCATTACAACCTGTCCTTTGTCTATTTTGTAAATAAAAGTCTCTTTTTTATGTACCTGGTCTGCCACATCATGTACCTCAAAACTCTTGATATCCATTTTCCCTATGGCTTCAGGTGGAACTACGTCACTGTTGTCCTTCTGTTATTGAAAGTCAGAGAGAAGTTAGACAAGCTCTTGAGATCCTTTATCCTGAATATTTAAATGGCATTACATGGTCTATGTTTAAGTTGTCGACTGTAATTTTATATTGGTGGTTAGTTGACTGTGGCTAATTGCCATTACTTTTGTTTTTTGTAGGTGCAAGAAACTCTTACGACGACGGTGACGTAGAGACCCTCGTGATTTGAATATCATAAAGTACTTGCTGGTTGTAATAATCTCTTATTCCAACATCTATTTGAAAATATCTAACAATCTTTATAAATTATCAACTATCTCGATAACCACAACTGCATTTATAAGCATAATAAATGATTCTCGCTGCAGCAGCCATCAAGATGGTATCCTCGAGCTTTGTGATGATAATTGTTTTAACAAGACTGATGCCATTTTATAAGTTTATTCCTTATCAATATCCTTGTGATTATCTTCTTTTTATCTTTCTCTTTGTTGTAAAATAGTGAAGAACAACTCAAGGTGCAACTTAGCCTTAAGGTCAATGATGATATGATCATTCGAACAAGACCACGAGCATATACAATACGCATATGTAGGGGCTTTTACACAACGTCACATAAACAACTTTAATTACGCAAGCTGCGTTGTTTGCTGTAATGCAAAATCAATGAAACAATTACGAAAATTCTGCTTTGGCCAGAAACGTAGAGCGATTTAATCATTGCTCGCCAGCAATAATAATCTTTTGCTTGAAACGCAGCGTGCAACTAACTAATAAACAAATATTGTCCTGAATCAGTTAAATTGTTTATATCAAAACAGAACGTGTAACGACATGGCGAGAAGAGATAACCTCCGTCAGGACAACAATGGAGTAATTTATGAGAAAATAGATGCTGCAGGTCAAACGACAGTACCTAGCTAGGCCAGCAATAATGATGACGTCACTTCCTCCAGCCCGTATCTTTAATATCCGTTAATATTGATGGCCATGTCAGCCGATACTGAGCAGATACAAGTAAAACTGTAATTTTAGCCGTGTGTTAGATTTATCGCTCTCAGAACTGTCTTTCCTCGTCTCATAACCGTAATTCTCCTCAACTTTTCCAAGTCGGAGGAATAATATACAAAACGATGGAACGGTGAAGGTAAGATCGTCGTAAAATTTTTATTTTTCGCGCGAATTGTTACGTATTAACCTTAAGTGGAATTCACTTATTGATTTTCGATTTGATTTATTGTAGAAGTTTCGGAGAAGAAGAAGTCTTTAAAGTATTTAGCAAAATATATAATACGACTTTTTTTATGATTCTTCCTCCCTTCTTGTGTCTATCTGTTATATACATACGCCTGAAGTCGGTGGCCTCAACGTATTTGATCATCACCAAGGCTATATTAATCAAGTGAAGTGGATAAACTTGCTTAATGTTAGCAGACATAAATTGCAGACTAATGCTTAATTTAACCTGTCGTAGATATCACAATTAAACGTTTACTGGGAATACGTGCGTGATGAGTCACGCCTTGATGTCACTTCTTGTGCTGATTTTTAAGCGATGTCTTCGGAAAATTTCCCCGATCGGCTTTCATGTCGTGACTGTGTTCGCAAGTCGGTTTTTATTTCGGCGTTTCGAGGCGAAATGCTTTTAAATTGGATACGGAACTGTCAGTGAGAATCTTGAGCAGGTAGGGCAAAGATTGGTGAGATTTTTGCACAGGAGAAAAGTTTATTTTATGTCATTCAGGCCCGGTTTTTGCACCTCCAGTTAACTTTATCTGACGGTTTATTCCCATAGTAACAATTGTGATTATAATCGTTACTATGGGACTTAATCGCTAGATAAAACTAACAGTAAACTAATTTGAATGCATTCAATAAAATAATCAGGTGGTCTGTATAATTTTTGACGTTTAAGTATATAAACATTTCAGAGGAAATATTTCGAAAATTTATTTGCACAGCCCCTACCCGCAGAAACACCTCGGTTGTATTAAGCTGAACGTAAACTGCGCATTTTGTGAATAACTCTTGCGGAACACCGCACCAAACCAGACCTGCTCGCGGTCTCTGCAATTCCACGGAAAATTAGCTTACTTGTTACCTCGTCGCACCACTTACTAAATTAATCTATTAAATTAACATGGTGTGTGGTACGCGACTGTTCCTGTCACCTACATTGCGAGAAACACCTCCGCCGTCTCTTCTTTCCCTCTTCTCATTATACTACGGGACTCTCTCTCCTCGCCTTTGTACATAGTGCAAGGCACTTTAAGACAATTTTCTTTATTAACATAACCGGAATTGCTTTAATGCCTTGGTCTTGCAGGATGTATTTGATTTTTTTGGGTCTAACTTCCTGATTATTTAAGGTACGATACAACAGTCCTTCTTTTTTTTAATAGTTAATTTGGGTCTCTTCAGCGAACTGTATCCAGAGGTATAAAAGTGGCGATTTAGTAAATTTAAGCGGTGCAGACGGGCACTTTTAAATTTTCTAATTTAGTTCCCCTTGCTGAAAATGTTAAGCGTGTAATTAACTTAATGTAACAGCACTAGCAGCAAGTGTTTATGAAATTTAAACAACGGCGCAACAGCAGCCGCGAATTAAGTTAATACGGAGAATTATCAGAGGTAGACAAGGTGGATAATACCGGGTAATCTACTAGGGTTGTACATACAACTTTATTTTGCGGTGGAATGCAAATACCGCCCCTAAATTGTTGCCTATATGTTATACGGGGAGGAATTAATAATTAATTATCCCTCAATATTAAATATTTAGTGAAATACACATTATTTCAGTTTTTAGTTTAACACATATCGGTGTTCAAATATTAATGTTTGAAGAGCTTCAAAATAGACAAAGCTTTCCATGTGCGATTATAAAATATTGAGTGAAAGAGATCAAAGGACACTATAGATCTGGATGATCTATTTGTTATTTTATTCTGAAAAATATTAGTAGTCATGAGAAAGAAGAAGTTTCCAATGAAAAATGTAAAAGAAAATTTCAGCCGTCCATTTTAAATTTAAGTTTAAGCTTATTGGTAATTTGGTACATAATAACTCACAAAAAAACAAAAACACTGATAATTACTTTGTTAATATCAGTGTTTTTGTTATAATGGAATATCACAAAGTAACGGCGGAACGTGTTAATTATAACTCTGCAGTTTACAATCAGTAAGTTATATATACAAATTAGAGTAGGTTATGTACAGATGATTGCAGAATAATCAAGTACGTCGAAAAAGTCAAAGATGCAAAAATCATACCACTCAATAAAACTTTATTATTATTTGTTTAAATATCGGTTGTTGTACACCTACTGCCATCCTTTTTTAACACAGATCACCCATCAAATATTTCTATGGATAGCGAAAGAACAATTCATTATTATCTTAGTTCTTTTTGTTAGTTACACTTTTTTGTGCTTTGGGAAGTAAAGCATTGTGGAGGAAATACGCCACCACTTCCTACCTTCAAATATTTGTTTAATATTTAATATCTTCATCATTCCATATCTCCTTTTATATCATTTGTAAACTTCAATCCATTTTTATTCAGATCCTTGATATCCCGTGGTATCATACATTATGGAGAAAAACTTATGAAAAGGAGTCGCGGAAAGCTATCCAAAGCAATGTCCTTTTTAAAGTTAAAATGTTTGCAAAAAATTGGTCAACTATACCGATTTGATGGACTTATTGTTATTGTTAGCCCTAGCTTCGTTTGAGTTTTACCTTTTTCCAAACCTGAAAGAAACTTGAAAGGAAAGTATTTTTCAAGTGAGTTGCTTATAGTTACTTGCAGAAGTGGTTAGCAATTTTTTCATCAAAGCTTAAATGTTTACGGAGGTAACTTAAATTTTTCGTTAATTAATTCTTTCACAGGTGAATAATTCGGGGAAGTTAAATTCCGCCGAAGTTGGCATCACGTCTAATTATCTTGTTTTGTTTCAGGTAATTGACATCGCTAATTCATTCTCCCTTTCTCATCACGCAGCACGTAAGTTAAATATATTAATTTGGGTATATATTCATGATGGAAACTTCGAGCATTCGCCGTAATTGCATGATAAATGTACTCTTAACTGTGAACGGCGACAGTTAGAGACTAAATAATTATACCTAAGAACTTAGGTGAAACGTAACGACTTCCAACTTCCGCGTAATCACCGAAATCGGCGTAATGATGATGGATTATAAACAAGAGAGTAGGTGCAGGATTTGGTTAGAGACCTTTTTTTGGCAGAGTTATCGAATGTCGTTGAATTGAATTTATGTCCATCAATATTAAACTCAGAAAATTTATACTTTAAATATTTTTTATTGGTGACGGCAATATGTAAAGATGATTTGTCTGTTATGTATTGTATTTATTATTTCGGATGTCTGATGGTTGAATAGATAAAATATTAAGGGATTCGTGGATAGATTGAATTCTCATTTGAGATAAACGAGTTAGTGATTCATTACTGTGCTTTCAATTCACGACGCAGCCGGTAAAGACTCTGATCCAAATGAAGATACTTCTTTATTTAATCACCGTTTCTGCGTTGTTTCCTCTAAGGTGCTAGCACGTGAGTGAATTCCCAACAAACATCTCATTCCCTTCAGCACCTGTCTCCTCATCCCCAGGATCGCATCCCACCGCCATCCGCATCCTGGAATCTATCACTACGAACACCGTTCTCATTTACTGTTCCTTTATCTTGCGCTCATCGCCACCCTCGTTCCCCTCGGACTTACCTATTCGTTAAACCCCTACCTAGATGATGAAATCCAATTTAGGTCCAAGAGTTTAGGCTCCCCTCACGACGTCCTGCAGCCACTTACCGGGCCGAACCGCATCACAACAATGAGTGTTTATGATGGCGCCTACTCGACGATCGCCATAGCAACGGACGTCGTTACGAGTTAGGTAGAGGTGTGTCACCTCTATTAAAGTATCCCCCATCTTCACTCATATGTCACTACATGAAGCAGCCGACGGTCATCCTTGAATATATTACCTCCCAACTTTCTGTAACTATTGTGAACTTTGCGCGCTCCAAATTGCACCTTGTCATTTTATTACAAATTGCTCCTTGATGAATTCCTAACGTAGGATTTAATTTATTCACACCTACTCGGAACAACTCCGTTCAAAAATATCGGAACGGTTAAACGTTAATTCAACAACAAATAATAATTGGATTATACTAACCCTTTATATTATACATTTAGTTCCTACATCGATTGTCGTATGCTTTTGCTTAATTGTATATGTATTTATTAAAATACTAAACGGATTTGGGATGAATATTTTTGTTAAATACTCATTGTACATACATACTTGTACAGTCAAAATTAATAGTAAGTACTTTGCACCATTAAGATATGAAACTTCTTGAACATGTAAATGTGAAAGTTTTAAAGGAAAAGTTATTGGGAACGCTGTTTTTCACACTAACGATCCACTGAGACCATTTAAAAATGCAACTTACGGTCCACCAAATGTCATCTAAATCGATTTAAACGTTCCTTTGTTAGAAGAAAAATTAACTTTTTTGACAAGAACTTTGAACCACAGAATATTAGCTTAACGAAGCACTTTTGGATGTATGGTTAATTCATCTTATTTTGAAAATAAATACAAAAAAATAGGACGAACGAGAAGTATGAGTCTGAAATTATTAGAAACAAGTATTTCTATATTCAGCTCGTGGCCTACTCATGTCGTTCCTTTCTTTATCCTTTCTAAAATATATCAACATCACCTTAAATAGTATCTTATAATATAAGTGCATAAGAAAGCCTTTAAAGCACGCGCGACGGGTTTTTAACGGCGCAAGTGCTTTAAAGGCTCTTATGCATGTGCATTATACGATATTTTTTATTATACCTTCGCTAAAATGTGAAAATTAGAACGACATTAAAATTCATTTTGTAAAGTTGCCTGTGGATCGCATTTTGAATCGTTAACGTGGAGATTGTATGTGTTGTTCCTAGGCAACTTTAAAACACGGCGTGCTTTAATCGCCCTTTTTCGCACGCTTTTTAGTTTTAAAAACAGGGATTTTGATGCAGGTATAATAAAAAAGAAATATGAGTTCTATATTTAGCTTATGGCTTACTCATATAATACATCCTTTCTAAAATGTATCAAAGTTTCATCATCTCAAGGATATTTAAATATTTGTATTATCTGGAAGGATCTTTGTAATGATTTTGTTGTAATTGCGTATAGTAGTATAATTTTGTTTCGAGTTATTAATTTCAGGTAAAGACTGGACAAGAGGAGGATAATTAATTTGAAATCGTCTGGTGTCCGTCATTATCCGAACACAAAGTGGACTAGTTCCAGTCACGGTTCTAACTTCTGTAAGCGAGCGAACCCTTCCGTTCTCTCTATCCATACTCACGTTTCAATTAGTCAGCGAAGTAGTTGCTTTTATGTCCTCTCACTGTGATTTCTTAATAATTCAAGAAGCTGCCAGTTTACGTCCGAGGCGTGACTAACAAACTGACCGTTTGTGCAGAACTTGGTGGCGTATTCAAAGCTTTTCGGACACTGGTCAAAGCAATTAAGTATAACCGCAGGGTATACGTTTTAATCAAATGATAAAGGCCCTTCCACCATCGCCGCGCCGCGCCGCATCCTCCGCACACATTACTGATATTTTTACTTATCTGCAGGCGCTGAATCATTTAATGCTGATTGTTTTCAGTTGAAACGAGGTATCTCAAACTTAGGGTCAGCAAATCCCCTAGTCCCCGGCCAAATTTGAAAGATAATTACTACTGGGTAAAAGCAATGACAGCAGACAAGCTTCGATAATCAAGTTACCTTAGAGTAGTTCCGTTCTAATAGAATCTGGTCTGCCGGGCACGTCTGCCAGCAAATTTCCTTGTATACGTTAAGAATTAAATCGTTAGAGAGTTTTTCCTCGGACGTTTTAAGGTAGTGAATATAATCAATCAAAGTCGCAATAAATCAATCACAATGCCTTGTCGATTCATCTGATGCTCATAAATTCAACTAGTTTTCTATCGTTATGAGCCTCACCTACCCCTAAACCACTCGTTTGGAAATAAAGGAAGTATTCATGAAATTCCTCTCCTTTTTTTCCCTCGGATGATTCATTGTTTCTTTGTTGCAAACTCCGGCAGTTCCTTAACATCGGAAACCTAAAAAAAAAATTCCGTGTTTTCCCGTTTAGTGCAATTCGCAGTTTTATCGATTAAAACATACGTAAACTCTAGCGGCAAAGTAAATTCGCCGGTCTGCCAGAGAATATATAACTAACTGAAAGTACGTTTTAATCTTGTACGTGTGCACCTGTTTTATCGTCGTAATTAATCAGAAAATAAATCAGTAGTGAAATGTTGCAGCGGTGAACACGGCTAGTAATGAGTCTCAAATGCAAATTTCTCATAATTTTGTTTTACTTGAGTTACGCTAATAATAATGTTTTACGTTTAATTTTTCTCTTTCTATTTACATATTCCATTCTTATTATAGTATTATGTTTATTAAAAACATATTTTTAATTGCTAAATTGATTCCTAAAAGAATTCGAGATTTTAATTTACAGGAACAAAAAGTGATGAACAAAAGAAAAGGCCAGTATGCACTTCAAAACGTAGACAGAAACTATGACGTATGTTATAAAATGAAAGATTCCATCCTATGTAATAATACTCGTAGTCATTGAATGTCGTTGATTAAACGATAACTATAATAAATATTTAGAACAAGAAATTTCTGGGCTGCAGATTTGGTTTGGAAATAGAACACGTTCTATTCTTTCAGATAGTTTTACTATTACTATTTACTATACAATTTAAATTGTTCAGGAAATTGAAATCTTGAACAAGAAGTAGGGTAGTGTGAAACCGCATTTATCAAAGAAAACATTCAATATTTTAGTACCATTTATGCGATGTTTTAAATTCAATAATTTGTTTGTACTCAAAGTATGCATTTCAATGATCATATTTTTATCTGCTTGAATTGTTTAAAAATTAAATTAATATCACATATTATAACAGTCAATCCTATTGTAAACATTTCACTGATTAAAAAAAAATTTCAAAATTCATTCCACAGGATGTTTGAGTAAAAACCGAAAAATTTAACAACACATATTCGTTTCGGTAGTTTATGAAAATGCCTGTGCGACACACGCGTAAACAAATAAAATAAATTACGCCCATTTTTTTTTATATTTATATATTTTGCATTAACCCATTTCTCTGCCTGGGAATTTATAATTAGAAATGAGACGCGATTTTTAATGTCAGAACGGTTGATATGCGCCTACCAGGAAGTGGAAGATTATTATCTTATGTTAAACATGATGTTTTGCATTTATTTAGGTTACATATTGTAAACAGTTTTAAATTAATTAGAGATATTTAAATAGCTTCGGTTTTCCGCAGAAAACAGGCGCAAGGACAAAGTGCGAATTATTTATTAAAGCAAGCAGATGATAAAACATAAATTGAATTCGATTTTAACAATTGAGCTTTTGAAGGAGGACTTTTGGGAAATTGTAAAGGTGTTTGATGCACATATAATTCAATGTCGTTACTTCAGATTTAGTAGAACGTGGGGGCATCAGTGTAAGTCAGGAGCGCTGTAAATTTCGCAATCTCGCAAAGAAAAGTGCCACATAAAACAGGACTGTCTGGAGGTTAGTTTAGTTTTTATTTGGTCCGTGCCTTGTCCCCCGCTAGTGGACTCATTCATCATTTCGTAGTAGTCAGGCAGGCCGAGCTGCGTTCCTTCCTCCATCTAGTAGCTACCCTACTTGATTTGTTCGCCCCCATAAACAAGTTTCTAACAACTTCACCTCTTGCCTGAAGAGACACAATCTGGATTCTTCGGTGAGGCCGAATATTTATGCAGATTACTGCAATAAGTTCGATTCGTTTGACATTATAGAATCTAGCAGAAAAGTAGTTTCAATATTCTCTCAAAACCCCTTCGACCCTCGAATTGTTTCCGCAAAATTTATTGTTGTTGAAGTTTCGGGGGCCTCCTCTCTAAATTTATTGGTTTATTTTTATAAGTTTATTTTATGTTTAGTTATCTAAAATATAGATTACATTTTCGTGACCGTTACATTGCTTTTTAATATTTAAAAATTATGAAACGCAACATTTTAATTTCGGCTGACATACAAACTCGGGTCCATTCTATTTACGGTCTCCAAGAACCGGACGATTTCTCTCTGTTAATCATAAAACATACATATATACTTTGATGATCCTGCTTGCACCACCGCGCGTTCCTTTGATGTGAATAACCGTGCATATTTACAACAGCTTTTTGTCATATAAATGCCCCTTGCATGTCGCCTGGAATTTGGCGTTTCTTAGCCCGGCTTCGAAGTGATGTGCTCGTGGAATTTTGTTTTTGTTTCTTTTTTGGCAGGTGACCTAATTCGTGAACGCAATTTCCAGCGGATCTTTCGGAATGCTACACCTACTCACCTAAGGGTATTTTAATTGAGTTTATATTTTCAGATTTTTTTATTTTTTTTGAAAGATCGACCTATTTCAATTTTTTCAATACTTTTAATACGTAGGAGGGATATTCAGTTTCCAATTTTAAATGTAACAGGAAAAACAAAACTATCTCTACCTACAGTACCAAGTAAAATCTATACCATTTCTGAAATAATACTATATTGTATGTAGTTGGTTTCATTTATAAAGAAAACATATGGGACTTCGAGTGTTTCTCAAATTCTCTATAATTCCAGATTAATTTTTCTTATATTTTCATAAAGAGTTTAATATTTTGAAAACTGTTTTACGTATCTGAATGATATTTGGTATTTGCTTTAGATTGTACGCTTAGGGTAGTGGCACAAATACACAAACGGGTAAAATATTTGTTTAATTACACATGCACAGAATAATTACAAAGTCATAAACAAGTTAATCCAATACGACAGAAAGTCACCGAAACGCTTAGATCCGTATGCACAGCCAAGGTGGACTTAAGGAAAAAGTGACACTTAAAGCTAATTTCATATCAAATTGTGTGTCGCATAGTTAGATTCTTCAAAGTAAAGGTTTACTTTGGTTTAAGTCTAAGATTTGTCTTTGCATACGGGCATAAGTTTAAAGTAACTCAAGAATTTTGTACCTGCATATACAACTTATTTATTTACTAAAATTCGAAATTCAGATGTAAACATTTACTTAAAATAGTTTAAGGCGCAAGATCTGTCTAAAACTCGCTCTTTAACAACGCAGCGTCACGAAACAATTAATAAGAGAAACTGATTAAACTTATGCAACCAAGAATACGTCCCCTAGGTCAAGGTCGTTTATGGCTTCCTGAGTGTAATTCTGCGCGATGTCCAAAGCGGTCACCTCTTCTTCAGCCAGACACGTTGTCCGATTCGGCAGTACGAAAGTGGTGAGTTTCGATAGCAAGAGCTTCTAAAATATCGGTTAAACAACCGAGCACCAAAAGAGTATCCAAAAGAAAGATATTCTAAGAGGTATCCCAAAGAGCCTGAGTTAAAAGAAGAAGCAGTATAATTAATAACAATGTGATGTCATGCCGTTAGGTTGATATTATCTGGATTTTAGGAAAACCATGCCCTGGCAGGGTTTTGAAAAATACCTCAAACTCGATGCACTAAGAATTTCCGACCACGTCGAATTCGGCTTTTCCTAATCTTTCTTAGCGAGAACTCCGATAACTTTAATCACAACGATACAGGGCATCACCAAAATTAAAACGAGAGGTGAAACGTTAAACCAAGCTAAATCGAATGACGCGAGTTGATTTCAGAAGCCATCAACCTCAACCAATCGGAAACCATTATTATCGAAATGCCTTTATTAGGACATGTCATGTGACGATCGAGTATCGCACGCCTGTTATTCGTTCACGGGGTTGCCACAATAAATTCTAAGTTGACTGAAATTTCCAAATGTTGCCAACCTATTCCTTACGCAATTTCGGACTGCCACAACCTTGGATCAAAGAACAATCAAGAAATTCCAATAAACATATATCCGCAGATGTATGATTTCCCAAATATTCATAAATTTACTTTAAGACAAGATTATACTCATCTACTGAAAATCAGTAAGGGACTGCAATAATAAAGCTTTTTTTTCTCAGTAATCCTCCAGTTAAATTGTATTGTATTGTTTATTGTCCATTATAGAATACATAGTATATCCTAGGAAAGTCAATAGTTAATATTAAGATTAAATGAATCTGGTATTCCTTCAAGATTCCCCGAATTCTATTTATATGAACGAAAAAATCTACAATTATATCTCTTCAATGATCCAAGTCGTGAATAGGAATCGGAATACTTCCACTTCCTATACAAAAATCAAGAACATTTAAAACCAGCTTGAACGAGATGATACCATACCAAGGCAACTCAAAATCATCTCGTCCAAGCTGGGTCTTAAATATTGCTTTCAAATTCAAAAGTCCCAAGGTTTCTTGAAAATGCGTAGGTACTCCATCATATCATCAACAATAGAAAAATAGACCTAATAAAACTAGTCTCTGAATACCCCAGCTCAGACGTTAATGGAGGAGAACGCCTTTGATGAGGATTTGGAATTATTGAGGAGATTTTCATCGCGAGTACTCCATTCCTCGTAAAAACTGTTTCGCTGGAAAATAAAATATTTCCAGCGAAATTCTGCATAATACCTAAGGTTATAAAGGATTCCAATTAATCATGGTAATAAATGGTATGGATGTAAAGGAAAATGGCCCTACGATTAATGTCTTCATTGTATTTTCCATAACAGCAATACTTCTGATTAGATTAATCAATGGATCCTCTTCAACTATATTCAAAGAAACTATTTCTTCTAACTCTGGTATTCTTAAATTTAGTTTTTCTTTAGTTGGTTTTCTTTTACACGGTGACTTTCGTAATCGTTGAAGGGCTTCTTTAAACATTTGTTTTTAAGGAAAAATATCTCCCACTAGATACGCGATGACAAACACACATTTGGCAACGTCGATAAGTTAAAAAAAAGGAGAATTGGGATAAATATAGTCCATAAGGTCTTGTACTGCCAATTAAGAATGGAAATGGCTCTATAGTGAAGTATGATGCAATCGATGCGAAACACCCGATATAAAAGAATGATGTCATTTTGGTAAATCTTGACAATTTGAAGTTAATTATAGGAAAATTTATTTATAATATACTTTTGCATAAATATAACGAAACGTTTTGTTATTTTCTAGGCAGCAAAGTGTATTTATGTGAAACACATTTGAACTTTGGTACGAATAAAATGCATTATCATCCGCTGATAAAGTGCGATCGGGAAATAATATTTATACGAAACGCTCTCTACGATATTTAACAAGAATTACTACAAATTGATTAGTCTTGGCGAGGCAGTATTTCAGTCTATGGCAGTGATCGGGCGTTCGCGTCTGAGGTAGTGGTCGCAGGACTGCTAATGGCAGCAGGAGTACAACTATTAATCATGTCAAGTGTTGCAGCAACATGGCCGCTGCGTACACGGAACATCCATCGCAGATAAACACATTACGTATGGATCCGGTATACCGATAAACAATTCCACCGTGGTAGCGTTATCGCCCCTTGATGTGTTTATTTATTCCATCCACTTTCCACGTGGGATTGATAACTTTGCTTTATTCGCGGAAATAATTAACTGATATGTTACCGTGATTTGTTAGTTTATATATTTATTGCGCAGGAAAGAAGGAAAAAAGAACACACCGAACGTGCTGCTGAATCCTTCACGATTATCATCGTTAATTTAACACTGAGTAAAATTTCACCTGGACTCAACTTTTTTTTTGGAATTTGTTTGTATAAAAAATATAAAAGAAAACCTTATTTACATTTATTGATTACCAAATAAGGATCAATAAAGGAACTAAAATAGATAGTTAATTCTTCCTGTTGTGATGTGAGGGAGATCCTTGTACGTTCGTGTGCCCTGTTTCGCTTCACAGCTTTTTTTGAACTTAGTTTTTTTTTATCGTTTTTGGATGGATGAATATATTAAACTAAAACATAATTTATTTGCGCCCAATTGTGTTCGAAAGAAGCAGCTGATGTTGAGCTGATTTACTAACTCCGTATAGGGTGCGCGCTGCTTCTAAACAAACAACTTTTTCATTGCTTTAATACCTGGTCCCCTCAGAGAGAGGGTTTCACTCTGCATTCTATCCGAGGGGTTACTTCGATAACCTGCCGATAACCCATGACACAGCCGCCGCTTTACGCTTGATAAACGCAAGACGTTTCCTGATATGGAACAAAGATTTTAAATGGAATTTATTGACGATGTTAACGAGAATTACTTCTCAGGAATGTTTATCGCGTCAATTAATATAATTTACTCTGGCGTGGCCGTGTTTTTTTGAATTACTTTGTTTCAGCTGTGCTCTGAACGTATTTATTGTTTGTTGGGATTTTTTCAAGTCATGTATGTGTGTGTAAGGCCACCTGATTCATGTGTTATTTGCGTGTCTCGTGTTCCATGATTCATCTTAGCTAGTCAGCAATCTGAAGCTGCAAATTTTAAATTATAACTACTCTTTGGTAATCCACTTCGTTAAAACCTGTCGTATGGGAAAACCATTTGGTTTAATTGAAATGATTAAAGTGAAACATTTAATACATAATCAGTGCTTATTTATAAACATTTGATATGGATGTACAGTCAGAATTAAAAGTAATGTCTCCCCAATAGAAAGTTAAATTACGGCCTAATCACTTCCGACTGGTACAAGGAGTAGACGTACACAAGCAGACAGACACGTATCGAATTCTTGTGGATGTTTGCTTGGCCGCTTGCTTGTGATACTGATCAGAATAGAGAAGTCCACACATTTACATTACACTATAATCGAGTTCTTTCTAATCTAAAACAATATTGTTACAAGTTGGTAATTGTCACACCATCCACGTAGTTTCTTCATTATTACATGTATTTTCTAACGCTTTAATAGTCTAATGTATTAGTATAATGATGATATAATTACTTTTGTTTTTCATTTGGGATGCAAAAATGGAACGAAAAATAATTGTACTTTCAATATTTAATTGTTAAAAAAAAGTACAACAAAAGAACGATTTTCAGTCGAATGAATATGTATGTCAAAACGTAGAGCGTGATAGGGGGAGAGAAGTACAGTTGTAACCTTCAATTATTCTAGAGGCATGGACACAAACATTGAAAACAACCGTGAAACGAAGATAAATTACGTTTTGAAAAGATGAGTTTTTAGAGTTCATCGACGTGAAGTCGGTATGAATTTGCGAATACATCAAAGTCTAAAAAGCTCAAGCCCACTTTTCATTATCCCCCCCTCGCCGTGTTCCAGTGCAAGTGGCGCCCCTCGGTCGGCGAGCGTGAGCGTCGCGAACGTGAAGGTGCAACAAGAAACATTTTTCACGGGAATTCTTTCCCCTTGTAATAACAGCTCGTTGGCAGTCGAGACAGACGAACGGGATAACCGATTGCCTACAACGAAAGGTGGGTTTTAAGACAATCGTTGTTTACTGAAAACAAGATGAACAGAAGATAAATATTTTACGTGACGTTCACTTAAAATAGAATACCGATGAGCTTTACAGGTTTATAAGCCACAAATCATCGTTATTTATATTGCGTTATATGATGGCCAACGTCGCGTAACAAGCAGTAAAACCAACCACAAATCATTTTCTATCAGAGGGTGGTCATACATTCAACCGTCAAGGCTCTTCCCTTTTTTTGTCTACTTTACTCCCAGCTGAGAGTTATGTCTCATTAAAACTTTCATTTTCAATTATCTAATGCATACACATTTCGCTTTTGGGAAACGAGAAGGAAAATCTGAGTTAAATCAGCGACCTCTGTCGCAAGGTGCTCTTGGTTTTGGCTGGGACGTCGTCCTTAATCATGGGTTGGCAACGAATTCGTCTGCGAAGCTCTCGGTGATAGCAAGGAAAAACTTTCTGAAAACGTGAAATATAAACCTGTATCGCTTGTATTTTATTATTATTTTTATTTACGTTGGAAATTGCAGTAAAGTAGAAACAACAAGGGAAAGCTTTTTCTATCACAAAAAGTCGCAGTTTAAAAAGTAAACCAGTATAACCTAAATACGAACGTTAAATTTTTTTTTGGAATGTCAAAAACGTTTAGGGAGTTGCTCATTTTCACTTTTCTTATTAATGCAAAATGATTAACTCTTTTAACGGGAAAATGGTACTCATGTCCAATCGTGAAAGTCAATGAAAGTAACAAATCCTTAAATATTTTTAACATTTTCAAAAAAATCCTGGGTTTAACGTATGCTTTCCTTATTTATGATCTAAAAGATCTCGGATCTTATTCACACGTGCTCGTAATTATCCTCCCATCGTAGCGGTTAGAACGATTTACGAAGAACCAAAGCCGTAAAGCATTTCATTAGCGGAGCAAACATCGCACCTCGTTTAAAATAAACTTTCAAATTAGTTTATCAAACGACCATTCGAACCGGCACTTCTGCACAAGGTGATTCGCCTAATTAAACCAAGCCGCCTGCTCTGGCGATAAGATTGCCAGACGTGCGTAGGTAACCGGGGAAAAAACAAATGAATCACCTTAATGAATAATCGCTCCGAAAACGGAAGATCGGTAACACACTTCCACCTTTAATCGATGTTGTGAGAACGAAAATAGCTCCGCGCTGCTCGATTAGATGTGTGTGTGTGTGATGTCGATGTGAAAAGTAACAAACGAATAAATTGAGAATTTTTTTTTTACGTCACGCCAGCGGTTATTGATCATCTTAATAAATTTTGATGGGACTTATTTAAGTCGGTTGGCAACAAATTTATTACACGTAGATCACCAGATGCCGAGCTGCGTCTTCGTTTATTTGATTGCGATTTATTTAAAAGGTCAACTGATCGAGTGTCTAAACTGTTTCTAAGGAACTAGAGACAGAAATATTTTGTAAATTTGATAGATTTGGTTACATACAAACACCATGTTTCTTGAAACTTGAAAAAGCGAAAGACAGTTATAGAAATTGTTATATTTTCTAATAAACATACATGTGGAAGAGATGGCTCTGAGATAGCGGGCAAAAAGGGTGTGGAATAATAAAGGTGTTGGAGGTAGATACCACCTTATTTTGGAGCAGGTCTTACAAGAAACTTCTCTTTTTGGAGCCGTGGTCCATTCCCTCCCAACTACATATATATTCAAGAAGCACTTCAGTGCTTTCTTGAACGCCGAAGATGCACTCAAACCCGATATGCCCATCTATACTAATGAATCTAAGACCTTGGAAGGAACAGGCACAGGAGTCTTCTCCCATGTCCTGGACTTTCACATGGCCAACTGACAACTGTTTTCCAAGTTGATTTAGTTGCCATTATGGAAGGTGCAAGAGCAATTCTGGATCGATGTGTTCAGAATAAAGTCGTTAGGATAGCTAGCAATAGCAGAGCGGCACTATTAGCTCTAAACAATAACAAAATGTCCTTTGGAATAACACTCCACGGCTTATTAGAACAAGTGGTCAAAAACAATATCCTACAACTTATTTGGGTTAAAGGACACGCTGGGACATATGGTAATGAACCGGTTATAGCGCCGTCATCAAGTCTGTTTAATGCCTTACTGAAACAAAGATCCCAGAATCGGCATATCGATGGATGGGTCAACTTACGACAAGTGTCGTCAAGTAAAAAAGACTATAACGACCCCCTCGCTCAGATTAGCATGATTCTGTATGTAACTTCCTAGAAGAAGACTACGTCTACTCGTAGGAATACTTTCAGGCCATTGCATATTGAACGAACATAAGCACCGCATAGGTTTAACAGTCAGCCCAATTTGTAGAGGCTGAAACAGCCACCCACCTCGATCAGAGGTTCCATGTTGGAGGAATACTAGCCTGACATGACTGGAATTCGCAGTGCTCCTCTGTCAGACGTTCTCGAGTTCGTCGAAAAAGTGGAATGGCTTGAATAGCGCTGGCAGCCGTACACCGTTGATTATGGGGGTAGTATAATGGGCCCAAACTGTGGCCTAAATGCATGTAAATTTTAATTCACCCCCCTCACTAATCCAGAATCCAGAATCCAAATGTAATAAAGGAAATGAGCTTGAAGTCTGGGGATTTTATGATCAGTGCACACAAGATCCAACTCAAAATGAAACATACAAAGAACATTAAAATGAACAGAACATACAAATCGTACACTTAAATACAGACAGAACAGAAAAAGAACAACTTTTATGTTGCAGTCTCTCTTTGGTGAGGGAAGAAGAACGAACTCAGATGAACAGATAAGAAATGTTGCTTCTTTGTCTCTTTATATGTTTCCATCCATGGCCCAGGGATGTTTTTGAGTAGTGCAAGAACTTGAAAAATTTAGAATGAAAAGAGAAAATGAGTAATGCAAGAGATCTATGAATTCCGTTAAGACGAAAGCAAACATCGAAAGGAAATGAATGTCTCTGTGGGAGATACAAGATGAAGATTCTAAAGGCTATGAAATTGCCAAAACTAGTTCACACCCAGAAACTGATGATAGTGATGATGAACCCAAGACAAATAAGGAAACGATTACTATCAATCTCAAATCACTTTGATGGAGACGGGAAGAGTGCAATCCAATTCAATAGTAATCCCTGAATGGGATGTTTTGAAACTTTTTGACTTTCTCCTTAATTGGATAGCCTTATTCTGTTCGTCTGTGAAAGTGGTTTCAAGTTGGATCCAAATTTTAAGATAAACCAGAAACATTTAATAACTCACTCACTCAGAAATAGAAATTAATTAACAGTGATCTAATTTAAGTGAGATATTAAACCACCGCTTTATGCGGCCGGTAATCGTCTGAAACTGAAAACACTTTCGCTCCTTTGTTTACGTTTATCCGCAAAGGAAAAAATAAACAAGGCGCGCGATTAATTTTAGTAGGTAGAGATTCCAAAATAATAAAAAAAAAGAAAGGTCGGACTGGCGCCAGAAAAGCGGCAAGACTTCACGTGCCCCGCCTAGTAATTCAGCTATTTAACAGTTGGCAGCCCGTTAATCGGTAAAACCAGACAGTAAGGTGCTTCTGAGAATCGCGAATAAATAATATACGTGGCCACGTCTAAATCGTCTGATATTTCTTAATGCATCTCCGTTGCAAAAATAACCGGCGCGGAGAGTACCGAGCAGGTAATATACTGCGCCCGGCTATTTATAACGACGTGTAATTACCTCTGTAAAATATAACGTCAACTGGCGTAACCTTCGAATAACAAAATTAAATTTACGAGAATATTTCATTTATCTGAAAAATAAAATGACAATTTCGGGAAACTCTGTTCTCCTAATTGAACTTGGATTACAGATTAACCGGAACGACAAAAGTCATCATGATCATCCTGTATATAACTGATAAACATGTTGTTTTGTGAAAACTCTGACTATAGCAAAGCTACGTTATTTAAGGTTTTAAAACATATTGGATTAAGTTCATGTATGTTGTAGGTACACATCTTGTTCGTCGTCAGTGCCTAAAGGTGTGCCACAAGGATCCATACTTGGTCCTGTTCTATTTACTTTGTACACTTCAAATGTTTTGACAAATACACGCTTTTGAAGCACAGACGTTGTTTCAGATATACTTATAGGGTGCGCAAGTATGATCTTGTGTCTTGTGATTGCGTTTTGCAATTTCCTTGTTTTGTTACGTTGTTATGTAACTGTTTATTACTTTGTTGCAAGAACACAATAAAAGCCATATTTTTAATGAAGCATTTCATTTCTTAATGTTTGTTTTTGAATCATGAAGTGTCTGAAAAATTTTGGCAATCACTGTTTTTTTCCCCACTGGTCGAAAATCAACAGCTGGCATGTCGCATTGTCGCTGCACAGTCAACAGATAATGCCTGGCGGTCTGGCTTTAGGCCGGTGTTTATGCATTGTAGGTGCGGGGTGAATTTATACTGATGCCCGCGACTACACTAGGTGAATCCAAAGGGAGCAGCCCTGATCCTGTGGATGGAGGCGTCCATGTGTGCACATTGTCAACCGCGCGTGCCTATTGTGTACGTGTACACCGTGACGAGTTACCGGTTCTGCTTTCACGACTGCTTTGAATAAAACACCTATTATTTTTAGGTATTATTTTCACACACGTGTCACGTTAGCGCCCGAGAAATCCGATTTTGCTCTTAATTTACGAGAAGCGGGCGCACGGATCACCTCTCATGCGACGAGGGAAAGAAATTTTGCAAACGAATAGAACTCGAGTTTAAAGAATCGATTCCTGGAAAGGTATCCACATATGTACCGAAAAGGTTTCATAGATAATAATCATAAGTACAAGCTATTAACAAAAATGTCGGTGAAATTGCATAAAGGATATCAAATTTGATGTTCACTATTGGAATCGAATCGAAAGCGTTGACATCCATCGAGCATCTGATGGACTACCTCATAATCTTATAGAAGAAATTTGGCAAATAACCCACAACCACGTCATCAAATATTTTGGTCCCCTTAAGGCTAGTTTGACCGGTGTTTTCTTGTTTCGTGCGTCGCGTTTCGTGCGTAAACGAATGTTTACCTGAAAACTTCTCATTTCGTGCGGATCAAAAATGTTTACCTGAAAACTTAGGGACTTATTACATTATATAAACAAAATATCCGCATGTGTGCAGCACTTGCACATTTACCAGAGGAAGTTATAAACGGATGCATGGCTACCTATAATGGAAAATTCACCCAACGAAGACGCTCTGGTCCAATTTAATGACTATTTTGTAGAACAATGGCTTGAGAGCGATAATACAGGCTGATCTATGACGTCGGGGGAAAACTTCACCGATTGATTCCTATGAGTAATTCGAACAAAAAAACCTCTAATAAACATGTGTCCGATAATAGCTATCCATACATTAGCGGTATTACTGACACGCTTGACCTGACGGGACTGGACTGACAGTACTGGTCCAGCACGCCAATCCCTTCGTCGGCTATAACCTTAGTTAAACGTTAAAAAAATTAATCTGTGTTATAAAATTTGATTAAAGTAATATTTTATATTATTAATAAGTTGTAAATTTTAGGTTATTTTTACTTAGCGACATTTGTTAAAATAAGTACATTTTGCCGTAATTTTTTTTTAACTTACATCGATACTCAGGTGTACGGTTGAACTGTCATCTCTATCGCGCACGAAACAAAAAATCATTAGTACAGAATTTTATTGTCCTCCAGATTTGCGGACGAAACGGAAGGTTTTATGGTTCCGCACTAAACGCGACGCACGATACGCGAATACATTGTCTGACCCACCTAAAAAGCTTTTCCTTTTTATACGGTATTAAAATGAACTTTCTGTTATTGTATGATACATCAAAACACAATCACTTATTAGACCAAGAAAACACACCCACTTAAATGGCATAATGCACTAACAAGAAATATTAATTCACTCAATTTTGATTCATTTATAATAACTTATTTACTTATACTATTCATTGCTGCCCTGTATTTCTAGTTGTATACATGTTAGGTGCAGGTTAAAAAATGCCAACAGGGTCAGACCAGCCTTAACTAAATCATATTTGATTGCCAATGTCGAGTCGAACTACGAGAATAGTTTTGCTGCTCGGACAGTAATTTATAACTACATACTTTGTTACATTTGCACGAAATGTAGAACGTAACACTGCGTCTTAACTAATTAAACATATTAGTAACTGTCTGAGGCCGCTTTCTTTGAGAGAGCAAAATTAAAAGAAGGTGAGCGTTGTTTCCGGAAAGCGCATGTAATTGGAGCAGAACATTTTCAATTTAAGAAAGAATGCCATGTTTTAAAGGTCTTCTCTATATAAAAAAATGTTCGATCTTAATACACGAATTTTTTTAAAATATTCGAGTATATTTTCCTTAACCTTTACCTTAAAAAAAGATTACATTTGTTTGTAGCAAATTTATTGCTCCACTTTGGAGTGAAAAGTTCCATATTGTTTTGACTTTTATACTACAATAAATTCTGTAAGTGTGAAGATAAAGTTTCAACACTTTGTTGTATAAAATTCTACATCTTATGTAAAACTTTACTACAACAGACTGTGAAGATTTTATTTTCACATTTCGTTGTGTCTACAATTTGAACATTATTAAATTATTAACTAGTTAGAAAAAATTACCATTACCAAACATTTTTTTTTGTAGTCACTGCAATTATAATTTACGAATTTTATGTAAATTCAAATTGTGGTGTAAAAATAAGTACAAAATTGATAGTTTGGCTATGGGTTGTGGATTATCTCCGTTCCTAGCAGATATATTTATGAACAAATTAGAAGTAAATTATTTTTCTTCAAACAGCCCTTATAAGAAATTTATTAAATTCTATGGAAGATATGTTGATGATATTTTTATAATATATAACGGACCTAATTCTTCTTTAAATAATTTACTGAATGAATTTAATTCTCTTCATAACAATATAAAATTCACTTTAGAAATTGAACAAAATAATTCAATAAACTTTTTAGATTTAACTATTTTCAAAATACATAATCAACTTAGATACAAAATTTATAGAAAACCCACATACACACATAACTGTATTAACTATTATTCATTTCATCCATTTGAACATAAATTTGCAATTTTTCAATCACTTTTTCACCGTGTTTCTTCTATCCCCATGAACCAATCTGATTTTAAACATGAAATTAATGTAATTATTCAAATAGCTTACTATAATAATTTTCCAATTAAACCTATTTTCAATATTTTCAAGCGTATTAAAAATAAAATAACAAACAATATAATTTTCCCAACATTGGAAAATTCTAAAACTACATGTTACTTTTCTATTCCATATGTCGGTCCTTTATCGAATAAAATTAAATCGTTCTTTAAATCTTTAGAATTAAATGTTCCTTATTCTACAATGTTAACATTCAAAAATTTATATTCAAACAACAAAGATCATTTAGATAATTTTTCTAAAAATGGTGTCTATTCTTTAAAATGTAATTCATGCGATGCTACATATGTAGGACAAACTATAAGAAGTTTGCTTATTAGAGTTAATGAACATTTAAGATCGTTACGTTTAAACAAATTAGATTCCACGTTTGCTAAACATTTGGCAGAAACAGATCACGATTTTGATCGTTGTAATAATGTACAATTGTTACATAATTTACCTAAAGGAAATAAATTAAATATAGCCGAGAATTTAGAAATTTTCTTACATAAAAATATTTTTTCTATTAATATAATTAATAAGCAAACCATCTCTAGCACAGATAATTTTCTAAAATCAATTCAATGGAATTTGTGTGACTAATCATTACGTCTATGATATAATAAAATAAAAATTTGTTTATTAACAACCCCTCATATACATCAAAAATTTTACAAAAAAAATTTACGTCAAATTCTTTAAAATATTTTTACATTACATATATAATCTAATATTATAAATTATTATAGAGTTTTTAAGTAAGTAATTTTAATATCTACATATTTAAGACAATTACTATTATTTATTTTTAGGTGTAATTTTATATATAACTTGAAAATGCCTTTTTCAAAGGCGAAACCGGTCGTTATAATAATAAAAAACATTGTGCCACAAGACATAGCATTTCATTTACCAATGTTTTACATAATTGAATTTCAATGTTTGTATTGTAAATTTCAAGTTTAATAGAAATCTTAATCATGAATAAAAAGATAAAATAATGAAACGGATAACTTGGTATACAACAAAGGTAGTTCACACTTTTCTATAGAATGAAAAGAGTCGTACAGAATTAAATTTTTTAATAAAAAGGAAACATTTTTGTGCACTGCTCTGAATCGTCACGCTAAAAAGGGAGAATAGCCTTGCATCCACTTGGTTTATTCAAATCCTCCGTTAAAATCCCCACTACACAGATAATGCAATCAGAGTTTTTAAATTATAAAACCTGCGCAAATAAAATTCAAATCGCATAAATCGCAACAAGCAGCGTGTTGTACAAAAACATTTTAATCGTATTATTCCCACCGGAATTTATTTTATAATTCCGCCGCAACCGGTTATCTCCTGAATATATATTAACAAATCCCGATAAAAAAAAATCGCCAAGGGAACCGGCCGCCGGGACCTAACGGAACGAACAAAGAGCTATGAGCTATTACAGATGTCTATTTTAGGGATGAAATAACTTACACGCATTTTATCTCGTAACTAGCTCGTGCCGGCTTTTATAAATAAAATTTTCTCCTAATTTGTAACGAAAATAATGAATCCTACCTATAAATAACCGTCAAAAATAATGATCTCATTACCGAGCTTTATATTACCGCACAGGAAGCTAATTGCAATTATTCAGAATGCACGGTCGACTTACCTTTTACAAAATTATACGCCATTTAAGATTTCTTTGCCACAGCGAAAATTGCCGGCCAAACGAATCCTGCCACGTCAAAAAGAAATCCTCGTTAACAAAAAAAACTTTCTCGTATACGAAATGCTAAGCAATTCTTTTTTTTTAATCGTTAATTTATTCAAACGTTTTTGGAATAATTTCGTAGCAAAGAAAGCAAGGTAAGCACAAAGGGTTCGAGACATTCGAATTTCTTAATCGAATTTTTTAATCTTAGGGGTATAATTATTTTTAAAATTACAACAACTAAGTATATCTACCAAAAGTTACGATCTTTTACAATTAATACACGTTACATTTTTTACTTTTGTCACATACTAAAGTAAAAGTGGAATAAAAAACTTTCAGAAAAGTATTACTAAATGTAAATGGGGCGTACAGACGCACGTACATATTCGTGATGGTGTACGCAACAATACATGGTGCCATAAAAAATAAAATTGTTAGAGAGTATTTTGCAAATGGCGTTAAACGAAAGGGAACGAAAATATATTATAGGGGGTACGAAGCTATTTGCTTATGGAGATTTTACAGGGATGATCAAATTTGCATGTATGGTTGCCTATCCTGACTTTTGCTAGGCGATCGTGATGACATGGCATAAGGAGGGCAAGCGGTGTGCACTGAACAAGCTGCCTAAGTGCATGGCGCAGGGATTTAAAATTATTTCTTTTATCGTTTTTTATATCAAAACCGCACGCGAAATTCAAAACAGGTAGCAGTTTATAAATAACAGGTAAAAATAGGTAGCATTTTCAAATAACAGAGACCAGTTTATAGATAGGTAAAAAAGAAGTCCCTGCGCCATCCACTTAGGCAACTTCTGCACTCTAGAGTGCGCACCGTCACGAACTTTGCCCTCCCCTCCGCAAACGCCTAGTAGAAGTCACAGTAGGCAACCATACATGCGAATTTGATACGTCCATTTAAATCTCCATAAGCAAGCGGCTTTGAACCCCCATAGCATCTCTGCTCATAGTTAAATTCAACAAAGAACATGGTATATTAGTTCTAGACATGCGATCTCCAAGAAACATCATGAATAAGTCTGCAAAAAAAGTCAAGTTTCGAGGAAGCTGTTTCAAATTAATAAAAATTCCCGAGTATTTACAAGAAACATTTGTTGAAAGTACAGTGAATTATTTATTTAAAGCAAATTTGAATTGGTAAGAATTTTCATAAAAATTTTAGTTTTTTTTTGCAACTTTATTTTTGTGTTTGTACCTTTTGTGTTTTGTGTTTGTACCTTTTTTAATTTTATTAACAGGATCATTATACAAGATTTCCTTAATTTTTTTATTTGTTCAACGCACATTTATTGCGCGTAGTTGTTTTAAATTTCTTGTTTGTGTGATCAGAAAGTATAGTAAAGCAGTGAGCAGCGTTTTACATCCATTATTTTACAGTGTAACCATTTCTCTAATATCTCCACTTTTTCAAGTTTCTACGAGATAAACCAGTCGATATACTGGGTGTTATTAATCTTGGCAAAAATATTTATATAAAACAACTGTATAGGTAAATTACCATTGATTTAGAAAAAGAAAATATAATAAAAGTCTTTTTTAATAATGGAGATGGGTGCTATCTTACTAGGTAATTATTTCCATGTAGAGTGATAGTATACTGATATATACTATGCACCAATTGAGAAAGGTTACGAATATATTTTCAGAGTCAATCAGTGCTGATCAAAAGCTTTCCTCTACATTTTAAAAATTCATATCTCCCTTATTAAAAAACTTCCATTATATTTGCTTTTTGTAAATTGAGTGTCATTCACTTCTTCCGTCGTTCTACATAAATATTTCCGCCAAGATTCATGATACCCTGTACAAATAGCTTCACAACTGTTTTCTGATTCCCTTTCACAATAATTAACTTTTGCCCTTTGATTAAATACATTTTTTTTCGTTGAGTTTTTAATTTCTGTTTGCCAGTTTTCCTTAATAATAATTTTTTTCTTAATTATTTTTGAACAGTTTTTATATAGTTATTGACTTTTTAGTCCAATTTCTTTTAAATTTATGCTTTATAAAGAAAAATAGAAATAGAAAGAAAGAAATACTTTATTATTCTTAATAGAACCTTTGTAACTCTATCTAGAAACGGGTGTAAGAGTCAAAAAGGAAGCATTTACGAAAAGCTACACCTTAACGGAGTATGCTACAGTTGTGTACACTTCTATCATTTTCTTCTTCTTCTACCTTTCCCTTACTTTGGTGTTCTTGCGAAATACCAATGGCGTTGCACTTTATTGGAGGAACATCTTTCTTTTTTTTGTTTTTCAAAATCACCAGAAGATTTTTCTGATTATGTTTGGTACCAACTATGACTTGGTTCTTTTTTCTATTGCTTCTTTCTTTTTTGTATTGGTTTCTAATTCGTGGGGTATTTTGGTTCTTTCTCTGTTGTATACTTAGACAAGAACTACTGCATACCTTTCTGCTATGCGCACGAATGAATATTGGATATGGCACCGAAACTAAATATTTTATTTCCCATGCAAGATGCACGACTTTAGTTTACATATGTTGGACGTGATTCGAAAGTGATTTCCACCGCCGCCCGGAAAACTTTCGAACGCCATTTATTCTCATCGAGGGCGCAGCCGTCGCACGTTTTCGAGAACGGCGTTTGTCCGCTCTCGCTCCGGTCAGAGTTGTTCTTGCGGAGAATACGTCTGAGCTAAAATTCGTCCACTGGGGGAGATGGTATATCGCGGGGACGGCAACCCCACAATATATATTCATTGTGACCCTCCCGGCGATGTTTTCGTGGCCATTTCTACGCTCACCTGAGCACTGGAATAGTCAGATAAAAAGGTTTTAGTAGTTCAGACCTTTAGGGTTGCCTTTACGTTAGGGCCTGAATATTGCATCTCTAAACATAACATTATTTTATACGACTTTCTCTTTTATAAAAGTATTCTTTGTTATGCTAACTAAAATATACCTTGATTCGACGTTATTTATAGAAATACATTTTTTTCCCTTCGCTATGGATAATCTAATCTACCTTTCACTTTCCATTCAATACTACGGGGAAACTGCCTTGTCCTTAATTTGCTTTTTAATTTGGTGGAAGCGCCAGATGGTATGATTAAAATTAATAATTTTGAAGCTTTGTACAAATAAGGTGTTTATATTTCTACTTGGCATCATCACAGAAGACGAGTGGTTTACATCGTGGGGGATTTTCTGTTGGCAACAAAGCTTTATAGTTTTGCATTCCCAACAATAACTTTAGTATTCCGTACAAAGATACGTCACAAATCTTAGTCATTATTTCAGGTTAGGCAACACTTTACAATGCACAACAGTATCGCGAAATCTCGTGATATACCTATGTAACTTGGCATGTCTCTGAGGATCTATTGTTCCACACGCGGACTTAACTAAAGACTTTATAGTGGATTGCGTCTTATAAATCCTCGGTCTTTCTTGCCCGGCCGTTTCGGGGTTAGCTTCCGTTTCGTCAAACCTCGTCTATCTTTCGGCCGTATGAATAACTTAAGCTCGTTTGTTTACGTTCGTGTCCTACATATTTTCGCCCTGCGTTAAAGTTTTATGTGCGGCGAGCGCTTTTTTTTCCTCCTCACAAGGACGTTCCACGCATAAAAAAGCTTTTGTGTGCGTAGTAAACGTAACTGGCGGACATTAATATCAACGATAGCTATTTGATCGGGAGCAATCCGCGTAGAGGAGTTAATGCGCTGGCAAGTGATCCCGGGGGTGGTTGCGTGGGAACAACGTTCTCACATTCCCATGGGATTTCAAGCGTTCCACTTCGTTGTAGATATTTCTTCGGTGATTTTTTTTTTCAGGGTAACGAAAAGGTAATAGCTAATTAAGTTGACGATGGCTGTAAGTGGATGACAGTAATCAGATTATACATGGGCCGTTCTAAAAATACCTCAACATTATAAAGTCAAGCAAAAGAACCAATTAGTACAAGAAAAAGTTTGGGAAACCAGCGTTTCATGGCTTGAACAGCAAATTGAAAACAAAGTGAAACAAAAACAGGAACATTGTTAATCCGATAAAGTTAATGAAATAGAATTTTAAAAGAAGGAGGCAGAAAGAGAAGGCAAAATATCTTGATCATGGAAGGAAGGACTTAGATGGAAAAATTAAAAGGAAACTTCCAAATGCAGACAGACATGTTGGAAAAAGGGTGCCAACATGAAGCAAACTTACATCAGAAGGATCGAGTTCATTTCTTATTATAATTGAACAATTTGGTTGATTGGAGGAAATGGGAAGTGGTACAGTTTTTCATGTAGTATACAAAAGTAATTTGTGTAGGTTTCGTTAGAAAGAGATGTTTGAAGAGTGATAAAAACTCTGCAAGGGAGACTAGCGTTAAAAATCACTCACTAAACATCTCACGTTTACAGACACAAATAGTAACGTTCCCGAGCTGGAGGAAAGAGAAACAAAGGTATATGAGATTATGCCGGGTCTCTCATGTTCGATCTGCAGCGAACACCCTCCGCCACGTAAGAATCTCGATAGCATCACTAAGGCATGTATTTTTGATGCCGTTGTTATCTCGCACCTGCCCCGTAAAGAATCTCGCGTTTACTGTCTTGAGCTTTCCAATCCAATTTCGGCGGAAATATTGCGACGATTCGCCGGATTGCCTGCATGCACCGCAACATAAACCAGCCTATATTATGAATGTTGAATGTAACATCTGTATTCCCGGTGAACTGGGGTGCTGCTACGTCGACGTCGCGCGCTCTGAGGTGTGGAAATCTTTCGCAGTCCATAAATATTGGGTAGCGGCCATACAATAAAAACGCTTCATCGGAATAGGGAATTAAGAATTTATGAAAACCGAACGCCGCGATGTAGATCACGTCACTTGTAAATTATTCACCCGACGATCTCATCGATAATGGAATCTGATTTGAGAACACAGGTTATACATAATGAATAGCTTACCTGATATACTTCCCTTTTTATGACTGGAGCAGATTGCGAAATTTCTAAAACGTAGTAGCTAACAGATTTTGTATCAAATCAGAATATCCATTATTTAATTATGAGCGATACAAGGAATTCTTTAAAGGGCAAATTGGTCTGATTGTCGCAAAGACAAAGTGCTTCGGCGATTCACTCCAAAGACTATGAGGTCGACATCAAGAGGATCCTCAGGATGAGATGTCCAAATCAAGGACAATTCAGAAGAATATGGATGTCCATGCTATAAAAGGCAAAAGCGAAGATGAAACCGAAATTGTGACCTTAAGACAGGTTTGCCAATCAATTTCACGCTTGCCCTATAACATAAGATAAGGAGCATCGAAAGTATCGTAAAGACCTGAGAGCGAAGACTACGTGGTAAGTTTTAACTTTAAAAGTATTTTGCCTCCGCATATTATGGTCAAGATCACTCCAAGTTTGGGTTTGATCAATTGGGAAAGCTAACATAATTAAGGGCCAAACAGATTAATCGAATGAACTAAAGAAAGAGAGATAATTACTTGTACTCGTATATTGCAGGTACACATGCTTGTTCCAATTTTGTATATTATTTCGGGCTGTTCCAAAAATCATCGCAACTTTTCTAACCATTCCTATTCGTGAAATCTGGTTTTCATTAACTATTTCTGGTCTCAGAGATAAGGGAACGCTGATGGCTCTGAAAACCATTTCACAAATCATTTGCCAAACTAACTTGAGGAGTGCAACTACTTATTGGAGTTGATGCATAAGTTCCCAAAGGGAAGATCAGTAAAAAAGAATGTTGCCATTTCGTTGAAACCTTATAAAAGGGAACGCATTTTGATGATTCTGAACGCCAGTTGGCAAAATCATGTTGAATACTTTTCCCTATTCCCGGAATTTGGAATTGATCGCTTCCGTTCTCAGAGTTAAGTTGGATTTAAAAGGAATCCATTTTGACGACTCTGAAAGTCATTTTACAATATCATTTGAAAAAGTACCTTGAGGAATGGAACTGAGAACTAAATTGGTGTGCATGATTTCTCAAGAAGAAGACGGTGTGTTGCCATTTCGTTGGAATCAAACCGCATCTTAATAAACCTTAAAGGATCTCTAAAATTTAGCGTCATCAAACCTCGTTCATCTTTAAACACAAACAAAATTATTTTTAATTTTTTCAACTCTTTCAAATTTTAATTTAAACATTAATAATAATTATTTTAAGAGTCAATTAAAAAATTTGTTGAAAAATAATTCCCCAATTCAATAGAAACAACAATAAAGAGTTAAGTGCACCTAGTTTAGAGCAAACTTAAGTAGATCGTCCTGAGCCGTTGAAAAGTATTGATTTTAAATTGCGGTCTCTTTCCCATTCGTCTAAGCTACCCTCTTTTATAGTGACGCGTCTCCCTGAGGAACTCCCTGATTGCACCTGTCCATATATTCTCCCCCTGCCACTTTATTCCATAGAATCGGGAACTAGCGGCGGCGGACAGCCAGCGACATTGCCCTTTTTTTGCTGAGACGACAGAAGCTGTCTCGCAAGGGAAAGTCTACGACGAGGAGAGCGGAGATAATGTCAATTTACCTTGAGATTTATTTAACCCTTTATAATATTTGCTTTGCCGATAAAATTTCCTCTCCGTTGTTAACTGACACTTTTTCTTTGCAGCATCCTTTTGTTTAAGTGTTTAATTTTTGTGAAATAAATTGCGGAAAAATGTGGGCAGAGAAATAAAGCAATGATTGATGGAGTGAAATCTATGGGGGACCAGTTAAAGTAACGGCAATTGGAGGCTTATGGAAATCGCGCGTCGGAATCACATGGAATAGAATTATTTGTTGCAGCTGCGAATGCTTTGAGGGATTCAAGAAAAAAACATGTATATTGGAAACCTCTGCATGAGGTAACCACCGCCAACTCGAGAGTCAAGGGAAATATAGTATGAACGCAGGAAGGACCCTTTGAAATGTGGCGCCGTAATAAAAGGAGAGGTCCGGTTATCGTTTCGATTTGGACGGTTCACTGGACACTCCGTGGGGAAAAGAAATAAACTTTCATCTTTTACCGATCACGCACCGTACACTACGTACGCACACTGCAAATCGCCAGACGCTTACTTTTTAATTCCGTTTTTATTTATGATGATTACCGTTCCGTCATACGCAGAATCGTCGGCAAAGCGCCCGGTTATTTTTAAACTATTCGAGTGTTTGAGTTGGGATCGCGCAGGAGCCTTGAGGAACGAAAAATTTTGACGTGACAAATGACATTACCTCCAACGACGGAACATCATTCATCATCGTACCATATTAAATGCTCAATAATTGCATGTTCGACATCAGAATGTGTCCGTGTCTAAGAATGATAGATAAAGAAAGTTTATTTTCTTTTTATATTCCAATTGAGTAGTTTTTTTTTTAATTTCTTGTTTCTTCTTCTTAAATTAAATGAAGAAGAAACTAAACGCAGAAAAGATGAGGGCAAAAGCTTTAAATTCAGCTTGGATTTCTTGATGTAATTTGTACTAAATATATATATAATATATTCCCTTTTACCCTGAGGGTGTAGGGTTGTTACCGTACATTATGTACAATGTGAGTCATACTGTTTTATTCTTGGCCATTTTCTTTGCTGTTTTCCATGTTCCTCTCTAGGTCAATATTTTCGCTACTGTGTTATGACAAGTCTAATGTGGTCTTCTTCTTTTCTATTCCATTTCAGCTTCCCATATTTGCTTCGTTGGTCTGTTGTCATTCATTCGTTGTAAGCAGCTCCACCAGCTCAGTTGACGTGTTTCTATCCTCTCACTCACAGGTTCAATTTCAAGTTCACTTCTTATTTGGTCTATTAATGTGATGCCCTTAACTCTTCTGAAATACTTCATTTCCATTGACTGAATTATCTTCTTCATTCTTTTCGTTAGGATCCACGATTTGCAGCCATACGTTAATGTTGGTTTATATAATATGGTTTTATACATATTGATTTTCGTTTTCGAAGTGACTTCTTTTCTATTTAAGAAGGTTCTATTAATTGTATACTAGTAATATATACTAAATCTTCTTATATGTTTTGATTTTGGAAATGATCAAATTGATTGAAAGTGAGAGAAAAATTCTGTATAATTAGATTTTATAGGAATTGTAGGTGGTGATTTCTGTTTTTTATATTGTTCCATTTACTTTCGATTTTGCAGATTTAAATTTAGTTCAAATTCGTTATGGTGTTTGATAGAATGAGAATTTGATGAGGTTGCAATTAACTGAACAAATCCCAACTTTCATTTCTGTTGTAGGAGGTCACTGTGCAAAAAATCGCTGAAATTTATTGTGGAATTTTGTTGTTAAAGTCAAATGAGTGATTTATTGATTGAGGTGAATAGAAGTGAATTCAGTAATGGCAGTAGCATTTAACGAAATCAAGGTTCCATTCTGAAGACTTGTGTGTAGGTAGATTTAAATGAATTTAAAGTTGTGAAGTTAGTTAAACGTAATGGAAACGAAATGTCTCGATATTTAGTAATTCCGTAGCGGCCGGCAAAAGGCGCAGTCAGCAATCCGTTCTCTCTCTTCCCCGTGAGAGAGAAGAGCGGTAATGAGTGCTTGTACTGCAGGATCCCTGTTGGTGCGTCCGTTCTGCCAGCTCTTCACCCGACAGACTTCACTTCATTCTCTCTCACGAGTCGTTCACGGTTAATTTCCAGGTAATTCACATTGAGAATTGCTTTCATCCCGCGTTTTAGCAAAAACCCGCTTTCAGTCTAAATAAACTTTCGGCTTAGAGTTCTGAAACCAATTGAATTAGTTTCTGTTTCAGGTGCACGCAAAAATCCGGCCTCCGGGTAAATTGGAACCATTAAAATTCCTTAGCCGCGTCTCTGGTCCATAACTTTCAAAACATGACGCAGGCGTACTTTATTTACATGTTCTTTCGGGGATAAATTGCCGGTAACAAATTAAAGCCACCCGTATTAACTCTACCGGTGCGTTACTGCTTCATTTTCAGTACTTAATTTTCGTCCCTTGCATTTCTCTCTTCGTCAAGAGAAAAGAAACTGTTTCATCTTGTTTAACATTATACATTTTTTTTGAACCGTAGTAATTTACTTAAACCATCTCTTTGTGTGATGATAACCTATCCAGTCAATATCCAGGAATGGGGATGGGGTTACTGTTACAGTTGTGGATGAATCTCACTTTGATTATTATAAGTTACAACTTTTACAACTTTTTTTTAGAAAATTTCCCTTCGCAAGCCATAGTAGCAGCTTTGGCTATCTGATTTTCAGTAACTATTTATCTAAGGAGCCCATCGTCAGTGAAGTTCGTACCCCTTCGAATGATTTTTTAATTTATGTATAAAACGATTACAAAAGTTTGCGAAGGTCAAAACCAAGGATCGTAATCTGAAGACGACCGCAAGCTAGATCAAGGAGACTTGTCAGAAGCAGACTATCTTTGGTCAGACTCAGGTTGAAAGAATGCTTGTCTGAACATTGGTAAATGTTATATTGTAGTTTTCCCTAAAACCAAGCGGTTTGCCAGAAATATGCAAAACTGCCAATGGTACGAACTACCATTCAGTCTTGAATATGTATGGCAAATCTGTTGTTTGTAGGAAAAATTAAAATATAACATTTTTCACTGCTTTAACAAACACTCCTTCAACCTGAGCCTGATCAAAGATAATTGCTTCTGGCAAGTCTCCTTGAGCTATCTTGCGGTCGTCTTTTGATTATGATCTTTACTACTGTCCTTCGCAAATTTCATATCTAGTTTGCAATAAACTTACTGTTTTGGCTTCAAAATATTGGAAGAAGTTTCCTGTCCAGTGATTACCATTAATTTATTTCGAAAATTGAAAGAGGTACTCATTTTCCAGTTGATGAAGTACAAGTGTACTGGTATAGAATCCAAAAAGAATTCCCGTGTCAGCAATAATGAGTAATCGTCCGGTTCTAAACTGAAGATTACGTATAAATAACTTTCTCTAAAAAAAAGTTGTAAAACTGTGGAAAATAGAATAATTAATCGACGTAAATGACTCGTTTTTGTTTTTAGGTGCGTGTAAACGCCCTCGATAATTAATTTACAGTTCAAATGTGAGTTACAGCAAGCGTTAATGTGTTCTTTTCTTTTTGTTCCAGGTAAGAGACAGATTTGTGTGGATCGTCAGTGCCACGTTGAAAGACAGATGGCGCTCGCGGTGAGTGCTTAATTAGTATTACGCTCTTGTTCGGCACGGGCAATAAATAAGTTATATTACTCGAACTGGTTTCGGGAATGATTCGAACACGAGATGCGTTTTTGATTTATCGGCGGTATTTTTGGAGCCCCTATTTTTAAAGCCCCGGCTTCCAGATTAAACGGTTTCTACGCGGAAATCTATTACCGTTTTGTGTTTTTGTTGAAAAGAGGCGGGGAACGTGGTGGTAATTTTTAAAGTGTCATCGGGGCGCGGTAGCATTTAACTTTTTGAAAGGAAGAAAAAAATAATAATAAACTTGACGACCAAGCACTTCTTTTTCCATATTGGATTTTGATACCAGCACATTAAAATTTAAAACGAGTAATAAAAAGAAAGAAGGAATTTATTTTTAGTTATCAATTTTAATTTTGCTTTTGTTTGACTATCGTTTAACTAATTATGAGGAAGTGGTCTTCATACGGTACAATTTCTTTCGATTGTCGGGAGGATCCCCCCAAATATGAGTATTTATTTTCATTCCTTTTCGAAAATATGAAATTTTCATTTGCTGACACCTACTTTCTGATAAATTATCGGTTATTAAGTGGAAAGACGGGTGGCCATAAATCTCCGGCTTCACGTATTTTTCTAAAGGTGGTAATAGTATACATTCCAGGCGGCAGCGCAGGAGAGTAACTTTCGGTTATAAATTATAAAATAAATCACACATACAATAGAAACCTACTTACGTGAGTATACATGGCCGGTGTCTATAAATTGCCAGGTGATTTTTACTTTTTGGGCGCACGGAATCGTCTGCCAGCCATTGTAGCAAGCAGCAATGGATATATATTTCGGCGCTAATGTATGTGCCCTGTACAAAAGATTTACATTATGCGCCTTCTGCTTTATTGTTTCTAAAATTGATTCCCAGAAATTTATATGTTGGTTTTTCAATCATGCAACGCAGCGTTTACGGCCGGGCATTAAATCGGTGCCGTACACCTATAAACTCCTGTTTGTTTACAGCCAAGGTTTTAACGTCTTATATTGATCTTTGGCGTTTCGTAAATAAACCACTCACTCAGCATACCTTACTGACAGGTATTTATTTTAGAAATATCTCTCTCTCTCTCAACATTTGGAAATTTTAAGATTCATGACTTGTAGCTCTATAGAATTTACTTACTAATCAATTACCTAATTAAAAATCTAAGAATATTTAGGAGTAATTAATGAATGTGGTCAATACTTGATTAATCAGTCATTCTTGCCAACCTTAGAAAACTAACATTTATGCAATTTGGAAACCGATTTATATTACAAGGCATCGTGCAAAGGTTTAGACAAAAGAGGGATATATTTTAGTATACATGGTAAAGACAAAGACTGCAACAACCAAATTTGAGACGCCCAATCCTGTATAATAGTTCCTCCTTTGTTTTAACCATCATGCAACCGGCTGTTTCACAAATCGGTTTCCATATTGTAAATTGAAGTATGTTTGTCTATTTTTGATCTAACAACTCGAGTGTTCTGGTTACATGTCAGTTGCTTTACCAATGAAGCTATAGCGACCCGAAGGCGAAATTCGAATAGCATCGTCTAATACTAGACTCGAGTTCGAGTCTCGATAGCGGTGGAAATATTTTTGTGCACATTGATTTATTTCATATTAATTATAATTTGCACTAACATGTCCTTAATATTAAATATAAATTGTAGACCAGATTGCATGCTGGTTGAATTTCAAACTTCAATTTCCTTCGTTTCAGAAGAACTTAAAATAAAATCTACTTTTTCATGACTAGTTTCAAGTCGATTTGTATTAATCTCTAAATGGCTTTTTTAGTCCAGCAACTCAATTAGTATAAATTTCAATAAGACGTGTACGTGGACGGAAGAGAAAAGGGCAAGGGAAATCGATAGGTTCATTAGCATTTTCAATTTTGCAAAAGTTTCCGGCTGAAAGCTTTAAAACAATAATCTTAAAATGAAACAATTTCTGCAAAGCGAAAAAAATAAAGGTGAGGTTCCAGAATTACTCCGAACAAAATACAAATCAAATGGAGGTAAAAGAACGCTGCTGCAGGGGACAAAGAGTCTTGAAACTTAGTAGAAAACTTTTCTTTCATCAGCCGTAATGGTTTTCAATTCTTCTCGGCCCGCGGCATGACCTGGAGACCTGAAATGAAAGACCTCGGCTGGCACAGGTGGGGGAACAGTACAATCGGAATTACACTTAGTAATAACACCCCGGCATTCGCATTTATTACATGCAGGAAATCTACAATAAGTTTTCCTCCTCCTTTAACTTAACTTCTTTTTTCATCATTTGCGCAAAGATTTTAGAAGCTGTTAACGTTTCGGCAACGTTATAGAATGAAATAAAAAGAAAAAGAAAAAAACAAAATTAATTCGCGTCAGCATATTTTAAAACAGCATTTTTAAATCCGGTGTTACAGTGAGCATCTGGCAGGTGATACATCACCGTCTCGCGGGTGCAATACGGCAAATTCACTTCTTTCCTTCCTTTCAGCTTCCTTTCTCGGGCTAAAGGAAGCGTCTGAGGGACTTCATTCGGCGGGATCAATTTACTAAACTGCAGGAAAGTTTAAATAAGCTTTGAAAGCTCGCCGCACGTATGCCGCGCCTCATCAAGATCAACTACTACCTTTTGAGATTCTCCACTTTAAAGATGTCATAAAATAATAAATCGAATTTTCATATGGAGAAATGACAGGTAGTGCTCTGGCGACGGCTGCGCTCCCGCAGGAAGATCGCTCGTTATTATCGTCGTTTTGGGAGATATTGACTTTGGTTAACGGGCCGTAAACTCGTTGTTGAATGTCGCAAATGTTGCGGTGGAAAAAGATTGCAATTTATGGGGATGCTAATCGAACCTGCCAATAAAACAAGAAAAACCAATTAAGATTCAAATGTTTGTTAAGAAAAGCCCTTTTCTTTCAATAAATACTAACTTGCCAACATTTATTTTTTGAAATAAATTGCCTCTGCCATTATTTTAGAAGATAGTTTTTCCAGTTTCAGTTTCATGTTTGATTTAAGTAGAATAGCAAGCGGAATACTATGACACTTTGGCCTTGAAAACAATTATAGATGGCATGCGTTCAACCAGTGACTATCGTTGTCCAATCATGTTCGAAAAAGTCAATGACCGCACTCTGATCAAAAAATTCCGTCAACCACCACCCTCTGGTAAGATGACGTCATTATCGACCAATCTTCAGATGCAAGATCTGAAGGAAATGACCTTGAAAGACGCGTACACTCTTGTTTAAGATCAATAACATCGTGGACACTTCTTAAGTTACAAAACTAAAGGGTTACTTCTTCAGCACAAGAAACGACCCCTCTAGAAGATAGTTGACCTTAAACGATGGTCACTTCGGTTGGATGCATGCCATCCATATAGTATCCCGCTTGCTATACAACTGATTTGATTTCGATTTTAAAATAGTATATTATTTTACGAGTTTCACAAGAATGCCTCTTGTGAAATGTGTAAAATATACTATTTTTTCTACTTTGCGTCACTTATTGAACAAAAATATGAAAATACTGTCAAAAATTGGATCTCTTTAGTATATGGAGAATTTTAGTTGTAATGCGTGGCAACACTGACAACCCTTCGTTTTAAACAAAAATCACATTGACAAGTTATTAATCTTTCTTATCCAGCTTCATTGTGAGTACTCTGTTAAATAACAAATAAATAATGAATCATTTTGTAAAATCTATTAAATAGTTTCAATTAAAAATTGACTAAAATTTTTTGGTGTCATTGTGAACGCAAAGTAGAAAAAGTCACTTTTGTAAGTTAATGTGCCTTTCTTAAAATTGCTCTCCCTAGTTGGTCGTGAATTTTCAGTTGTTTGAAACTTAAATTGACATAACCACATTTTTCTTATTGAAGGAAATTGCTGAATTTGGTAATTTGACTTTTTTCTGCATGCTTGCACCGCGTAAATTGCCGAACTCAATAAATGTCATAACTAAAGCCTCCAAATAAAAGGTCCATTTACGCGCCCAATAGTATATTAGTCACTGCTGTTGTAAACCTCAACCGGTCGACTAACCAAGTATCCAGTGCTGTTTACGGCCATATGACATAGGTATAACATGTTTTACCTAAACAAATGTAGACAATCAAATGAGTTGACGGGTAAAAACAAAAGTCTTTTATTGACGACCAATTTCGGAAGAATTAAAAAAGTACATAAGTTGACGTTTCGCTGCACAGGGAACAGCTTCTTCAGGACCTAACAATACGATTAACTTAACAATAAGCTTAAACGCTAAAGACAAAAAACTTACAGTGCACTTAGAATTAATCTGGTGAAACTGTAAAAAATTTACCATAGTCACAAAGTAGTTGTGTAATGGTTAAAAGCAAGACAATAAAGCATACTAAGATATTCAAATACATAGTTGTAATATTTTTTTAAATTTACATTTAAAATAAATTAAAACTAATCGTGCACGAGATGTAAATTGGATAAGTTTTTTAATGTATGGATGTGAACTCAGAATTGAAATTTGAACCAAGGAAAGGACGGTAAAATTTAATTTTATAGAACAAATAAATAAACAAACCTAGAAATGGCACGCATGAATTACGGAAATCACAAGATAGATGACGATAAGGGGGCGGAACAATACCAACACAAAGAAACCAAAACCACCAACGATGGAAGAGAAAAAGGAAAAATACCTAAGAAGGAAAATTATATATATTTTTTTTAAATTTTTTATACAGGAAACCAAGAAGCTAGGTGTAAATAAAGTTCAAATTCTCAGTATCTTTCCTAAAATTTATAGTATGAGAATAAGTGCTGATGTACCACATTTCAAAAAAAGAACGCTTAAATAAATTGTTTTCTGAGTGGAAGATTTTGGGGTGAGAAAAGTTAAATTTGTGTTCTTTGTCTTTAGCGTGTTGAGCAAGCGTACATCTGGGCTGTGAGGAGGCTGAATCGTATTTGTGTTGATTAGTTCTGTTTTTAAACATGTATATACAGTGTGGTGATAAAGTAACGCACCAAGCGAGAAAACACCCTTAGTGTTGACTTTTTCGAAAAACGCTCGGACAGGTCGATTTTATTTTTAAAAAAGACATCTTTTACAACCAATTTTAATTTCATGTCAGTTACCACTTTTGCTCCGTGACGTCATCGACATTTTTTTTAAATGACAACCTATTTTTTTGAAAATGTCATTTGAAAGTACCCTTTTTTTTAGTACAAAAATGTTAATGAATCACTAATGCATAGGAAAATTTTGAAGAAAAAAATTATTGAAATGAAATGAAATTTCAACCTAAAATAATACTTTCTTGTAAAAACATAACAAAACAACTTATTAAAATTACAATAAATGTTGGAAATGCCCTCCACCAACCACTTGACAGTGACCAGCTCGTGTGTAAACGTTGTTAATTACTTTTGCGATGGTTTCACGGCTAATGTTATTCATTTACGTCCTAATCTTGTTTTGTAAATCTTTCAAATTTTGAGGTCTGTTCACGTAAACTCGACCTTCTAGATAACCCCATAAAAAAGTCTAGGGGAGTTAAGTCCGGTGAGCGGAAATGAATAATATTAGCTATGAAACTATCGCAAGAGTCATTAACAGCGTTGACACACGAGCTGGTCACTGTCAAGTGGTTGGTGGAGGACATTTCCAATATTTATTGTAATTTTATTAAGTTATTTTGTTATGTTTTTATAAGAAAGCATTATTTTAGGTTGAAATTTTATTAAGATTAAAAATCACATCTTCATTTTTCAATAATTTTTTTCTTCAAAATTTTCTTATTAGTGATTTAAATAATAATAAATTTTATTTATTTAGAACAAAATCAAAAAATCTTAAAATTCACAAATAACTAAAAAATTTATATAGAAATTTTTAAATTATGTTCTTTATCTTCATCGGATAGAATTTCTAGATACTGAATGTTAGAGCAAAATGGCCTCTAATAATTTTGTTTTAAATTAAATTTGTATTTCTTAACAGAGTAAATATTGCTTTCGACTTTTATTAGCATGTTTTGGCTTACAACAGTAAAACTTATTTTTAGAATTCTAATTGCGTTATATTTTCCTCCTCGATTGATTTTAAAAATCATCATCTAACATTTTCCTCGAGCAATTCTGTTTATCAACTTATTGCGGACAGTGGTATCTATTTTGAACCGGAAGTAATTCATAAACCTTAATTTAGTTGTTTACCGATTCCATCAACAAAAAACAATTTTGAAAATTCACTTGTACGTACTTCTACCGTGATTTTAGTTTAATACGGAACATTGCTGTTCATATTACTATGGAAACTAATACCAATTTTTAAAAATGTCGTTGCATGATCGTCGTCGTTAGGGTTACTCATGTCATATCAAATTTGTCCATTTTAATTTGGAACATCTGTCAGGTCAGGTGAAGAAAGTTAGTGAAAATGCATCAGGAAGAATTACCCCTTGACAAGTAACTAATACAATTTTTTATCTGTGGTGGTTGCCCAACGGGATCCTAAGTCATAGACTTGTCAGGACCTCAGGAGCGGGAGTGTATTTGAGTGTATGTAAAGTGTTCCATGGCTTTGTTACTTCCAAACCTCCTCGCCGTTTAAGGGGAAGCAGTGTCGAATTTTATCCCCAACACTGAAGGGTTTAACAACTTTTATAATCGTTTAGGAAATTGCATGGAGGTAAATGAAGAAACTTCTTGTGGTGTTTGTTTTGAATTAAAGGATTTCTGTTTTCCTTATGTTTTAAGTTTACTTACTTTAAACAAGAATAAACGTATCTAATGTAATTGAAAGAGTCGCTATTATTTTGTAGTACAAGTAATTATATCGAAATCACTAATAACAGAACAGATTCATGACAGCTGTCATCGCATGTTCTATTTTAAAAAGGACAGTTTAATTTACAAATTGTTTAATTTACAAATTGTAAATGTGGCTATGGATTCTCAGATTTGTACGTAAGAGCAATGTTTCATGTTAAAACAAATTCACGGTATAGTAAACTAGAAGACCGTAACTAAAATTTTTGTAATGAAAAATTTCAGACATGTCAAGATCACTTAAGATTCTTCAGTGACTTTGACATTATTCTTTGAAATTTTTCATTATTTATTTCTGGTCGCTACCATCAAATGGTGAACTCACCGATGTTAAAGTTGTTATCATTAATCTACAGCCTGTTTCAAAGTAAGTTGGCGTCTTTCTTATTTTTGGAGCTACAGAGTCATTCAAGTTAGCTAATTTGTTTGCTTTTTTCCGCTGATTACAAATATAACAGAAAAACATGTGAATGTGAAATTTTCGATATATCTTTTATTGCAAGTTTTTTTTTTCAAATGGAACACATTCATATTGGAAAAAGTCAAATAACATATGAGATATGTGAACTTTAGTTTAACCAATAGTATCTCTCTTATTCGGTAATAAAAAAGATCCCATTTTGTTCAGTCCTGCATTATTATACCGTATTTTATCCTAACCTAACATTACTAGCTAATAGTAATAAATAACTTAGTATACCTACCGTCGTAAAGTTATATTATACGCGTTTTGAAATGGTTAAAATGTACTACAGGCATTTCAAAACTTGTACAATACAACTTTACGCTATTTTGTGCTGTACAGTCCTGCTTGTATTGTATCGTACTTTATCATAACCTAACTTTATTAGCGAGCCGTAGTAAATAACTTGGTACACCTAATGATGTAAAGATGTATTATACGCATTTTAAAATGCGAATAATACAACTGTGTATCATGTTAAAACGAGTATAATACAACTTTATATCATTAGGTGTACTAAGTTATTTATTACTGTTGGCTAGTAAAGTTGATAAAAAACAGTATATTACACTCAGGGTTGTACAAAGTAATTCAAAATACCCTATTTTTACACCACCAGAGGTGGCCAATGAATAGAATGTTTAATATTCCTATATAAGTGAGATACTCCTTGTTAATTTAAGGTTTAAATATCTCAAATATGCTGTACATAAGGACTTATTACTAGAATTTAATTTTCTTTCATTTGCGATGATAATATACAGGGTGTTCCATATGTAATTGAAGATTGTCATTCAGTTAGCAAAGCTGACTTACTTTGAAACAAGCTGTATACATACGCATTATAAATATAAATTTTAACTTATTCTCTCGATTAATTCTTGATAACTGGTACTGTTAAACACATTGAAAATGAAAATATTTTTCTCTGTGTTTATTTAATAAATTAAATTCAAAGCGGTGTCATAACAATGCCTTTTGTAAACATTCAAATTTAATTATTTTACATTTGTTTTTCTATATTTACTCGATAATATAAATCAATAATTAGAAATTTCCGGAGCGCGTTTAATTGTTTATCCATCTGTTTTATTCGAAATGTTATTAAAATACTTGCTTGCCATTTTATACGTTGTACAATTGCGATTCGGTTGTAAATTGTTTTAGGGATTTGAAAAATAATTAGCATTTCATGGCGGTGAGGTATATAATTCACATCTAATTGACAGATAAGGTAGGTGTACAGTTCCAGTCGTCGGTGAATTAGGTCTTGGCTGAAATATGCTCGGGCAGTTTATTATTCTCAATTTTCAGTCCCGGTGAGATTTCTTTTAGAGCTCTGCGGTAGGTAAGGGGATTCCCCGCAGCGCGCAACGTGAGAGGTAAGTGGCGGATGCGATACTTTTCCTCGATATCTGCGAATTGCGATATAATGCTCGCAGCTAAACCGCTTTCAATAAACTAAAAACGTCCGCGGCTTATGCGCCCAACCAAGTCGGAGGATTTTATTGACTCCCACAAAATTTCCTAGAAGGAATCGTTTCTGTCGAGAAATAGTAACCTTCTTTCTTTTGTTTGTGTGATATTTCTTAATTTTCAATTAAATAACAATGCTTTAACATCTACCAACGAAATTAGTGATAACCTAAGAATAATGAATAAAGTGAAGAAATTGGATTGAATTGCTTTGATTCAAGCTACGACCGTGTGATATTACACTCGAGTCCCTGACACCCTGTATAAAAATGAAATTAGATTTAACTAAGGTTTTCCATCTGAAGTGAATGCTAGTATAGATGTAAATAAAATTGTTACCTCTTATGTAGCATTAAAATGTAATTTATAAAGATTTTAGTGATGCTGGGAGTGTGGTGGTGGTGGTGCAAACTTAAGTTCCATGCAATTTTGTGTTACCAGAGTTACGATGAAGGGAAGAAATCCATAATACCTGGAGATTACATTTATCTACATCAGCAGGGAACAGCATGAAAATTTAATGGCATTCGGCGGATTTTAAGACATCATTAATAACGAGACAATACTAAGAACTTTACAGGTTGGAATCATCTACCTTAACCGTATCATCCTTATCACCTTCACGCTCGGATGCGTCGCAGCCGTCCCGACGGTAATTCCCGGCGAAACTTTCCTCATCGCCGTGGGCACGCAGGTAGAAGGGCTAATGTATGGAGTAAGGTGAGCCGAGATCGCACTCCGACGCAAAGATAACATAATTACTGCGCTCCAGGACCCGCAGCTAAATTAGGATCACTGTTATGTGCACCTCTTATCCTCCATTCAGCTTAAGACGTCCATAAATCTGTACCTGAGCTGAAGATAACGATCTATTTTACCGCTTTAACTTCCCCCGGATTACATGTGCTTTCAGAACTTTTCACATTGAATCAGTTTCAAATTATATCCTTCTTATCACAAATTTCCTTTAGATTTAGTTTTCAGTTTGAAATAATCTTAGTTAGTACTAGTATAAAGAATCAACATAGGGTTTATGGATCTTAGTAAAACCACATACCTTTAGAAGTAGGATTAAGTAATGTCGTAATATCTCCTTCGACGTCTACATAGAATTATGTTCAGATTTTTTTCCAAATAGATTTTTAAATGTTCAAATGAAAATGAATTGTGTGAACTGTTATGGGAGCTTTAACCTTTTCAGTTGTCCAATTTATGCAATGTGCTACAAACACTCTCCTGTACATTAGCTACAGCTAATGAAGCCGCTACATTTAGTAAATTAAAACTTAATCCGCTTTAAACGAGTTTCCTAATACTAGTCGTATACCCATTTAATCCGCATAACTCTGTTGTTATAGCTGTTGATAATGACACCTGCAGTGAATAGCCTATATCGATTGTACCGGTGAGTTCCAATAGGAAGTCGCCGGGCGAAGGTTTTCGCACACTTTCGCGAACTTTTCATCGGATCACCTTGTATCTATACACTGGGGGGAATTGATGCGGGAGAGCACGGGACTCCGGGGAGTTGGGACCCGAACATGGGGCTCACAAGCGGCTTTGTCTTCTCGTGCTCAACTAGAAATCAGTTAGTAAATCATGTTAGCTCCGCTATAGATCTCTCCTATGTTCCTCTTTATATTGTCTTCGTCTCTTGTTTTATCTCAAGATTATCACCACTTAATGATGTTTATTGTCTCCTTATGATTTTACCTCAAAAGTTTCAAGTTATTTTAAATTTAACTAGGGGCACTGAATAACCAAACGCAACGTAATCAGTAAAGTATTCTCTGAAAACTACGTCAACGATGTCCATGAGAATTACTCTTCAATTTTCTAAAATCTTGGAGAAATTAAAATAAAAATCTATATTTATTGAATCTCTCCCTATGAGACAGTTTGAGTTTCTGTCGCGCCATCTATTGATCATGAGAGGAAGTTACTTTCCTTTAATCATCACGTAGAATGATTTTACCCCAAGTTTAGAACGACAGCGCCCCGTAGTGCTAGCTTTAAAATATGAAAGAAAATTTAGTTAATTTTAAATATAAGTTTCAATCTCACCGATGTCTTGTAAGGGAATTTCGACGAGTCGCGTTACACAATCAATTTAACTAAATGTAAACTGTAGGTCCTTAAAACTCCGCATAATGAGAGCATCTGACAGCAGCACCATCTCTTGACTAATAGCGTAAGTTTGTTGATCGTAATTTCACCGTGTTAGATTAAATTCATGAACTCGTCCATTAATCAAAAGTTTGCCGAAATCACAAATAAGGTTTTGTTCAGCCGACTTATCAAAATCAACAAATTTATGAAAAAATAAGCCTCCCTCGGTTGCAAAATAAAGGATAACAGACTGACGTTTACAAAATCATTGTTGAGCACATTGCCATATATCCCTAGGAACTGGCAAGCAAGTTCTTGATGTGAATTACTTGAGCAGAGCTTTTGGAATGTGGAGATTTACCTATACACGAGGATAAACAATCGCACTACAAAAGAATAAGCAATTAGGAGTTGGTCAAGATTTGCCCATACAAAAAATTATACCATAAGAGGATAAACAATCAAAAGTTGTTCAAGTTTTGCCCGTCAAAGAAATCATACTACAAGAGAATAAACAATCTGAAGTTGGTCAAAGAGAATTCATTTAACAAAAAAAAAGGACAGGAAACTCGAGATGTATTTATATAGAAACTAGGAATCCAGAGGGCGATTAAAGAGAGAGGTCCTGGAGAAGACTTACAGAACAGAAGTGATTAAAAGTTAGAGGCAAAGTAATTAGTTTTATCTTGATTATCTTTTATCCTTGAAGAAAATTCATAATGTCGATTAGACATCTGCGAAACGCCACTTTAATTATATTTTGTAAGGCTTTCACTGCATCTAAGGAAAGTAGTTAGGATCTTGCATCTTCCAAAACATGTCTTGTTCAAACCATCTAAGGAAAGTAGTTGGGATCTTCCAATAAATGTCTTGTTCAAAGTTCTTTCCATTTACTTCCAAAGATGGGAAGGCCCTTAGTCCATTGGTGCGCGAGTTTCCTTATTCCTTCACGAAAATGACTTTCTTCAAACCTTGCAAAATAATTGAAGTTTTCATTTGTGTTAAATTTTTTGCCGCCGAGGAAATATTTTAATTTAGGAAATAGGTGAAAGTCAGATGGCGTTAGGTCTGGAAAATGGGGGGAAGGAGGGGGTGCAATAATAATTTAGACCTCAGTCTTTTCAATTTTTTAACAACTTGACTTGAATAACAGGCTCGTTGTCAAGGTGAAACAGCGCTTTCTTTTTAGCTATTCCTTTTAACGACTCAAAAGTATTCGCCGTTTATTGTTTTAGTTTTTTTTTATAGATAGTCCTTTCGCATTCCAAAAAATTGACACCATCATCTTTCCAGCCGAACAGAACTGTCTTGGCTTTCTTTGGAGTTGGTTCTTCACGTTTGGTTTACTTTTTGGATTGTGGACAGAAATGTAACTAACTCATAACTTACCAAAATTGTCTTAGCATCCATGATATGTCAAATTCTTGCCCGGATTTTGTTGTCTGCTATTGTACATGTGTCTCCAGGAGAATGAATTTTACAAGCATCGGATGCCAAACATTGTATAAAACGTGAAACCATTATCAAGTGCTGAAGTTTATACTCCACTAAGCCTATTATTTTTCACGATTATAAATGATGCTTCACCCTTCCATTGTTTCCACATTTAGCTTATTAAACGATCTTTCCCCATTGTGCACTTATCTGCAAAGCACATCCGCTAATTCAGGAATAGTTAGGCTAAAGGGAAAATCCCTGTCCACGCGTTTCTGCGAAGTGCACGACACGGATGTATATGTACACAAGAAAGCCCATCAAATCCGGCGATTTACTTCGTGAACGGATATGAATATTCAGGTAAGTTAAGGATCGTTAGTAAGAGCCCCGATACAAAGGTATTCAAAGTGATTCTCATGCAGGGATCTCGACGCTGATGACAGATACGGCGAAGGTAAACACCGTTAAATCTTTAGTTATCACGAATTAATTACAATATCGCATAATTAGAGGGCATGTGGTAGAAATTAATTGATCGTGTCATAAGCGTTTTGGATGCGATGTGTTTTCTTCGTGGAAGAGCTGGAATTTATTCGTCACTTACTTAGGTCAGAGTTTTGTAGCTTTTCGATCGATCCGTTCGCCGATGCGTGACACCTTTACGTTCTTTTCAACCTGTAAGTCCCCTCCACACGATTCTTGTGCACCTGTCGCCAACCTGGGCGCCATGTCCCTGCTCTCACCTTTCCTTCCCTTCTCTCACCCCCCACTTCGCACTCGCGTTATGGCTGCCTTTGACGTTTCTTTTGTTCTCAAACTATGATTTAAGATGGTCGATGAACGTGATTCACGATAATTGATGGAAATTTCATGTTCCCTACACTCAAGAGGACGAAAGTCCTTTAATTTTGATTACTCTTCAATTACAGTTACGGTAAGAGGAAATGTGAGAAGTTAATTACAGGATATTCCTTGTTGATAATTAATGAATATTGTAATCCATTTTCTTAAAAAATTGAACTTAAATGATTTCAAAGTTCGTAATTTTCAATTGCTCTGTATAAATTAAATGAGACTTTAACTCGAGAAAGTTCGAATAGTAGGAGACTGAGCTACAGATTAGTTGTTTAACTGGCGGTGATAGTTTGAACTTTTCTCCTTTCGGGAGTCCTTTAATTTTGATTACTCTTGAATTACAGTTACAATAAAAGGAAATGTGAGAAGTTAATTACAGGATATTCCTTGTTGATAATTAAGGAATATTGTAATCCATTTTCTTAAAAAAAATGAACTTAAATGATTTCAAAGTTCGTAATTTTCAATTGCTCTGTATAAATTAAATGAGACTTTAACTCGAGAAAGTTCGAATAGTAGGAGACTGAGTTACAGATTAGTTGTTTAACTGGCGGTGATAGTTTGAACTTTTCTCCTTTCGGGAGTCCTTTAATTTTGATTACTCTTGAATTACAGTTACAATAAAAGGAAATGTGAGAAGTTCATTACAGGATATTCCTTGTTGATAATTAAGGAATATTGTAATCCATTTTCTTAAAAAAAATGAACTTAAATGATTTCAAAGTTTGTAATTTTCAATTGATCTGTATAAATTAAATGAGACTTTAACTCGAGAAAGTTCGAATAGTAGGAGACTGAGCTACAGATTAGTTGTTTAACTGGCGGTGATAGTTTGAACTTTTCTCCTTTCGGGAGTCCTTTAATTTTGATTACTCTTGAATTACAGTTACAATAAAAGGAAATGTGAGAAGTTAATTACAGGATATTCCTTGTTGATAATTAAGGAATATTGTAATCCGTTTTCTTAAAAAAAATGAACTTAAATGATTTCAAAGTTCGTAATTTTCAATTGCTCTGTATAAATTAAATGAGACTTTAACTCGAGAAAGTTCGAATAGTAGGAGACTGAGCTACAGATTAGTTGTTTAACTGGCGGTGATAGTTTGAACTTTTCTCCTTTCGGGAGTCCTTTAATTTTGATTACTCTTGAATTACAGTTACAATAAAAGGAAATGTGAGAAGTTAATTACAGGATATTCCTTGTTGATAATTAAGGAATATTGTAATCCATTTTCTTAAAAAAATGAACTTAAATGATTTCAAAGTTCGTAATTTTCAATTGCTCTGTATAAATTAAATGAGACTTTAACTCGAGCAAGTTCGAATAGTAGGAGACTGAGCTACAGATTAGTTGTTTAACTAGCGGTGATAGTTCGAACTTTTCTCCTTTCGGGAGAACGTTTGTTTTGGAATGGAAGACATTTGCGTGATAAATTGCAAGGCAAAATGAAATCTGAATCTGAAGAACGTCACCTCCTCGATTGTCTAGTTTACGATATGCGGTGAAGATGGAAAAAAAAACCGTGCTCGAGCAAGTTTATTGCTGGCTGAAATGGAAGCGAAAGCAATTTAACGATGAGTTATGAAGCATTATCTACCTATATAGGAGCGGAAACTAACGTATTTTTGCAGGTGTGTTGTGCCGAAGAACGCGCAGAATGTGCAGGGAATTGATCGTAAATATCGGCGGTTTACGTCGTCATCTGTGAGCTACAGTTCGGTATCTCGTTCGAGCGCCTTCTTGAAGTAGGTGCGAAACGAATTCCGGGGGAACACCTTTGCCGGAATGTATCGCCGGAGCTGGATTTCGTATCGTTTATAGCGGTCTCAAATTGCCATGCATCGCGCAATATATCCGAGGCGAAGCCCCCGCATTTCCATGTGTCTCTGAAATATTTTCCCCTTGATTGAATAAATTGCATGTTTCACAGTGCCGCAGACTCGCTTCAGAGAACTGTTAGCACCTATCTGGCAAAGTGAGCGGGATAAGGTGCGGCACTTTATATATGTCGCACGTTGAGTGCTACTGGATGAAAGAAATAAAGAGGATAAATTAAAGAGGGAGATTTCCGAATGTCGAGAATGATAATAAAACCTACCCTTTTTAGTTTTTATATCTTTTCTCTCGGCTTACGTCATTTGCCTTTAACAACTGTGAAACTAATGGATACTGCCATTTCTCTTACCTTTCGCGAACTCCGTATTGTGCTAAGGTGAAATAGATTCCGAAAACCGAGAGTCCATTATTCTTTATAGAAATCAATATGCCTCTGTTATAAAGACGAGAGCATTAAAGAATCTGAACCTATTTTCCTAAGCGGTCTGCAGACCATACAAGTTCAATTTGATTGATAAAAATTTAATGCAAACAATCATGATTTTATTTACTGTCCATTTCCCAAATAGTCTATTAATACTTAACAATTATACGTGGCTGCAAAGCAAGCCTAATCGTTAACTAAAACCTAACCGAATACAGAGTTTTCCTCATAATGGTTGTGTTCTAATTTTCCTCGTTTTTATTTTTACTTCACACTTCGTTTTTTCTTTTTAACAAAAGCAGTACGATCGGAACTTATCTTTTTTAGGTATTTTCAACATATGCCATGAAGGGGTTTGTTGAAATTGTTGTTGACGTATCAATAATTTTTATACTTAAGTAGGTTGTTATACAGTAGAATGAGGATCTTGCAATTTCGATCCCTGCTCTAATTTCCTCATCTTTGTTTGATCTATCCAACAATCTAAATATGTATTTAACATACAGTGCTCGCCACTTGATTACTCTCACTATCTTTTTTTAATCAACGTTAGCTGATAGTCATACAACAAACGGAAATTACGTTCCTCAGCAACGAGTCAACAATTGTTCGACAATAGTTGTCACGTTGCAACAGTATGGGTCGTGGAAAAACTTTTTCTGCCGAAGAGAGAGGAAGAATCCAAAGTTTTCACTAAGAACGCTACTCCAATCGAGAAATCGGCAGAAAAATAGGACGAAGCACGTGGGTAATTAATGCTTCCAAAAGACAGAAAATTATGGCAAAAATCCGTACGAACCATCCAAAGAGTAATAAAAAAATGTCCACATTTAAGACGAAAAAAAAATGCGCAAAAAGCTCCTCCTGCTGGAGCATCATCGGCGGGCTCGATTAGAATTTTCTCGTAATCATCGTGATTGGGCAGAGGAGTGGAAAAGTGTTGTTTGCAGTGACGAAAAAAAGTTTAATTTGGATGGACCTGACGGCTTCCAATATTATTTTCATGATGTAAGGTTGGAAGAACGAGTCTTATCATGTCGTCCTAGCCGGATCGGATCAGTAATGATTTGGGCGGCGATTTGAAGTCGAGGACAAGTAGGACTAGAAATTCTAGAAGGGAGACAGACTGCTCAAGAGTACCTAGACAGGCTCCAGAGACAAGTTGATAACATTGCAGCATAATAATGCTACAATGTTATCAATAATGGACATTTCAGCACCACAATGCGCCAATTCACATGACAAGAGTAATCAACACAATATCAACGTTCTGGAGTGGCCCGTTCTTTCTCGCGACTTGAATATCATAGAAAATTTATGGGGTTGGATGACCAACAAAGACTATCGGGAAGGACGACAGCTCAACTCCAAAGAGAAACAAATAGTAGTCATAAAAACATCTTGAGAAGCAATTCCAATCCATTTATTTAATATTTTATTTAATTCATTACATGACTTGTTAGCCGTCATTGGGAAACGAGGTCATACTCGACATTAAAATAAATATTAGTTGATTTATTAATTTTTTTTGTTATATTTAGTGTGAGAGTAATCAAGCGTCACTTAGGAAATAACCATCAATTCAAAAATTAGTTTTTGAAATTTTCTTATTGCAAATTGGTGCCCTTGTTCTGTTGACCATAAAAATGGCGTTAACTGTGGAATGAGAGTAATCAAATGTCGCGCACTGTATATACATAATCATTTTCCTCATATGTACACATAGGACGTCGAGGGTTCCTTAATTAATTATATTTTACAGTATCTATTGCTCTTTTACAAGCTTCTTCCTATCTCTAGTCTTTTCTTTCGCTCAGTTCTCTTTTCCCCTCTTAGTACCTATGTCTTCTACTGTGCTATTCCACTTTCTTTTGAGCCTTCCTCTTTTGTTTTTCCTCAAAGGTTTCGCATCCCAGATGTATCTCTTCCCGCGTCTTTACTAGGTGTCCATACCGGCTTAGTTTGTCTTTATCCTGTCATTTAATTCATCCTCCAAATCTCCTTTATTGTTAATCATTGTTCCAAGGTATTTAAACCTATTTACTTGCTCAACTTTCACCCGTCTATTTCTATGTCTTATTTAATGTCTCTATTGCTTATGGTCATGCATTTAGTTTTTTCTAAGTTTAATTGTAAGTTTTGTGTACCTAAGGTGTCTTTCCATACTTTTTGTATCTAATGATTTTCTCTAATTTATTTCCGGTGCTTGCAATATCATCCGGGAATGTATACCCCTACTGATACTTTTTTCATTTTGTTCTGGCAATCTTTTATTGTATCATACATTGCACAGTAATTGGCTCAAGGCTACCCTGCCTTACCCCTTCTATCGTGTGTTGAATTGGTCTGATATTCTGTTGCATGTTCTTACTTGATTTTTTATCCCCATATACCTTTTACTGCGTCTATTAATTTTTGTTTTCCACACTTTGCCAGATCTTACTTCTTCTTATTGTATCAAATGCTTTTTTCATGTGTAGGAAACCTAGGTATATATCTTGATTTTTATTAATTTCTTTTCGATTGCTTGTTGTGTCGCGAAAAGATGGTCTTGGGTGCTGTGTGCAGGTCTTAATCGTCTTTGCTCATCTTATAGCTGTGGTTCAGTTATTTTCCTCATCATTCTATAACGTAAGGTTTGAGTTCTGTGCATAGTAATGTAATTTCCGCTTTACTTTGAATCTCCTTCGGTATTATACCTGTCTTCCATTCATTTGATACGTTTTTTCCATCCTAGCATGTGTTTAGTACGTTTAACACTTCACTTTTGCTCTTTTCTCCCATATACTTTAGTATTTCAGGTGCTACTCCCGCCGCTTTAGCTGTTTTTAATCGTTAAAATGTTTCTTCCATTTCAATATCCATATTGATTTCTTTTCCTCCCTCTCCGTTCTCGTTTAATACTATATTACTTTCATTTCCTCCTTGACTTTTGGTATCTTCATTTAATAAATCATTGAAGTATACTTTCCGTCTAGTTGTGATTTTGATCTTCAGCTGTGGGTATCGTCCCTTCTTTTGTTTTGACTTGTTGCAGTCTATATTCCGGTTTATTCCTAAATGTTTTTGTACTCTGTGAAGCATTACCTGATTCTCTTTGCAATTTTTCTCCATAAGTTTTCCCAAATTTCTCTTATTTGCTCTTGTCATTCACACGTCTATTTCACTTACAATATTAACTTAAGTTCTTTCAATATATTTTATAAATACTCATCAATGGAAAAAATCCTTTTATTGTATTATTTCACTTGTAATAAAAAATTTATGTTCTAATATTATAATAATAATTAAAATTGCTGTTTACTCTTCACTATTAGTATTCACACTTGAAGCAAACTGCATGTGAATTGTTTGAATTTCTCGCTCATCGCTGCTTTTGTAAACAGCTTCGTTCTTCACAAACGATCCAGCACCGACGAGAAACTCCCAGAAATTTCTGGGAACTTGTAGGCAGTTCTAGAAAGATCATCTCCTACGTTATGTGGTTTGCCTAAACATCAGGATGCAGTGAAAATTTGACAATAGAATTATTTGTTAACTGAGATCAATTGACATCAGTATATGTTGAAGTAAAAAAGCTGCGTTAAGAGCAAGATAATCAAACCACTAATTAGTCTAATTACACTCAACTATTGATTAATGGAAATCGATTTTTGTTATTGTGTACGTATTATATTTTTTGATCTCTTCATCTAGTCTTCTTTACAATGGTGATCATTGTATGCAAACATTATTAGTGTTAACAATTTTAAGTGACACCGAATTAACATCTTTTAAACAGCAAACAAGCTCGATTAAACAAGTCATTAAAAATATGAAGACTTCTTGTAAGGAAAACTTTTGCTTCGTTAATTTAATTATTCAAAATTTTTCGACGTGAACGTGTTCGTTTTTATGTGGCTCCGAATTTAAGAGAGCAATAAAATATTTCCAATCAGTCATTGACCTTTCTTAATGAAAACTTTTATACCGTACGGGCTCTATTTATGAGCGGGGGGGCTCTAAAAAATCGAGGTTAAGTGTTTTTTAAAAACTCGAGGTTTGATTATTTCACCACACGTGGATGATTAAGTGGTTTATTTAATATGCGCATTTCATTTGTGATTATTTAATATTTCATGTTGACTTGTTTGTACGTTTTAATTTAAAATTGTAGTTTTATTACTTAAAATTATGTCCTACATTATTACAATTTTTATGGCACTCGTTTTACGACTTTGATGTGTTCCTGGGTCTGTTCTGGTTTATGTGTTTATTAGTTTGTTTAAATTTACATCTGATCCCGCAGCGTATCAATTTAATCACCGCGGGCGCATTTACGTTTGGAAATACTAAAAGAAAGACCAGAGGCACGTAATTAATTTAATTCGCGGATTTTTTTCTCCGCGAACGTATTTTTGCACCGATAAGATTAAACTTTTCCTGCTCTGTGTTGTTTATCAGTGCCCTAAATTAATTCTATGTATTTAATCTCATACAATTTATTTTTATAATTAACGGTTTCTCAACACCGAATACTTTTTAAATAATTAATTTAAAAATAAGTAATGTCATAACTTTTCTACCATTTTTATACTAGTTATGGTAAGTATGCGTATTCGAAATGTGATATAGAGAAAATTTCCTATTTTTGAAATAGCAATTGTGACAGAAAGAAATGTTATAAGTAAAATATTTTTACATTGTCGTAATGTTGAAAAATCGTGGCGTAATGAATGGTTTTAGATGTAACGAATTAATAAACTTGACAGGAGTAAAGTGGTAATTTTGATGACGTAAATTTAAAAAAAAATTGTAGAAAACACTTCTGTCTGTTGATCGTTAGCAATGTTGGAACACATTGTTGTGGTCATGTTCGTGTTGTTCACATAACTAATTGTGTCTGTCAGTGTTTTGGATGTGTGCCTCTGGTTCGACGTGAAATTAATTTTCTCTCTTAATTGACATTATTTCATTTATTTTCCACCTTCATTTATATATATAAAGAAAGATGATCGCCCTGAATGAAATATTGCGTTCTATTGTATATCTGTTATTACACGTCTATTGTGAGCCATCATACAGCCGAAAGTTTTCCTTTATCAGAATCGTCATCGTATTGGGCAACTTCTTGCACGAAATGAGATTTTTTCCCTTTGTCCGGCTAACTGCTTATAACGTCCGCTAATAATAAAAGGTACCACAGCAGTTGCTGAAGAAGCTTCGTCACAGGTTGGTGTCAAGTATTATTGCACTCGCCGACGGCTCTCCGCGCTCTATTGGATACGCCAGACAGCGAACGATACGGATCTCCTTGCCCCTATAGAACTGCTGATTTTTGTCATTTTGTTTCATCTTTTACATTTTCAATATAGCTTTACTATTGTTATATATAATATATATAGAATAAAAAAGGTTCTGTATATAAATTGCGACCAACCGAAACGAAAATAAATTCATTCGTTACGCAACATTGAAACGTTTCAAACAGCCGCGCATAAAATCAGACGTCCAATTAAAATATACATGGTACCGGCGCTGTGCTTGTTATATTCACAGGCCAAAGGTGTGCCACAGGATAACTAATAATTGGCGGGAGACGCCTCTGATTTATAGCCGAGAGCGCGCGACTTCACTAAAGTGAAAATTTGTGAAATGAGGTGGATTCTGAAGGAGCCAGCTGTGAATCTTTCGCACCTGTTCGAAAATTTACGTTTTTAAATCAGTGACGTGGGCGTGCTCGGGGCTTGCTGCATGTCAGCGATCAAGATAACCGTAAGCCTTCGGGATATTCGGGTTTATTGTGCTCAATTCTGACGGATGAAATATTTTGCGTTTCTATTTTTAACTGGCGAATTGCGTTTACAATAAATTACTTAAAGTAAAGTACTTTGCATTCCTGGTTTATTGTGGGTGTACTAAGTATCTATTTTGAAACAATACTGAAATATAATGCAATTCTGAGGTACTTATGGCTCCACTGTAAATTAAATCCATTAACTAGTCATGCCCTGAGCTTCGTTCCATGAGATATTCCTTGTCTTTAAGAGTTCCACTATCTCTTGGTTCCACGTCCTACTCGTCCTTCATGTTTCTTTCTATTTATCGACAATTGTTTCAATGTCCGAACCATCTCAAGTATCTTTCTTCAATTCTTTTCTCGAGATCAGTTGATCAAACATCGAACTTGGTTCTATCCGTTCTATCATTGCGTCAACTCGTGCCTTTACAAATGTTGCCGCCGTAATAGAACCAAGTTCAAAGCTGAACCATGGTTCAAATGTTTAAACAACCGGTTCGATTCGTGCACTATACTTTCTAGATAGTAAAATCCATACATGGACTCAAGCTAAATTGAAAGCTCTTCGAAACGCGATTTTCTGGCAAACAGATTGCTTGAATTAAAGTAGTTTATTCCCTTCATTCTTAGGGCAGAACACCTTGAAGTTACTGTATTACATCACCTGCAAAAAACAGATTTTGTATGCCATTGCATTCTGTCTTCGGTTTGTGCACTATACTGTTTAGATTTTTCGATAGTGAAACCCAAACACGGACTGAAACGAGATTGAAAGCGCTTGGAAACACCATTTTCTGACAAATAAATTAGAACGCTTCCTTGAGTTGAAGGGGTTTACTCTCTTTATTATTAGGGTAGAACACCTTGAAACTATTGTATTAGATCAGATGTGTGTCATTGCATTCTGTCTTCGGTTCGTGTACCATACCTTTTTAGATTTTTAGCTATTAAAATCCATGAAACTAGATTGAAAGCGCTTTGTAAAGTATTTTTTTTTAATTAACCGTTTCTGTATCGCATAGTTTACGAGATCCATTTATAATTAGTTGTGATACTGTAATTTTTGAACTCTGAAGAAAAGTTCGCGCTCGTTAAAACGTTTCGTAGTCTATCAATTCGCGGCACTAAATACTACGTAACCTTGAAGGTGATATGTAAGTAATCCTTCAAAACAATTGTTACGTTTTAAAAATCTCCCACGAAATAAGTTGGCAATACTCCAATTTTTGCTGTCAACTTAGGTTTTATTGCACGCTTATCGTGCACGCTTGGCGTATGGTTTTTTTATACGTTCTTGTATTTTCACTCTTAGATACCTTTGCATTTGGAAGACTTTCTTGTCCCTCGGTTAATTAATCGACCCTTTTGGAAGCAGTTGTGGTGTCCGACCGAAGGAAGATGTTGACAAGATTGTTTCGGTCAACGTTCTAAAGACCCGCCGAACTATAAGCGACCTTCGATCTACAGGACATGCTTTTGGACTGCGTGTGTTTGTACCGCATTTCTCTCACGCTGCATCTTTTAAAAAAGCGAATTTTCGACCGCGATCTTGCATTTTAATTAACCGATGTAATTTTGCTTGCAATAAATGTGAGGTGATTTAGATTTAAAATGTCTAACATAGTGTTTAATTAAATTGGACACACCGATACAACTTTTGAAACATTTTAGTCGTAGTGTATTCGGCGACCTTCTGTCGTTTATGATTACTCTGTTTGACGTAGTGTAATTTTTCTATGCATCTTGATTAAAGCAGTTGTTTATTGTAATTATTTGTGTTTTTTTTTTGTACTGCTACCTTCACCGTGCCAGTGCGAATGCCAGACACCTTGCTTCAGTTGGGTAATTGTTCACCCTGGCGCCTGTATTACATCTTTAAAAACCACGCCCATCTCCTTTGAGGTTCCTGGTGGCAACAGCTGACGAAAAGCAGCGCAAACTTGCCACCTAGTTAAGAATAAGTAAAGCAGGAGTGATTCATTTTAGAGTTTTGATAGTAGCACTATTTTAAGTACATGTATTCTTTCAAGTATCTCCTGGATTTAAAAAGTACATTACTTAGATAACTTTGAACGTGTGACAATTACAATAAAATGTTCCTCTATCATTGCTAAAACGTCGTTCGGTGCGGTTATTTATTTTATTTTCGCGCATTTAGCCCGAGATTTAAGGGGACGTTAAAGGTCTCGACGCCGGAGATCTCGCGAAAAGATACGCACTTAGTCCATCCTATTAAATCCATTACAATCATCTCAGGTCCGAACTTTGAACATCACGTCACAATGGCTCGCAGACAGATACGAGGTGAGCTTTGTCCCATTTGTTTCTTTAAACTCTTTACGGCGGGTCCCTCAAAGTAATCTTAAAATTGCATTTCACTTTATCAAGTTTTTCCGCCGTAGCTTATGCTCGCCCGCTTTTTATTTTACAGGGGGTTGTTATAAGTAATTTATGCTAACGAGTGGCGAAATGTAATTAATTAGACATTCAAGTATCGAAGCCCTTTTGCATTTTTAGTAATAGCCTTCCTCGAAACAAGTAGTGAATACGTAATCTTGTTAAGACTCTCTGAGGCTGTCGTCATTTTCAACGTAACAAAATTTATACCGGTGTCTGTGTTCTGTTAGGGCGTGTAAAGCATTTTTATACACTTTTTATCTTCTTCATATTTTTAATAAATCCCCCTCATAAATAAACCAAAGAATGTAAATTATTAATATTATCTAATTGCAGTCAAAAGAATTCAAATAGAATTCTTGCCATCTTCAAAGTGATTGTGAATTATATACATAGAGTACCACCCAGAAGGCTTTTGATTTATTATAAAAAATCCAGTTACATGCAGGAAGCTCTGAAAATATAATTAACCTGGTCACGGCTTTTTATGATAATTTATATCTTCAAATCCGAAACGTCAGATGAACGCACACCTTCGGTGATTAATTCTTCGCGTTGCCTTTGATTTATGGTAATTACGTTTCACGCGTCCAAAGTTTAAAATTAAACTTGGAAAACCCGTTGCGTTGTTTATGAACTGGAAAGTTTTAATAAATCGAAAATAATATCGGGATGGACTCTACGTGCGCGCGGGTATTTCGGTGCGTCGCCAGTTACTACTCTCTGTATAAAATATGTTTACGACAGGATATGTCTTTATGTCCGCGGGAAATTTCACAGGACTACATAAATTAAACGAATTTGTGTTAATAGATGGCAAATATCAAAGGATATGAGCTCATGTTATAATTTGTAAATTAAATCACATCTGTATTAGAATTGACATTTACTATTCACGTTTCACTCACTTTTGCTCGAGGAAAGATAACAGTTTCTATCATCTTAGTTGTAACGAATACAATATTTTATTATGATCGTCAGAAGTGGGATAATATTTACAATTGCAGTAACAAACCGATTATTAACGGTAAATTATTATGTGACGCGAAAGAGGATCTTAGATACATGTTGATGGAAAAAAAATTCTTTGCTGTTGTAAGTTTCCTCCATTATCAAATTGTAAATTCCTAACCTCGTTCGAATTACAGATAATGTCTTTACCTCGTCGTCGCAGTAATCAGTTTAGGACAGAAAAATGAATAAAGGAGACGAAGAGACAACAACATACAATATTAAACAGGACCCCCCCGTTCTTATGAAATAATATACGGTCGATGTTATTCTGTCGTGGCTACGTTGAGGGATGCGGTAAAATTATTTCGCTCACGGACTATGCAAGGTGTGCGGTGGCCAATATAACATCATTGTCTATATTGCTGCTGCGAGATGGGTTCGGAATTTATTTGCGCATTCATTGGCGTGCCCTTTTCTTTTATATTACATTACGCTTACGTCGGAGCGCGGTTCTGCGCCACTGGCTCGTAGGGAAGGTGATGGCAATCAAGGAACGGTAAAGACGCCCGAGGCATTCGCCGTATTTGTGTTATTTTTCGTGAACGGAATAGTCTAGTTTTATGTGGACGGACGACAAATAGAAATCATTTTATTACTTTTTTTTATTAGTTATCAAGTGTACGGAATAACTCCTAAATATTACGGAATATTAAAAACAAAAATAGTTTAATTATTAATTATAAAAGCGTTGCATGATGGAGTAATGATACAGAAATAAACCAAATTAATTATACTAAATTTAACTTAATACAATAAATTCAAAATTAAATTTGTATGTGTAATGTGAATGTTAAAATGATTTTAATGTTTTCAAACCTGTCGAAACATAAATTTCATGCGTCCACCACTTGAATGAACAAAGAAATCGCATTACGTTTTTGAAAACATTTAAAAATACGGGCAGAAAATAAATCGGTTGACAAAAAAAAAATCAAATTTAAGTCCAATAAATATCGAAGATAAAAGATTTGAGGATGCGGCGTTAAATTGAAAACATCGGTAACGATATGATGCAATATTTCACCTACGCCCACGTGCGTTCGTTTTATTAAAAGATCATAGACTGTGTCAAAAAGCCATTAGTATACAAATACCGTAGGCGTAAGCACCTACACATTAATCTCGACTAGCGCAAGGACAAAATCAACAACATCCTGAAGACGACAGGTAAGTAAGCGTGTTCAGAAGCCAAGCCAATAAATTACTCCACCGCTGAACAAACATCACCAAATTGCCAAGAAAATTACCTGCGTCTTGCGTAAATTCATTACAAGGTCGGCTAATAAGCCGCATTTATCAGAGAAACTCCGACAGCAAAATAACGCAGCGTCGAGACGGCAAGGAACGCCGAGGAACTTTACCGAATATTAAATATTATATGCACGTGACGTGTGTAAATAAACGCAAACATTAAACACCGTTGTATATTGTTATGCGGTAATTCAGTTAATCTTATTTCACCTATTTGTTACATAAATTTTCATGAAATGTGTTCAGGTAACGTCATGTAATTCATTACTTCGTAATCCCACTCAAGAAACACCGCATATCAAAGGATTCTTAAGGATATATAAATATAGGTCAGTATTTTGTATTTGAATGTATCGAAAAATCAATACGATTTCGTATACACACGCTTGGTTTAAAAATAAATACTTTTTGTCTATACAGGGTGTAAATGACATGACACAATAAGTATACCACACTGATTACCGACCCACGAAAATGCAAAATCGAAAAAAATTAATTTAACATTTTGGAAGACTATGATGGAATAATGTTGAGTAGGAATTTAGTAACAGTTTGAAGCTTGAGTTTGGAATTTGAGAATCTAAATATGTGGATACCAGATACCATGTATCGTTTATCTTATTACCCGAAACAAAATAGAACTTTATTTTAAAAAAAATACATAATTTCGTAACAATTTCTGGAATTTGCCTGGGCGTCTTCATCGCACGGACTTCGTGCAATAATCTAATATTTATTGCGCCGAAACTTTATTAGTTGTTAATAATTCCCAGGAAGTACTAAATCACAAACGCCATATAAACGAATCATAACAAACAAATGTTTAATCTGCGAACGTCAATATTTTGAAAAACATGATCTTTTCAAATGCGCACGCAATTAATAAGGTTTATGGAACTCTTTTAAAACACATAAAAGACGTGTAAATATTGGCTTTTCCATGTTTTTCTTTTTTCGAAGGTATCACCTGAGCTTTTAGCATTTCAACATATTAATCCCGATACTAAGAATATAATTTATTGGGCGAGTTATTTCGGAATTTTCAATAAATACCGACTGCATCAGCCGCGAAAATATAATAATTGGAGTGGAAAAAGTAAGGCGAAAAAGCCGACTTAATTGATAATGATTGTTTACAGAAAATCCGAATTTTTTCAGATTTCCGCCCCGGTATTCGGCGCAAACTAATTAGCGCATCAAGATAACATAATTAAGAGAGTTAATTGAAAGCGGCAGTTATCTCATCGAGGTGAATTATTCGAAGGGTGTATAATCATGGCGTGCACCTATAATTTAGAACATTCAGTGGCGTATAAGTATGTCTTGATGAGACATAATTAGGGCGCACGCGGAGGTGCCGTGTCGCCCCATTAAAATACCGCGCCGAGGTTGCCGATATAAATCAATGTGAGCTACTACCAGACCCGCCCACTCGCCCACCTTAGATCATATAATGGATTATATTTGCTATTCAAGAAAGTACACTCCTTCTCATTAAGCTCGATACACATGCGTAGATATGCTTGTGAATATGCTCGTAAACTTCACTTTCCCGTTTATACTTTATTACTTTATTTAAGATTCTTAAACGTATCATTAAGATTGGTACCTTATCGTATACAAGCCAATTGGCATTACAACGTCAAAGTATATCTACTTTTGAGTTGTCCATATGGTAAGTAGAGCCAAATTATTCTACATTTATATGTATATCCAACACATTACGTGAACATTTACATTATGGACGTGTGTATACAAGCCCTGTTACTATGAATGATCTTACCATAATTGTTTGGCTTTGTTCACTTATAAACCTTGGGACAACTTAATTTTTAACAACCCACTGTCTTTTCCTATATCAATCACTGGTAAAACGATTTGGACGATGCGGCACTTTTATAATTGTAGATCTTCATAACAATTTGCCTCGAACTGTCAATTGGCATTGTAATTTTTTGTCGGAATGAAGATATGACGATGTCATCTGAGTCCCGTTTATATGAAATCAGGATTAGTTGCCAAGTCAGGAATGTGTAGGGGTCTTTATGAAGGCGGTATCTTTGAAAAAGAAAATCGTATCCACGTAAATCTTGATATACAGGGCGAATGACAATTGTTCCGACAAAAAAAAACGCATAAGAAAATCGGTGATGTTACAGATTACGGGGAAAATGTTTAACAAGTCCTTGTTCTTATTTTATTGTCTTCTGGCCTGCACACAATGCGTCCTTGGTACATATCTTTGAGGACTTTAACACTACCGATGCAAATAAAGGTTTTGAACATTTTTATAAAATATTTTTACGACATTTTAATTTTTGTTTACCTCTAGTCAAACGTAGAATTCATTCTAATAAACGTAAGGTACCGTGGTATAATAATACTCTTAGTCAGATATCTAGCAACCTCAGGGACATAAATGCTCTCTTAAAAAAGTATAATGACATTAATTAATTTGCGTACATTTTATAAGGCTTTAAGGGAATATTATAATGACGCCTTAAGGAAATCCAAAATAAATTTTATTTTGATGATAAGACCCTAGCTTCACCTAATAAAACTAGAACTTCATGGAACATTGTGAAACAATCGTTAGCTTCAAACGATGATTGCAACATTGAGATACTCTCAGACACTGGAAATCTGATTACTAATCCTAACTATCTAACTGAATTATTTTGTAATCATTTATGGCATAACATCGAAATCTAGTCAACCTCATAGTGATTACTCTCCTAATTCTTCTCTTGAACACAACATGTTCATTTATCCTACTGATGAGCATGAAGTATGAAATACACTTAATATCATTTCAAATAAAAATTCATCGGGTATCGATGGAATACCCTGTTCCCTACTAAATCGATATTTCAATTCTATGATTTATCCGCTTGTTGATGTAATAAATAAGTGTTTCCTGCAAGATGTTTTCCCTAATCAAATGAAATGTGCTAAAGTAATTCCGATCTATAAAAAAGGTTATCGTTCGGACATCAATAACTATCGACCTATTACCGTCATTTAATAAACATTTTGAAAAAAAATTAAACAATAGATTGACTTCATAGTTAGATAAGCATGAAATATTAAATAATACACAATTTGGTTTTGTAGCTAATTCTTCAACTAAAAACGCCATTTGCAATACGTTAATATATATTTATGATAATTACAATGTATCCGGTATATTCCTTGACCTTTCCAAAGCGTGTGATCTTTTAGATATTATCTAAGATGGATCGTAATCGTAATCAGATAATTTCATTAACTTCGGAATATCAAGACGTAGTAAGTGATAATTTATCTCCTGAAGTAAAGATTTACTGCGGAGTCCCACAAGGATCTGTGTTAGGGTCGATTCTTTTCTTAATTTTTCTAAACGATTTGTCTTTATCCTTAGAACCATGTTTACTATCACAATACGCAGACGATACTAATGATGTTGTTACTGCAAATAAATCTATCAGTACCATATCGACGACTTGGAGTATACTGGTGCTTAAAAGTATCCGAATGAAAAGCAATAAAATAGTCCGAATTTGACCTTTGTGGTAAACTTCCACGGTGCCAGGCGGTCGCGCCGCGCCGGTCGTCCGAATACTTTTAAGTACCAGTGTAAACTTCATTTAAACACTCAAAAAACCAAAATTACTACTTTCAGAAAAATTAAGCTTGATTTGTGAAACATAATAACAAATCTTTACCAACAACTACCACTGTAGATTTCTTGGATCTTGTTGTAGATTCTGAACTTGATTGGGAACAGCACTGCACTAAACTTAGTAGTAAATTGTGTTCTGCACATTATGCTTTAAACAACCTAAGGCAAAATGTCGGACTAACTTCTTTAAAATTGTTTTATTTTGCATATGTGGAGTCGAGGCTGAGGTATGGATTAATTTTCTGGGGATCTACCAGCTTTAAATCACTATTCCTCGTACAAAAAAGGTTGATTAGAATAATGTGTGGAGTGTCTGTAAATACTCCATGCAGTGCACTATTTTGAAAACTGAACATACTACCATTGGCTTGTCTGTACATTTTACAGCTGGCCATTTCTATAAAGCGGAACGAGCATCTATATATTCGCAATAATCGTTTCTATTCCAATATGTGTACTCGATTTTGTAATGGTTTTAGTATACCGAAGCACAGATCCACCTTTTTCACTCAAGGAGCCCATTATAGAGATATTAAAGTTTATAACGCCTTGCTCGCGAACATTAAAGAAACGAATTTTACTAAATACAAATCTTTGGTCAAGACTTACTTATTAAAAAAAAAAAACTTCTATCGTATAAACGAATTTATAACCTCGTAATTAACTTGCTTTTAACTTAAACGCGATGAATATTCTGTTATCTTTCTAGTCTGCCCTGTATGTGATGGTACTCTTTTGTGACAAATTATTTGTTATAATTTATGTTTTTATTTTTATTTTATTCTATATTACTTATTTCTTTTATACTGATAGGAATTTTTGATTAATTATTTCTCGAAAACTAAAGTAAAAAGATTTTTTTTTAACATCTTCCCATGTCATGAGTTGCTTATGCAGTTTTTGTTAATGATAAATTGATAAGTTTTTATAACGAATAAGAGGCAATGAAAGCCAGAACCATGCCAGGTTATGAAACTCTATTAAAAGAGTGGAAGCAATATCAGCAATGCAAACTTGAAAACCGATTAATCATGGAAAATACATTTCCTTGCAATATATATTGCGGGAACCATGTAGTTTGCTACAATGCTACCTTATCCTTAATAACAGGTGAAAATCGATTAGAAGTTCGCCATACAAGCGGATTGCTATTTCCAATTATGGTGGAAGAATTAAATGGATATAATCCCGAAGGGCTAAGTGTACAATTAATACGAGGGCCAGAACTCCACTTGCCAAATATATGGCTAGAATTTCCAACTCAAGCAATTCTAGAAATAGTCCTCTCTACCCTTGAGAATTTCACCAGAGAACCAACTTTTCAACCTACACCGCCACCATCTTCTCCAGAAAACGATTAAATGTTATCAATTCAAAATGTGCTTTGAAATGAAAATAAAATACTCTCGGACATCGCTGCTTCTTATCGTAGTTTCCTTTCCTCGGGTTAATTATCAATCACCCTGTATTTAGAGTGTACGAATAAGTGGTTGCGATTTAAAACTCATGCAAAGTGTTTTCTAAACATTATCTATTAATAATTTGCATGTGAAATTATGTGTGCCGTTAAATATTTCGGGATTGTGTACGTTTGCCCACGTCCGAGTGGTTTATTATGGCCCTAATTTCTCGCACACCTAAATCCTGTGACGGTTCGCTTTATGATCGCCTACCTCGACATAATTCGTCTTGCCAAGTATAACAAATTAATTCGATCTAAGTGCTTCTTAATTTTGCTTGGCCGTTTGCTCGGTGCGAATACCTGCGACTGTTTCGCACGAAACTATGCACATGTCGCTCTAAATTCCGTCCCTTTATTTATACAAGGGAAAAGCTGGAAGACGTTCAATTGAATTTATGTTTGCACTTTGCACAAAAAAAAGTACACCTACCCCCCATTGAAATTTCATGAGATATTAATAAAGAATTAAATTAGAATCCTTAATTAACATTTTCCTATGAGCCTGCGCCATTATATTTTGATTAAAACAATTAATTTATCACAGCAGTTTCGTTTGCCACAATCTTATTAACGAGTGCTTTTCCGGTTTAACAATTTAATTTGTGCTGGAAGAGCTTCAAATTATATGTGTGCCAACGAACAAACAAGAAAAGTATTTACCTAACGAAAATTAGCTCACGTTTCATTTAGCGGAGGCGCCTCATTCTTAATTGTGTGCACGGCGATACATTTTAATGGCCCTTTGAAATAGTTTGTGTTGAATTAGCGTAAATGACCGATTTATTCTAATTAGTTTCAGATTTGTTTCCTCTCTCTATTTTTTCCGCAGTTTTGTTGTTACTAACCGCTTTATTAATGTGATATTTTATATTTAATTACTGTTTCAAGTTTTTTGCACAAATTTCACGTGAGGGAAAAAAACATCTAAATCGCGTTACTGCCGGCGTTATTGCTTTACGCAATTAAATGTATTTTACGTTTGTCAACGCACGTGTTTAATAAAATCCAAACGAAATTTGCTTCAATCAACAAAATAAATTCGTGCCACCCTGACACGAATACTCTTTTCCAATGTATGTGTGTGACTGCATCGTGTGTGATACTGGGGTGGCTGTAATCCTATCAGGGGAGGGAAAGGTGCGTGCATCTAAAATCCGTAGTCAGCGCCCTCTCACAATGTGCGGACAGATTAGAACCGTCGCATACTGATTAAAGTAAGGCACAATGCATTTTATTATGTAACACGTCGGTGCCAGGAATGGGAGTTAAATGATTTGGGGCTTTGATTGAGCATTTGGTGACCCATGCTATATGAGGAAAAAGGACGCGTAAATATATGAGCAACTTTACAAATTTAATTATACAAAAACGATGTACAGGTTCTTTCCCAATGACGGTAATCTTTTTAGTACAGTTGTTATTGATTTTTAAATTAAACGTTAAGGAACTTTCGCAATCCAGAAATATTTATGTCGATAGGACTTGGACGTAAACAAGTTTCGCACTATTTCCTTCTTCTCGCGTCTTTACGTTTTCGACGTATTTCATAAGAAACGGTAGATGATAAAATGGCTTGACATGCGTAAATATTTGTCTGCCTCGTGACGGCCACCCGAAGATAGCTTATACTAATCGAGACCCGTCCGTTAATAAACTTACAAAACACATACACATGTTGATCGGTTGATAGACGAAGCCATATGTAATATGAAGACTACCCATTGAAGTATTCGTTTCGACATCTTGGTTCTTTAGACTAATTTCGAAGGAAAGAGTTGAAAATTCTATTTACTTTTGTGTAAGCACGTATTTCTAACGGGGAAGGGAAAAAAATCAAATTACGTTTCCAGGAATTTATAATGACTTGCAAATTTCCATAAAAATATAAAATCCCCGTAATGTATTTAAGTTTGAAAAATATGAAAAAGATTTATAACAAGGTCGTGATTTAAATAGAAATAAGTAATCCTCAAAGGGCATTAAAAAAGCGAATTTCCGCAGCGACGAGAGGCACTGTAAATTCCTCGTGTATTCCACCTGCGTAAATTAAAACCGAATTGCTCATTCACACCATCTGCTCTTCCATTACGGGCGTCACTCAGACCGTCAGACACAGAAAGAACACCTCACCTTATTTCTTTACAAGCAAAATTTAATTTCCTGAGCGTCTCTTCTTGTAAACGCAAAGTGAAAACATTAGCACCTTAACGCGGACACGAACGCGTTTTTAATGCGAAAACGTCAAAAACAATGTTCGCCTAATATACATTTCAAGATTTAATTTGCGCTCCCACTTTTTTTGAAGCCCCTCCTTATGTTCGTCAATATCTAAGGCGAAAGAATTTCAATTTCTTTCAAAAATAACCATCTACAAAATACATAGAATAAATTTTCTGTATAATTCATAAAAATAAAGTAATTAAAATCACGTCTTATTAAAAAATCAAATTATCAAATTTTGTTCTCAAGTCATGGAATTACGGTGAGTGTATTAGAAACGATTCTGTGTTCGTTTATTTATTTATTTTTTTAATATGTGTTTGTTATGAAAGTAAAAAAACAAGGACGCTCTTGCCCCCCACATGTGCACAGTTGCACACCTCATAGAGAAATGAAAATTTTAATAATTGAGTCTGTCCGCTCTTACTGATTGCTGCATCATTCAGTTTGCTTTAAATTTATTATCTGCAAGTGAGTTCGAAATTGTTTTCTTCAGGTTCGAAGATGTCTTCCATCTGAACTGTGGATCTTTCACAACTCAGCGGATTGAGGGTACCAATGCATTTGTCTCTTCTTGAGAATAATCATTTAATATTGAATCTCCTAGCCAAGGATGAAGTTAAAAAAAAAACCTGCGATTTCGAAGACCAATGAAATTACCTTAAAATGTTTTTAAATTACTCTTTACCTCAGTAAGGACGGGACTCAGACAAGGAGATCCCCTTTCAACGTTGCTATTTAACTTAGTATTGGAAAAAATTATGAGACAATGTCAGTTGAAGAGATCAGGAGATATCATGCATAAAAGTCATCAAGTAGTAGCATATGCGGACGACGTTGCCTTAATAACTAGGAATATGAAAACGCTGGAAGAAATCACAACAGGACCAGTGGAAGCTGCCAGGGAAATGGGACTCCAGATTAATCAAAAGAGTTTATGAGAATAGGAGCTAAATACAACAGGAAGCACCTTGAATATAGATACGAATTTTAGACGTATATCCTCTGTAGAAGTGTAGAAGAGTATATGTGTTTAGGGACGATAATCACCAACAAAGCGGACGAAGAAAGAGAAGTGAATTGAAAGCAAATAAATGTGCGAGTACAGTAAATTATTTAATAAGATCGAAATACATATCTAGAAAGGCAAAACTAAGGCTATACAAGACAATTTTAAGACCAACGTTGTTGTTTGGATCCGAAACTTGGGTACTGAATAAAAAATCTCAAGATAACATGTTAAGATTGGAGAGAAAAATATTGAGACGAATATTTGGTGGAAGACTGACAGAAGACGGTTATATAAGAACAAATGAGGAAGTGTATGACCTACACAACGAACAAAATATTGTGGAAATAGTGAAAACGAGGAGGTTGCAATGGCTGGGGCATTTAGAAAGAATGCCAGAGGAGCGAAGTGGCATGGAAAAAACCCGACAGCAAAAGGAGAAAAGGAAGACCACAAAAAAGATGGAGACAGGTAGTGCTGGCTGACTTGAACGAAAGGAAGATAAGGAATTGGAGATGTAACGCCATGAACAAAGAACTATGGAACAAACTAGTAGCTATTTATTTACTAGTAAGAGTGTCCAATCATTTACTTCAACATAGAGAAGTTAACGATTCAAATCAGTATAAAGGAAGTCTGCAACGTCTTTCAATGGTATGCTTTATTCCTTTATTTCCCTTTAACTTGATGTTCCAATTTATTGAAGTAGCTATGAAATTGTTACTTCCAGAGCCAGGCAAATTAGGAACATGAAAAAATCAGTGAAAATCAACAAAAAACAGAACTAGAATTCTGTAAAATTCTTCTTTTTTTTACACATCCCGAAAATATCTTAAGATCTGTAGACTATGAAAAATTAGGCACATGAAAATATGGTTACAAGAATCCTCAGAACTTTTATTGAAATACCTAATTTTTAGACACCCTAAAATGGCTTTTCATTTCTGTACCAGGGCAATTGGATTACTTGAGAAACCTTTAAAACATTATTAAAATAGGTTTAGACATTTTTTATATAAATGTCCTGAAAAATTATAGACATCCAAAAATTGGGAACCGTCAATAATTTTAATATCCTGTTCCTAGACACCTCAACATAACTTTTCAATTCTGGGCCAAAGCAATAAGGCACTTTGAGCAAAAATCACCAAAAAATATCGAAAATTCCATTATTTTTAAACGCTCCGAAGAACTATAGACCGCCAAAAGTGGGCCCATGAAAGAAATTGTTGGAAAATCAAAGTAAAAGGTCTCAAAACCTAAAAACCTGATGTTTGAAGAAAACCTTCATTTTTAGAGACCCCTAAAAACTATAAGCTCAAAACTGACAGTCGTAAATGATTCTTCATTTCTGGACCAATACAGCCTGGGCATGTGGAAAAATGACTAAAGTATCATCGAAAAATCCCTGTCCCTCATCAGTGTATGTGTTCCCCATGGCTTCGAGAATCTCCTGAACTTTGCTTCCATAACTGTCTGAACGAGCAGCTAGTCTGCAGTAATTCCTTCATTTTCATCAAAACCCGCTACATCTTTTACGAACTCATTCTGTTGGGGTTTTTGACTGTGAAGGGTATGAACTTTGAAATGATCTTGAAGTTTCAGATACAAAAATATAGTCAGCTTTACGAATACATTCCAGAACGTCGAAATTTTTTGGCATTTGGAGTCCTCTACAAGGATCTGGATAATACTGGTGCTTATACGAGCCCTGTCTCAGTGAAGTTAGCCCAACTATTTATTAAAAATATGGAAATTGAATATGTTACAATAAAAAAAAAACTGGTTCAAGATATATAGTTTTTAATCCATTCCACGTGTTTAAAAGTATTTCTTAAAAATATTCTCAGATATTTTCACAAAGCTGTGCTCGCAGCCAGCAAGAACCGTTCCAGAGTTACGTGCTCGGTTTCAACAAATTTGGGACAACTTCCCACCTGATGAATGCCAAACTTTAGTTAACACAATGTCCAAATATATCGAAGGCATAATAAGTCGAAAAGATGAAGTAACGCAATGATAGCTTTATCTTTAATTTTCGTCGATTTTTTATTTTGCGATAATATTAGATATACCTTTGTTAGTTAGAATTTAGTTTTATATGTTAAAAGTTAATAAACAATTCCCATATCATTACAAAATTGTATTGATTTTCATAAAGTTTCTTTCTACAAGAAAGGTTTTCTGAAAAAAAAATTTTTTCGTTATTTGGCCAACTTCACTGAGACAGGGCTCGTTTTCAAAGTATTTTATAAATGTCCGACACTAAAGGTATTAGCTAATATAACTCAGTGCGACCCAACATAATAAATTAATAACATTTGTACTTAAGTAGATCTTATGATCATCCCAGGTAAATGGAAGCTTGCACTTTCAAGTGATCTACTAGTTGCTATGAGTTTTAGTTGCTCGGAAGAACACTTATAATCAAAAATATTTCGAATGTGCACTTGACGTTTTTGACAGTTGAACAACTCCTGCCTAACACCCTTTTGGTTCATTTTGACCAATCAAAGTTATGACACCCATACATAATAATCAACTGTGCAAGAGAATAACTTTGATCGAAGAGACTCTTCTCTTAACTGCATAGATGTGTTGAAATCTTCATATTTTATAAAACTCCGGAAATTAAAAATCTCTTTGATTTTTGAAACATAAAGCGGTTTGCAATTGTTGTCTGTTGGCGTTATGAAGAGGGGTTGTTGTTTCAGTTTTCAGTTTTATTTGCTACACAACTGTCATGTGATGGTGAAGTTTGATTCTGATCTTTTGGATGCTATAGTTCCAGATACTAGTTAGTTATAAGGTACCGATGGATGTTCGTGCAATAAATATTGCTATCCAGAAGATGATGAATTTGAAGAATAGCTATGAGGTTTTCCCTTGTAGCGAAAACTGAATCGATTGCACCATTGTAACAGAATCATTAAAACATTAAAATAACAACAAACGTTACGCTTTTTCGCAACATATTTTGTGACGATATCTCTTAACGCGGCCTTGAAAAATTCACTCTCACCAAAGAAATTTCAATTTAAAAGCTTCGGCTTCAATAAATATAAAGCAAGGAATATTATAAACTATTAATAAACCAATCTAAGTTATAAATATAATTTTAATTACTTTTAATAATTAATAGATCAGAACAATCATGGATCAACTCTCTTGTAATAATTACAAGTGCATGATGTATTACTGTTATTATTTGATGTGCCCGATTTTGGCTGATATATAGTTTTTAGGGGATTTTCGGGTGTTTAGAAATGAAGGAATTTTGCAGGTTTTATGCCTTTTTGTTTGGATAATTTTTAATTAAGATTTTTCACGTACCCAATTGCCTAAAATGAGGAATTACTTTAGGCTTTTTCTCTTTGATTTTTCAACGATTTTTTCATGTTCCTAATTTTTGGTGGCTTAGAATTTTTATGGTTTTTTTGTTGTGTCTGAAAATGAGGGAATTTTACAAGATGTTTTTATGTGCCCAGAAATGAAAAGCCATTTTGGAGAGTCCAAAAATGAGTGACAGGATTTTTTGATGAACTTTTAACCATTTCTTCATGTGTCCAATTTTTGGTTGTCTATAAGTGCTTGGTCTGGAAGTAACAGTTTGAAATCAACCATATCAATTGATGATAACATTGGGCTTAATTTATTTGAATGTCTTTTTTAAATATTTGACATGAAAGTTGTATGTCAAAAGGGGTTAATGGAAATTTCTTTTCCAAGTAAAGTTTTGGAACTCAAAGTATGTAATTCTTAGATCTTTCACTGAACGTGAAATACCAAAAAGAAAAATGATGATTAGACAAAGCAATTAAGGCTAAATTTAGTATATTGGTTAATCGAGAATTTTCAAAAAGGAAAGTAGCTGCAATGCTTGTTTATGTGACTTAAAAATGACAAACATTTTGGTAGACATTTTTTCAAATTTATTTGCAGATTTTTTTTTATTGTACAAACTGTTTAGGTTTACATTTATTTAAATAGTGTGTTATAAGGGTGAGTGAGATAGAGAAGATTCGAGTCAATGCGGCGTTCAGTATTCCGTTCAAATGGCCACCGATAATTTAGTACGTACAAGCCCGGCCGTTTAAACGGATTTGCAAACGAATGAGATGCACGATTATTAAATCACGTTAAAATTTTCGCTAACGTTGTACAAAGTACACGTATTATTAGCGCAACGTGTTGTCTAGCACAGGGCGCTGCATACACGCATCAGCAATTACACCAATCACGACTGCAATTTGCTTGTTGGACCTCTGTCACGTCACCTACATCCCAAACATACACAAAACATGCAACTGTGGCACCACCGTGCATCGCATCCAAGCATCATGACTTTTTTCACTTTTACCCCGCCATATTAGCCCACCGAATGCGCCAGATAAATTCCACCAAATGAACTTATTCCTGTTGGCTGTTGCGCGCCTGAAATTTATTTACGCCGCCTCGACCAAAGCGGCGATATATCTCAACCATTAAAGCTCAATTCGGTTGACACGGACGTGATATCTAACTGACGTACTTCCGTGTTTAAGCAATCAGAAGAACTGATAGGATGCGAATAAATTTTTCGGCCATTCTTCATTCCGCGCGTGCAATTAATCTTCTTTGCGGGGCGTTTTGTCAATTTCCGTGTCACCTTTAATGCTTCAAGGTGGCGTCGGCGTGAGCGTGACTGAAATTAATATGATACTTAGATAAACGCGACGCGAAAGTAATTTCTAAAACACACAAAAATATTTGTTCGTTTTTCGTCGCAAAAATTTTTCATTAAGTATGCAAAAGGGAACAGGGATGGATGGGTATGTCCTTTTTGTTGGCAGATCTGGCTGAAAGGAGGAACTTTTAATTCTGCCTCTTCATTTATTTAGCCAATTCATTTTTATCTTTCCTTCTCAAAAAGCCTTTTTGTGGTTTAATTAAAATTCGATCACCATGCCATATTTCTTCTAAATTTCGGTGAAATCTGAGTTTCTTATAAAACATTTTTGTATAGCACGAACTCCTGTTAAGAATGGACAACCATAAAATATCAAAGACGGCTTTTGTATACAGGCCAATAGGATAAAGAAGACCCTAGATGAAAATGGAAACGCCAATGGCTTAATCCATGAAATGCATAAGAACATATGAACAGTGATGAGGAATGAGTCTAAATTGTACTTCATTGTTTTCTTACTACTTCCTTCACGGCTTACAATGCTACCTCAAATCTTCTTCAGACCCACTTTGGAAGTGATCTAATCTAAATGAGGGAAACCCAACGAGAAATGCTTTTCCATTAATAACTTACAGATGAAAACGTAAAGAAGAGCAAAGAACTTTGAACCAGCTATTTTATCAAGTTTATGGAGTTTCGAAAAAGAAACCCTAAAAGAAATATTTACGTAATAATATAAAGGACCTAATAAAAATAAAAATAAAAATAAAAATAAATCTAGAAATTAGCACGTGAAAAGAATTTTATAAAAAGCATAGTAGAGACTAAAACTTTCGAGTCCAATTCAATTCAACGAAAGTGGTAATCCTGTAATCCTGTTTCTTTCCAAGTCCGTGGGAATTTAATGGAAAAAAAGGGATCGAAATTACTGCTCATATATCAGTATGACATTTCATAACAAAATTCATTTTTTTAATCCTACCTTAATCCAAATTAATCCGCAATTGTAAAAAAAATCAAGGATTTCATATTCCTGCTTTGAATAAATAAAAACACGTGAGCATTAGATATTATTATACAATCCGTATCTTGTAGTGAGTAGCGCCGAAGGGTAGTTATAAAATGTTTGATCTCTTGAGCCAATATTTGACTAAGCTAACATTACAAAAGGGCGAAGAAAAATAGAGATTGCTTAGCAGGAGCCTGGCATATAATTTTAATTCGGGCCGCGAGTTCGGCTTTTAATTCGGCACTGTCGAGATCGCCGACCTACATTATTTATCAAATGGGCAGCCGTATAATTGAAACCTGTCCGGATAATTTTCATAAATCTCTAATAGCCGGGAAGCCAGTCAGTTAATTACTTTAAGATTAGCGGAAGATAAAAATTAAAGTCTGCATTCCTTTGATGAATAATTTATTTTAATTTACCTTCCGCTTCCCGTAATTCCTCAAACTTTTTCGCTCGAGCTTCCACCAACAGCGGCGGTGACATTTTAAAAATGTTGTGCCGAAAAAGTAGCACTCATGCTTAAAGTAAGTTTTAGTAATAAATCACAATCTTCAGATGTTAAGTAAATACAACTTAGTTTTGCTAAAATTAAATTTTGTTTTGACACTGTCTGTTTCAGATCCTTTAATCGCTAGGATTTTTTTTTGTAAATATGAATTTCTTTGGTTCGGTTGCCTCGGCATTTGAGCGAACTAAACTCTTCTATGGCACACGATTAGAGGGATGCTGCAGCCAGGGGGTTAATGCACCTCTTCATACCGCCACCCTTGATTGCATAGTGACTCACGGCTACCGTGGAGGGTCGATAACTATTACCGTTACCGGATACTATAGCATCTGTGTGTGCGTACAGATCAAAGTAATCAAGATGCACTTGTTTAGTTTGTACACATTTAGATACACTCTCTTGAGTTTCACCTACGAACAGAGGAAAATATCGTATGTCTTGGATGCCCGAGAATAAAGCAGCTAGATACACACACACACACACTTGGAAAATTCGAATTGTATAGATAGCTTCTTTGTCAACACGAGAACGAAAAAAAGAAATGACATTATCTAACTGAAAAGCCTTAGTTCTTGTGGAACATTTTTGTATTATAGAATACCTTCAGTATTCAATTTTTATTATCCGCGAGAAGTTTCTTGCGTGAAACATAAAAGAATTTCCCTACAGCAGTAAAAAGGAGATTTGTTTTTGCTGGATTACATAGGCTTTTGCTTGTTACTGCAGATATTTTTTATGATAACGAATTTAGAGGTTCCATCCAGTATAAAAACAACTGTATATACGTTTCATATTATATTATGAATAATCTAATTGATTCGAAAATGTCACATAGTCGCGGCATAGTTCGTATTTCACGGCGTCGGGCGTTGACCTAAAAACTGAGTTGACGTGAAATTCCACTTAAAGGTCAAGTTCACGATCGATGCTACGCCGCCGTGCCCACCATGAAACTTTATGGGGGCAATATTTCGTTCGTCTGCTCCTCTGTTTTTAAGCCAGAAGCAACCCGTCGTTTTGGGGTTAATTGTTGATTAATTTTATTTCTCGAAAACTAAACTAAAGTAGACAGAATTTTTTTAACATTTTCCCATAATCTCGGACATCGCTTCTTATCGAGGTTTCATTTGTCGGGTTAATTAACAGTCACCCTATATACATACATATAGCATATCCTCAGCGACATTGATTCTGATGTAATAGTGTTGCCTGTATTTTATTTATAACACTCGTATATGAACATGTTGAACAAAATAATTGAAATTTTTGTTTTTTTTTTTAAGGTTTTGTATCAAGTTTTTATCCAAGTGTTGTTGCAATTTTGGGCATTTGATAAATTTGAATTTATATATGTAACAAAAGATTACATAAATTGGGATTAAATTTTAATTTGTCCACTGTCAATAATAATTAAACGGTCGAGTTCACACGTAACTTTACGGCCTGGGTAGACGGGTTTTTGCGTTGGCAGTCGTACCTCGAATTTACCTACACGCTGCAAAACATTCATCCATTTAGCAAACCGTGCACATCACGTGCATGACAATGCGGAATTATAAATTACATTCGAATTAAACTATGTAATTGCGAAACCAGCGAACACATTCATTATCCGAGCCTGTGTTCTGTTAGGTTACCGGTTCATCCGAGCCCAACCGGTAGCACCATAAACCGATGTTGGAACGGATTTGTCCGTGACTTGTATTGTTGTTGGGAATTATACGTACTAAAAATAATGAAATTTATTGCCGCAACGCGTCCATCGCCGATACGTTTTTGGGTCAATAATGTGATATCATCGTGCGGTGAGTTGGTTCATGAAGAAAAAAAAAATGTGATAAATGAATATTTGTTTCGAAGAAATTAATTATCTCGTAATTAAATTCGTTGGCGAAACATTTTAACCCAATTCCTTCGTACATAAACCCAACCAGCGATAACCTTTCTCCTTTTTTCTCGTTAAAACACCTATGTCATACATTCAAAGATTTTTGATGCGTTGCACCTCATTTTACGTCAGCAAGAGGTCTTAGGTCAATGTGAAATAGCTTGCGACGGAGAACTTTGATTGCGAAATGAACTAAATTATTATTGTATATCCGCAAGTGATTCTTATTTTTCTCTTAAATTGTTTTGTTCGGGAGCATGTTACTTTCACGTGCCTATGAAATTATAAGCAATTTTAGATTTTTTTCCTTGTTGATTGTTGTGTTTGTGGGGGCGTGAAATTTCTTGGAAATGTGAAATTACCTTCGGTCGGATACTGGCAATCGCCAACAATCTTCCTGTCCACCTATCTGCGTCACCCAGGCTGTTTGGTCCGTGCACTGAGGATGCTTTTCCGGCGGAAGCGCAGGCGGGCAGTTCCGTTTACCGTTGCCTGGCCAGGTCTTATCTTCGTTTCTGCCGTCCACCGACAGATAACTCCACAGGCTGGACTCCCCCAGCGCCCGTCTGACGGGAAAACAAATAGAAATACTGATTTATGGCTTGATTGTTTCCACGCCTCCCTGCTGCCCCGTGATAAGGGTGAAAGATAAAGCGTTTTTGAATGTCACAAGTCAAGTCACTTTGCTTTTACTTTTACTTCGGTTATTTCGCCTAACTTTTTATGATGTTTGGGATCGCATTTTTGAAGGAGAATTTATCTTGAGTGCTACTTTGTTGTTCTCGTAAAAAGTTTGTGACACATTTTAAGTTACAACAACATTGTCTTACACATGATAACATTCATAAATATAATTTAGTTTTTTTTATATTTAATTAAATACGATAAAGCCCTTCGGTAATTACTACTTTAGACTAGAGGAATGAATGCTTTAATATAGTCACTCCACAATCTAATATTTTATGTTTTGGTAGAAAGTATTCAGTTGATTAACAAATGGAGGATTTATCTGCAAAATGCTTTCCCCTCCTTAGTTAATTTTGACTTTCAAGGAGTAATTATAATTAATTCATAAGGATAATTCTGCAGACATGTCCCAAGTTGTTTGAACTTCTTTCCAATTTGTTCTACCTTTAGAATCGCACTCGAAGAAAAGGAAACTTGACACCGGCTTCATCCCTCAATGATCTACTTCTGCGCAAATCCTGAAAAATGATTTTATTGACGCCAGAATCTCTCACAGCACCCACATACATTTTTTACTTGAATTCCTTAATCATTCGCTACTAATCTTAAGATTTATTTTATTTCTTTGAGTCTACTTTGGGTTCCTCTTTATCATTTGCATCGATACCTTCAAAATCTTCACCTGGAAAGTTCAATTCATTACAAATACGCCTTTCTTTAACCCCTTCTTACATTATAAATCTGTTTGCGATGGGTATATATGACATGGTATATTCATGACACTATGATTGGAATTCCTCCAAATTTCTTTGGAAAGCTTTAGAAACTCAAACTTCATACCTCTTTTTACTTATTTCTGTGTGAGAGGAGTAGTTATCTCGCATTGAATTTGTCAATTCGAAGGATTCATCGTTGCTATAAGGGTTATATTGTATTAATGGATCTACCTTTCTCTAAATTCAATCAGTCTAAAATTCCTTCAAATTCCTCTGGAAAGCCTGAGAAGCTCAAACCTCGTACCTCTTTCTACTTGTTACATTGTAAAAGAAGCAATCATTTCGCATTTAATTTGTTTAATTCCAAGGTTTCATCGTTGCTATAAGGTTTGTATTGAATTAATGAATCTACCTTTCGCTAAATTCAATCAGATTGATTTTGCGTGGGTACCTTTTCTAAAATCAGAAATATTTTAAATCACTTCGCCCTTCTTTTGCGATAGATACAATGGTCTTCTGGGATTATGCGGACTTTAAATAGACCTTTTGGATTTTCGATAACAGCTTACTCTAGGAGCGAGGAGAACAGTGCTTTAACAATGTTTTATTCCTTGCAGTTTCTATTTTCCGCAAGGGCTTTCCAGAAAATGTATCCTTACTTGCTGTGAAGGTCCTCAAAGTCAGTTGGCTAGGTACATTTGCGTTATCTGCAATTATTAATGAATTTTATTTGATTTTTTCTGCGAGTTTAATATTTTCCCATTTTCAATTTTACGTTTCATAATTTCAACGATGTATTATTAATTAAAAGAGGCTTGAGAGGAGATGCATGATGCCGTCGCGGAAATAATTAAATTTCGTCCTAGAAAATCCTTTGAGTTTTATTGCAATTTTCTCGATTGAGCGGTCCCGAAAAGCTTAAATAAATAAAGCGGCGCACACGACTCCCAATAATCACCGGGCATTGTCGGCCACCTCAGGCTATAGAACGGTCAATCAACGGCGATACTTACCGCTGAATTGGTCACGTGCTCCTTGTATCCCCACGTGCGCTGCCCTTGATGAGGCCAGGTGGACCGCTTTTCCCACGACAGTTGCCCCGAGCAATCAACTACCTATTATATCAATTGTTCATGTACGTTGTGTTATCCTAAATACGGGATCTACCTCCGCTTTCCTCGCTGCGGAGTAACTGCGGGGATAATGAATCATTTACGTGGGTTGTTTAAGAATAGTGAGGTGGACGAGAACTCTTCAGAGAATAACAAAATTAGAATGTAACTTTTTTCTGCTTGGGGAATTTATGATGAAACTCAACTCAATAGTTCAGGGTTATTTATAAAATCCTTTCCAAGATAAAAATTTTAGAAAAAGCGCTAGGCTCTCAAACTAAAGAAGTGTATGCCAATTAAGAATCTTTTTTTTGTTCAAACTCAATGATGACGTAAGCCTACGGGAACATCCGGAATTTTTCAGTGAGTCGTCCACTGCTTGGGACATAGATCGCTGTGATGAAGTCCACTTTGGCTAATTTTCGACCTATGGGTCACATTCCCCGGGTCAAAATTTCATACCCACCGTTGAAAGCATTTTCTAGTGTTCAAACCGTGGCAATCTATCGAGAATTTATTACCAAGATGACGTACGACTTACTCATTCGAGCTAATTGAATTACGAGCTAAAGAATGGGAGGGTTCATGAACCAGTACTAGCGGAAGGAAGTCAACCTCTGCACTCAGCTTGTGGCATTCGAATCTTCGAGCAACTTAACTGACTTGATGAATTCCGTAAACGAAAGTTATCAAGCCCTTGGGAAAATTCAAGAAGCCCAGGGAAGAATGACTGCAAAGACGGGGAAGAACGTGGATTCCGGAAAAGTCATTGTAGAGGTTAAGGAATGCACCGAACATATTGACCGTGTCCAGTAACTTATTGAAGATACAATTCGATATAAGCATTGCCGGTAAGAGAACATGGTATAGCTGTATAGAGCCTTTAATGGGCTCGAAAGCAAGCATTAATTTATTATCATAAGATGACAGTGCTTTGCTACACTCTACCAGGGCCTCTTGCTTCTTGCTGCACAGCCTCAGTCAGCATAAAGGATGCCAATATCAGTATAATCAAAATAAATACACTGTCATCATATTAGTCATATTAGTAAGATCACAGGGGATAATTTGGTATAAAATGAAATTTTCTCTGGTATAGCTTCTGCCCGTTTTACACGGTCATATTTTTGTATCAAATTTATTACGAAGTGAGTGAGAAGTGCCAATTCAACCAATCAACATTCACTGTGGTAGCTTATCTCTCTCACTTCGTAATAAATTTGATACAAAAATATGACCGTCTAAAACAGGCATTCGATAGACTACCACAAGCCATTTTTCGCTATCTCCACCTGAATCTCTGCCTTCTTTACTGCTTTCGACCCCACTCAAACGACCTCGCTATTAATTGAAGATATAATAAAGGGAAAATCTTCACCCGATCGAACACTCAAAGATACCATCGAATATTTTTGCCCGCCTTGCAATGCCCCCGTTATACCTGATTCCACCAGAAGAACTGGAATGCATTGACTCTAAAGATCCTGCTCTCCTCGGAAACTATAAGGTAATGTTAATGCGAAGCAATACTAGTCCAATCGTATTGAGCGCTTTCCAAATAGAGTCAGGCGATGTCTGAAACGGATCTCTCAAGAGCATCTGCAAGGAAGTTTTACTTTTTCGGCTGATGAAGATGCTGTTTTAGTTTTGATCATGTGGCTTGAAAGCTCAACCCCAATGGTAATTATGCCAAAGAAGTATTTATTTCCAGACAAAAGGGAACTTCCTACCTACCTGGTTGCAAATGTAGAGATGGGTAAATTAAAAACACCTCCTGACCGGCTAGACTCGAAACCCCAAAGGTATAGAGATTGAATTTACTAATAAAATACAATTTACCAGTACAGCACACTTATCTTTACTTGTAGAAATAAGGAAGCTCGAGAAACAACAAAACCCAGAAGGAGTTAAAGATTTAAATAAAGCAAATGTAATACCACGAATTCGTCAAATAAATATCCCGGAAATTCCGATCCGACTTTCGTTTACAAAGCCAAAAAATTAATTTCAAAATTTAATTAATTAAACTCGTACAACAAAAGGTTGCTTCATTTAAAAGTAACTAAGACCCAGTATTTCATTCGGAGTTTAACTTTAAGCTTCGTTTTATTTCTACGGAAACAATTGTCTTTACAATTATTACTATATGGGAATAAAACGATGCTTAAAGTTAAACTCCGAATGAAATACTGGGCCATAGACGTACCACTTGACATATCGCAAATCCAAAATAAAATCCAACCTGTGATTTACAAAGTCCGCTCAGTACACGTCAGCTGTCAAGTCGACGACGATGTCCAACGAGAGTCGAATTCGGCGGAAGGGTTGTGAAGCCAAGAAGGCGTGTCACTATTCCCAGCGACCTCTCCCGCTGAAAGGCTACCACTAGGGTTGGACGAATTCAAATCCGAACAGACAGGTGAGTATGGCGATGAAGTAACCGTCGTTGCGATAATTCAAGGTTGGTTGGCCCCAGATATCACCACGAAGGGTAAAGTGGATAGGGGCGATAATAGTAGAAAAGCCTAATCGAATTTGGTCGGGATTAGACTTCGAGAAGCATTACCAATGCTTGTAGGCGCAGGGAGTGACAAATTCGGTATCTTGTTTACCGTACACAATCCACTGAGGCAATTTCAGCCTGTAGAATTCTTCAAACGCAAACAAAACGATGAGGACCCAAAGTGTTCTGTCTAAGTTCTGGCGGACTCAAGATCGACGAACGAGTTAAAGACGGAGATTAGTAAAAGAAGACAGTCGACTTATGGCGGAGTATGAGGGAGATGAAACATTACCATAAAGCGTAGGTAATGACTTTTGTTTTCTGATGCAATATGTTGCAACGTGAAGAAAAGCACGTAGGCACAATGCACCTTTCGTGTTCCCATGCAATGCAGGGTGACCCGCTATACTGAAAACGATTTAAATCAATTTTTCACCCGTAACAACTATTCTTTAGGTTAGTTTATCTCCACTTTCGTAGTTGGTGTCTAGTCTTCTATGAAAGAATCCTCAGAAGAAGAAGATAAAGATGTTAGGATTAGAAATATCCCATATAAGGTTTTGGGTTACAGTTTATTGACGAAGACTTGATTATAGCCTGGTGGAAACAGTTCTTCTTACATCCTTTTCTTTTATGAACAACGGCGTTTTACTGTTAATTCATTTCTCTTCGGCAAAGACCATTATATTAAAGGAAGATACATTTCTCTGATGAGTATACCACTTTTTGCAATAGTGTTTGTAATTTTCATCTTCAGTTAGAAGCCTGAAGAAAAGTTTCTTTCAAGAGCAGTTCTGTTGGAATCTGTTTCTTGCTAATATTTTCTATTGTAGGAAGTTAGTGTTTTAGTGTGTAGTGGAGACGATTCAGGTACGTACTGCCCCAATATGCATGCAATAAACTATATTTCTAGATATGTGATAGATAAAATTACTTCGTATTTACAGCCTTCATAAATTATGAAAATCTCAGCAATATAAAAAAAGAATCATAAGAATAAATCTGGCTTCCTGTATGACAATGTTTATATGGTTCATATATTGATTCAGTTCGCGTCATTTTGAACGGCGACCTTGATGATGCACTAAAATATGTTGGCTTCGGAAATAGAGCAGGCACGTCACTTACAAATCGATATTTCAAGCACATAAATTATGTATTAAATGTACTTTAGAATGATTCTAAAATAATTGCCTTTTATATTAATTTATGCACAAGTGTTCCTCTACTTTTTTTCTCCTGAACTTCATAATTAGGGGGCAAAAAGGATTGTTAAAATTTCTTCTGGTTTCCATAAATATTACGAATGCTTCTAGACAGAGCAACTATTTATTTTGCCTCACGTCGTCATCCATTAACTGGGCGGCCGTTTATTTTTCTTTGAATCGGGAAAAGCGCGTTCGTATTGAGATACGTCCGCGCGAAAGAAACCTTCAGTGGGTTCATATTTTAGAGCAAAGTTTATTAAAAATATGATGCGGTGTTTACAAAAGAAACAAACAGCGAATTCCTTTCATGAAAGAAGGAAAGACGTGCACTTAACCTGACCCGTGAAAAATGGAGCGTTTGGTCAATGACGCCGTAAGTCAAAACACGGCAAGACGCCGCCGCTTATCTCCCCGAAAATAGCTAAAAAAAATTCACCGCATTCAGGCGAAAACCTAGATTTGCGTTTTTTGGAGGACGATTTTGAAATAGGAATTCGTAATGATAAAAAAAAGTGAGTGAGTCTTGCGTCGCGTTCAATGCCAAACGCGTTGGGACGTTGCAAGACCGGACGGGACGAGGTGACAAAGGAGCTCGTCGTGAACTGACAGAGGCACTATGTTGTTTTGACAGTAAACTAATTAAAGTGGGTTTCACGTAGGATCACCTGCATGCCTGTCTCGACGTAAATAGCATCCTCAGACTCTGGCAATTGTGGGGCCGCTCTTATGCCTAAGAGCCTCGAATATTTTAGTGATCAATAGGCTCAATTACTTTACGGGGATTTAATTGTTTAGATTAACCTCATACGTAAAACATAATACGTAATTATACCAAAACTATGTTATTAAACATACGAGGGGTAATTCAAAAGTAAATATCCAAAGCCACATCCTCATTTTCATGGAATACTTACCACAATACCAGCTGTTTGAAGTTTGTGACAATTTTCAACAAAATTTTTAAAGAGAAAGTTTACATGCATCTGCAAATTACTAACCTTCTATTTACAAAAATCTGTTTAAATCGTCTCGACTTCATTAATAATTAACTTATCCTATTTTATGTGAGTTTGTGTTCGGAATGAATTCTTTATTATTTTATAGGGGAAGATACGGTGAACTTGCGTAACACAAGAGAGGGGAAAAAGAAGGACAATTTAGAATGCGATGAGTTTTAAAATTTTATCTCCACTTAACATAATGAAACCGCTAACTTAATTTAAACTCAAATTTTGAAATGCTGGGGAGAGCCTTAATGAGAAAGAATAAGTTAGTAGGTGTATTAGATGAGGCTGTTACGTGGCTCCAAAGTAAAAGTTTGCGGAGTGATGCCGGGGTCGCCTACCTATCACTTACCATGCAAATTAAATAATTACAAAGTAGGTAGTACACGGGATGATAACATTTACTCAGGATGATGTTCAAAGTACGAGGCTAAATAAATATTAGCGAGGGATGGAACTTTTATAATTATCGGGGCCTTGTAAACTTTCTTATAAATATTTTAATCATTTTTTAATATGAAACATGTTTTCGGCGGTTACGTCTCTTGCATCTTAATTTTAATCAACTTATTTTATAATTTTCTTTTTTTACGAAATGAAGTTACATAACCCTTTCTATTTAATTCTAATTAGTTACCGTACACATAAGATCGGTGCTTTACTTCCTATAAAATTAATAATAACATTGGCTGCACAACATAAAGAACATCAACCTACACATTACATCACATTGGCGCCCAACGTGGGGCAGAGAACCACACATAATATTAAATATGTTGCAAATCGAGGTTTATATCTAACAATATAAGAAATATGAAATGTTACCAAGCCCATCGTTTGATTAAAATATAACGGTTGCAGAGCAGTTGTATATCACGTCAATTTTTCAGACTTTCGTAAATTGAAAACGCTCACATCACGAGCGAACCTGCACATAATTTTCCAGTAAGATGTATACGTTAAGTTGAAGGTTGCACCTGTGTCTATATATATATATACACTTTTGACACGGTACATTTTTCTAGGTGTCGGAATATACGCCGCTGGCAGGCGCCAACGATTTGAACGGGCGAATGCGAAAACATCGTATGTGTGCCGACATGTAAACAATGAAAGCTAGGACTGACAGTCGTTTAGAAGATATAATTGTCAAACTATTTATACCAAAACAAAATAATTATTTGGCACCGCAACAATCGGATGCGCTGTTATGTTAACACCGTTCTTTCAGCGCAGCGGCGAAGGGAACTCCCTGTTTGTTTTTCGGCCCACGCCTCAGCTACCGATATAGCGCCGGCAGTCGCTTTCTCAAACGTCCACTAAATTTTATTCATAACTTTGGTCATTCATGCTTTGAAAATGTTAGTTTACGAGTCCTACAGAGGAGCCAGTTAGATAAAAAAAAAAATCGGGCCAGTAACAGTTTTGCCCAACATTACACGCCACAACATGTAATTTATAATTTTGTAAACAGTTTTTTTTTTTTTTTTTGGTAGATTTTTACTATGTACGTAATGATCGGGATTTTTTTTTATTACGTGGTGAATATGTCACATACATTTGGTTTAATAAATTTATTTCATAAAACAAGAGCGTTGGCGATTTACATATTTTTACAATACAGTGGAAAACACTCTTCAATTAATAATATATTTTTCTCGAATTTATAACGCAGATTGCTTATATACAAGTGTGTTTGCACAGTAGTAAACACACGAGCAGTTTCGTAATAAAATATCATCACTTAAATCAGACGTTTTAATTATAAATATTAAAAGATTCCAATGTTTTGCCAACGAAATTTATAAATAACGCGAATACCAATTTGACTGCGGAGCTTGAAATAAATAATTAGAATTCATATTTATAAGTAAATTTTGTATTTTATGACATTATAAAAAAATTCAAAATATCGCTAACTTTCGTTGCATTTTGTTTTATAGCTTAAGCCCCTACAAATTTTTTGTTATGCCTAAAATGAGTAATTACTGTATGTTGTAATTACTGTGTGGAAGTACGTATTTGCTTGTTGTTAAAGACACTGGACGTGTTCAGCTTAAACTCAACGTCTGCAACGCTTTTGTAAACAGCAGAAAATAGAAATTCAAAATTTTATTCACGAAAAAAATTTCACGCTTTAATTGTCAATAAAAAAAAATCTCAGGCGATAAAGGGCCCAAGCGACAAACTTTAGCCAAAATATTAACTCCGCTTACGATAGGGGGTCATTATGATATTTTAAAATAAATAAGCCATGCGAGCGCGTGAGGACTTCATCCACGAAGGTGGCGCAGCCGGTTCAAAAACACTACGCAATCCCTTGTGGGTGGGCAACTTAACTCACTCCAGTGATCTAAATGAGCGGGATCAAAAGGGAGACTCCCATAGATCTCGCAGACGTAAGTTACAAAACAGACTCAGGTTTTAAAAATGTAAACAATACGTATCACAAACTCTTTTAAACGGACAGTAAATGGCGCACAAACACTTAACGTTTCACAAGAATCGGACAAGAACCAGCTTTAATTGTAAACAATACGGTTCAGCAGGGAGGGAAAATTCAAATAAAATTAATTAATGTTCATCGGGTCATTTTCGCGAACGGTTGCGTTTCCAATTTTCACATTCATATTCATGTAGTTTTTATAAAATGTTTGCCGAACCTTTTTCGTGAACAGAAATGCCCCCCTTATTATTTTATTTTTACATCTTTGTTCAAATTTAAAAACTGTCACTTTGCTTCTTCTTTAACTTTATCGTCGACCCTTTTTTGCGAGTGGATATTCCAATTTAAATATTCCTGGTGTGGGTGATGTGATAGTGTACAAAAAGAAGACCCTTCACCTAAGAGCCCTATAGTGAAATAGAAAAGCCCTGAAAGGGAAATCTGTAAAGAGTCTTCTGCTGGTCAGCCTCCGGACTACCGTATCAGATAGGAAACCATCTTATGTACTGTCTGGATTTTTTTACTTAAACGCCTATTTAAAATGTATTTTTACAATACATTCCTTACAGCGAATTATGTGTTTAATTTTTTAATAAATGCTCTTGTAACTAAAATAGGCATTAATATTTTTTTATTATAAAACGAAGGAAGAGGAGATATTAATAGCCTAAATTTTTTTAGGCTACCTAAAAGTGTGCCTATTTCTTAGTCTCTGTCTTTTTAATGCCTAAAAGTCCGGGCTTTAGTAGTAATGCTTAGACAGTAAAATATTATGTATCTTACGAATTATAATGTATTTACTAAAAAAATTGAACATATTTTTAAGCAAACTGCTAAAGAGACATATAATTACTTATATGACGGGGAACTTACAGTAATTAATAAATGACGGTTGTACCGTAACACCCTGTATAATATCAAATATAAATATTCCAATATATTTTCTTGTATGTTACAAAATAATAATAAACATATAACATTAGTCGAAAAGATTTAAATTGGATTTGAAAAGTGATATACAGGGTGAGTTTTTTTCGATGTTTAGCATTGGGATCTCGGAAACTAGCGGAGCTAGAGAGACGGTTAAATGGGGAAAGATTTGTAGTTTTAGGAGCCCAGTTTAATACAGCTTTTGTTTTTTTCTTAAAGTTCATGGCTGGCTAGATATTTTGAAAAAACTGATTTTTTATAAATTCGTTAAATGCATATAGCTCGGTTATTCTTGATTTTAGAGAAAAGTTGCAAGACAAAAGTTGTACAGAATTATGTTCTTAATTAAACAGTCGAACTAACTTTTCCATATAAGCTCTTATTTTTCAGTTATGACATAAACGTCAGTTTTTTTTAATGGAAACCATAGTAGGTCATGAGTGAAAAAGAAAGGCCTTTTTTTACCTTTTCAACGATGTAACATTCGATATGGTTATTTAAAAAAACGACGGAGATACGGCAGTTTTTCTCTTTCAAAATTGTTAATATGGTTGGCCATGGAAACAAAAGTTTATTGACAAATGCAAATTATAAACGATGAGCAAATAAAAATTAGATTAGAGTAGGCGGTGCAAAGAAAATGTATATCTGTATTTAAATAAAAAGTACAGTTATCGTAGTAACAGCGAATCACAAGACTCTATTTTGAATTTTAACGTACCCTTAAATTTTAACAGCCTATTAATAAGTTACAGAATAGCCCCTGATGACGGACGTTCTACTAGGAAAGCAGTAAATTCGATTTTAAAGAGGTGTAATTTATGTATTGCAAATAATGGTGGCCTTTTCGAACATCTTTAGAAATATTTTTAATTTATTTTTGTTCTCGATAGTTTAGATTTGTTAAAAGGTTGAAGGTTCTCCTAGGAGGCTATTGAAATATTGAACCATTGTTGGTATTAGAGTTTTGATTCTGAAACGTATGTAAAAAGAAACGGCGAACAAAACGTCAAAGTAATATAAGTGAGCAAATAAAAATCAGATTAGAGTGGGCTGTGCAATGTTTGTGATTAACTGAATTAATTAATGTAATACATTCACGGACTGTCAAATGTTTTGACCTTTTATTTAATCAAAGACATACATTTTTTTGCAGCGCCTACTCTAATCTGATTTTTATTTCCTCACCATTTATGACTTGCATTTGTCAATAAACTTTTGTTTCCATGGCCAACCATATTAACAATTTTGAAAGAGAAAAACTGCCGTATCTCCGTCGTTTTTTTAAATAACCATATCGAATGTTACATCGTTGAAAAGGTAAGAAAAAGGCGTTTCTTTTTCACCTATGGTTTCCATTTAAAAAAACTGATGGTTATGTCATAACTGAAAAATAAGAGCTTATATGGAAAATTTAGTTCGACTGTTTAATTAAGAACATAATCCTGTACAACTTTTGTCTTGCAACTTTTCTCTAAAATCAAGAATAACCGAGCTATATGCATTTAACGAATTTATAAAAAATCAGTTTTTTCAAAATATCTAGCCAGCTATGAATTTTAAGAAAAAAACAAAAGCTGCATTAAACTGGGCTCCTAAAACTACAAATCTTTCCCCATTTAACCGTCTCTCTAGCTCCGCTAGTTTCCGAGATCCCAATGCTAAACATCGAAAAAAACTCACCCTGTATGTAATAACTTGAGTTTCCTTGAAATTGATCAATTTTTAGTAAAAATTAAAAAAATAGTAATATAGTCTGTAGAAAAGATATAATTTATGAGACAAGGTATTTAACAGGTTTTAAATATTTTAGATTGTTTTGAAAGAAGAACTGCTTTCAACCATTGATCATTTCTTACATTTTTATGTCAAAAAATATTTTTCAATGAATAACAGTAATATACAGGTGTCCCATAGCATGAGGTCTCTACTTCCTGTACGTAATCTTTAAACCAAATAGAGTAAGAAATTCTAAAGTGAATCATAAATACAGTGTGTTAAATTTCTATTTTCCAAATAATTACAATTTCAGAAAAGCCAGTTTTTGAATCAACGGTTTGAAGGACTTGTTAGACGGTAGAGGAGAGGAGGAGGCCCAGTTTTGAGGCAGCAGAACTAATTCGGACGACAGTGATATGTTACTTTGGACGTTTATGTCTCTCTTAACAAGAGCTAGAAACTTTATAGGTATATAGAATTTCTTTGACTTATCGATCGGTCGATCGGTATAAGGTATATTAAAAAATATCCCGTAGATGCTATATTATTTACCGTACCATTTATTGTCCAGCAGCTGTTTATTACGTCATTTCATTTTAATAATTATTATTATGTTCTGCTAATTTCAAGTGTTTATTGCAGTGCACTATTAAACATAGAAAAATATTTATTACAATAATTATACCATGGCATTTAAAAAGCAAAAGTTGACGGCTGTCATGTAGCAAAGACGCAACAATGCAATTATGCGCCTTTTTCTTTGGACTTAGCTTGTATAGTTACCTCAAATGTTCTCTTCTGTTTTGAAGTTGAAAAAAGGCTTTAAGCATAAAGGTTTGAAAAACTATTTTATCGTATCGCCACGAACGAATATGGAGCCGAATATGGAAACTAAGTTTCAGATTTTTTTATCTGCTCTTATTTTTTTCTTACAATTTTTTCATTACCCGGAATTGGAATCAAATAACGAAGGTGTTGTCTATAGATAAATAGCACATTTGCTCCTTGCTGCTAATACGAGGGAAGTTCAAATTTGACCTGCATTTTATTTTTTATATTTTAGGTGGAATTAAAGGCCTACTACAGAATGGTTTGGCATTCATCTTGGTAGGCACCAAAGATTTTATAAATAGGTGGATATGCTCTGGAGTGAGAGGTATTGCGACGAACATAAGAGAGAGAAAGCTAGCTCCGATCAGCTGAGTTGGGTCAAAACATTCGTTTGCTACGCGTCTTAGTGCGGCAGTTCTTAAATTGTGATTTTGTTGTGGTCTTACTTTCTCAGATTTAAGTTACTTGTTGTGATTTATAAAGAGTTGTGTTTATTATTTACTTACATTTCAATATTCTTTAACTTCTGTACTTTTCATTTCAACACTAAATTTCTTAATTTTAAGATGGTTTTAATTTGCATAATTTATTCATTTATCCATTGAAAAGTATATCTGATAAAAAGTGGGTCTTATGCGCGGTTGCACCAACTTTTTAAGCAGAGCTTAAATTTAAGTGGTGATTAGACTATAACGTTATTTATAGATTTAGCAAAATGTTAGTCACATTTTAATTGACACTTAAGTTGAAGTTTAAGTGTCAATCAGAATGTATTTGACACTATACTGGCTATATGTTAATGTCACATTCTAAACATAACTTAAATTAAGCCCTGCTTAAAAAGGTGGTGCAACCGGGCATAAAACTTACATTTTAAGTGAAATTACATAAAGAATTTCGAATTTGACCCAAGTCACGTGGTATCGGTATTGTGTGATCTTTGTCAGTCTTAGAGGATGCTCGTTCTACCTTTCTCTCTCTTATGTTAAAGACAATGCTGTCCTATTCAATATGACGCTAAGCTCCATCTAATCTTATTATACCCTTGCTAGGCATACTAACCAAATACTAACTAACGCTGATACTAACTTGTTTGTATCAATTGTCAGTTTTATTAGCCATATTTCAAATTTGGTTGCACAACGTGTAATTATTAAATTTCTTTTTAATGGTGTTAAAGCAACAGAAATTTATCAGAGACTTCAGAGGCAGTTTGGAGGACAGTGTTTATCTCTCAAATCAATCTTTGACTGGGGTAAATCCTTCCATGATGGATGCGAACACTTGACGCTGCCTGTCCACAGCGTCTGCTGTGAATCTGCTGTGAATTCTGAACATTCAGAAAATTTAACCACTTCATCCGGAGTAAGAGAAGAATATCTGTGAAGGAAATGGCTGGAATCTTAAACGTTAGTTTTGGAAGTATACAAATTATGTATGTCCACGACGAGCTTAAATTTAGTAAAGTTAATGGCAGATGACACCTGGGTGCACCATTATGTCCCATTAAGCAAAAATGTTAGCATGGAATGGCGTCACAGAAACTCACCTCCACCCAAGAAATTTAAAGCCCAACCGTTGTGGCAAATGTATTCTGGGATTCCATTGGATTATGTCGACTGACTTGAAGATAAAAAAAACAATTAATGACGCTTATTGTAATGAACTTCTTGCAACAGTCAAACTAGCCCTACGAAAAAAAGACGCGGAGCTTATTCTTCTCTACGATAATGCTCGCCCACCTATAGTTCAGCTAAGCTCAGCTAACAAACGATACATTGGCTGGATTGGGTTGGAAAGTACTACCTCATCCTCCATAGAGTCCATCCAGATTTGGCACCTCTTTGAGTCACTTAAAAAGTTCTTGGGAAGAAAATGATTTTACTTTAATGGGGAAGTTAAATTGCGATGCAAAATTGATTACGTCTTTAGCCGAAAAAAAACATTTTTTTTTCAGCGGGAATACGCGAGCTACCAGAAAGATGGGATAAGTGTATTTTGAATGGGGGGTGTTATTTAGAAAAAAACTGAAAAAAATAAAATGTAGGTCAAATTTGAACCGTCCTCGTATAACCTAATGGCAGATATTGAGCCGATTTTGAACTGTCAGATATTTGAATTGACTGAAAACTGAAGAAAAACTGACGTTCTTTGTGCGTTCAGTTTGGAATCGCTGATAATCCGTCAGTTTTCCCAATTCTTCCTTTTGAGGCAGACATGTACGCTACTGTTAAAAGATAAATTTTAATTCTAAAATGATAGCTTTAACTCAGGGATATCATAAGAAGGATTTAGTAAAACTGCTTAATTTTAGTTACCCGAATTTTTCTGTAAAATACTGACTCAAGAAGTTTAGTATTCTTTAGGTGTAAATTGGTGCTGAATTTTGATGTAAAAAAAAGCTAAATATGCCAGGTCAAATTAGGAAAATTAAAAACGTAAAGCGCAACTTCAAAAGGGCTGAAAATATTCGAGGCGCGTATGCGGGATTTCGCGAGATTGCCGTGGGACCCGTGGAGGTGCATTTATACACCGACAACCGCCACCACACCGGTGAGACTCCAGCGGTCAATGCCAACGGGATGTGACATCCTTTCATGTCACGTCCAGATAAAACCCGTGATTAATGGCCGCAGGTTTATCAAAATGAGATTTTTCTTCGGTAAACAAGACGTAGATGCGGCGGCGTTATGAACTCGCCCGGTCCTGGATTCGCCCGTGCGCCGGTGTTTTCCGTTTTTAATGGATGCAAGCAGGTGAAATCATTTATTAAACGGATTAATGGTTTAACCCGCGATGCGTGGCGCCTTTTTTATTTTCGGGCCGCGCTGTTTGTTTTCATTCCGTCGCCCTCTCTGATTGTGAAAGATCATTTCACAAAAAAAGTGGTTTACGTATTAATTAACGTGCTTGCCCAATATTTGAAATCCATTAGATAGATATTTCAAAAATGTTTATTTGTACCTGCCAACATCAACTCTAGGTATTATTAGTTTCCCAATTTAAAAATCTTTTTTATTTCTACCGCCTGTTACGACATTTCTATTAAGGTCACCAAACCAAGGAAATTTTCTGCAAGGTTTTATAAACAAATTAAATTAAATTGTACATATTCTTTGGACTCTTTCTTTTTTTAAAATCTTCTTCTCTTTGATTGTTCAATCGTATCTTTTCGTAAGCATATAGTATTGTAATTGTGGACATCCACAGTATATGAATATTAAAAAAATATCTGATCGTATTTGGGTATTATTATAGGGTTATTGGAATTTTCTGAATTTTCCTTTTTTGCTTTCGTATGTATTACGATGAAGTGATGCCCCTCAAACAATAAAATTTATATAGCAATAAAAGTATACTTTCTTTAGGTCTTTGAAATATAAACACAATATATAAATAACAAGGGTTTCTGAGCACCGGGCAGAATTTGCATTCTTTTCGCCCGCGGCTATGATTCCGGTCTTTTCAGGATGCTCATAAAACTACCTCTGAATCACTGTTTCGAATAGGTAAGCGGACTAAACAATCAATAACGCTCGAAGCTGGTTGGATTTCCGACCGTATTGTTTTCTACCGAGTGAGTCCTACAAAGTTTTTTCCAATACAGGCAAATAAAGTTCTAATATGAAGATTGTAAATTTCACATTATTATTCCATACTTTTCTACCAACCAAAGAGTAAATATTGATTATACTTTCCACTGTGAATGAAAGCTGTTTAATTACATGACACCTTCTCCATAAAACTTTTTGAAAACAACATCTTTGACTGCGTCGTGCAATTTTTTTCATGTGTAGGGTGTTCGTATATAATTTTATTTCACACAACTTGAACTTTAACAAATACAACAAATTGAATAATAAATAATTGAAATAAACGGTGTCTCTGGTAGGGTAGCGCAGTAACTGATGCCGAAGATGGGGCTGATGCAGGAACTCTTTCATGTCGTCTCGCTTTCTACGGTATTTCTACTCTTTTCTATTCAACGACTGACTTCGACGATGTTGCTAAAGTTTGGAGTGCGTAGGAGCTCTTTCAGGGCGATTCGATTCCTGCGACATTCCTATACTTCTCTTCTACAATAGTTGGCTTTGAAGGTGTCGGTGTAGTGATGCTTCTGACAATGGCTGCACGGAAGGCTTGCAGGTGCTTCTGACAATGGCTGCACAGAAAGCTTACGAGTGTTCCCGAAAATGACTGCTCAGGATGTACACTAAAGCTGAAGCAGTTAGCTCTCTCGCTTTTATAGGACTTTTTCGTAGCATGGATGAAGCAACTCTGTTTCATTGGTCTAAATGTGTAATCGAATTACAGATGACCAGAGCTGTATGTTATTCGACAGGGGCAATTTTTTTGTGCTTATTCCAGGGGTCTTAGCGACCAAATTTGGGTTTCCTATCCTAATTGAGGGCCAATCGTGAACGAATGTGGTTTCACTTTAATAAAACCGTCAAGGAGCGGCTTAAATTTTGTTTATTTGCGACGATCGTAATCGTTGCTTTGTCACGTAATGTCAACATAACACTTCGCCCATACTTGTCTATATGACAATACCTGATGTCAATCTAACATTTCTTAACGTCTGTCATTTTGGTGTTTCTGATATCTTGTCATTTTGACGTCTTGTTGTCATCTGTCATCGTGTCGTGCTTCGTTGGTCGCTAAGCGACGTGCGAGCCCCCACTCATTTTCTTATACTTTTTTTTTTCAACAGTTCTATATTTCGTTATTCTTGTATTGAGATTACGGTGGTTGAAAACTCTATTTTTATTTGCATTTAATCTTTTCAGAAGGTAAGAACTTGTAAGCGTTTGATATTTGTTTACATCTGCTTAAATGTGATCAAGCGTCCAGATCGACTAAAGTATACATTTGACAAGAAAACACAAATTTATTTCCAGAGTAAGTATTTGTTTTTCAACATAGTCTTCCTACTCTACACACTTAGTCCAGCGGTCCTCCGGTACTCTTCGTAAAGTAAGATTGAGTTACCTCCTAGTTTGAACCGAATCTCATTCCGCTCAGCCATTTCTTCAAATTAGGGAACAAGAAGAAATCACTAAGGGCTAAGTCTGACGAGTAAGGGGCATGTGGGCGCAATTTGTAACGTAGAGCATACAGAATTACTTGTGGAAGTAATGATAAATGAGCTGGTGCATTGTCGTGATGAAAAAGCACTTTTCCCTTTATCAAATGTGGTCTTTCGCTTTTGATTTCAGTATCCAACTTGTCCAGTAATGCTGCATAATACTCTCCCATAATAGTTCTCCCTTTCTCAAGATAGTCCACGATTATACATTTTACATCCAAAATACCTGGATGTGGAAGTACTACATTTTTGGATTATCCTTAAGCGTGCTCGTCTTCTACAAATTAGAACGAATATCAAAGAATGTTGCAAAAAGGAAGCAATGAATCATCACCACCTTGAAAGTCTTCATCATCGAAATCAATGGATCCTAACAAATTCTGAATCAATACTATACCCTGTGCTTCTCAGAAAACAGTAACAGCTCCCAGCCAATGGAACTGTTTTTGCCTTTGTCGGAGCACTAGCTTCTATCCATTGTCTTCTATCCATTGAGCTTTTTCACAGATAAATGTCCACTAATTCCTATACCTTCATCATTTCATCGGTTATGACCAACTTTGGCCTTCCAGGACGCTTCTCATCTTGAATCTTTAATCTACGACCACGTTTAAATTCTGCTCCTCACCCTGCTCCTCCTAGCTTCAGAAAATAAACACAGATCGTCATCTATATATCAGGCCGAGAATTATTCACTCCACCTCGTATACCATAAGCCAAGTTCTTATCATGTGCATTCATTGGTCTTAAATTTTTAGGCTGGGTGTTTATTTTTCTTTAGTGATCTTGTATGCTTTTTCTTGAAATTTCATTTCTTATTCTATTTTGGACATTTTGCTACCATACAATACAGCTGCAAGAGCGAAGGTGAATTTCATTGGTAATCAATAATGTTGTGAAACATAGTGAACCGTAGTGTAACATCAGAAAATGTTGCGCAGTAAATTGTGTCCTGCAAACATCTTTTCCATTTATAAAAAAAAAAAAAACTTATTACCAAAAGCCGAACGCAACTTTTTGTAATAAAGCCTGGCTTGTAAAGGTAACATCCCCCTAACAATTAGTTTTTGTGCAACTAAATGACACTCTCATATTGAACAACGTATTTTTTTTTGTACAACATGATTGAACTTGAATAAGACCCTTAGGCTAGGGGTTGGGCAATTATTGCGTTCGTTACCAAAAATGCATGTCGTTGTATGATATCGCGCCCACAAAACAACGCAACTTCAAAGCAACTTTTTAGTTGAGAACAGCAGCAACTTTTGAGCAAAGAAACTGTTGCCCTAAAGTTACTTACGTAGAATAATAATGTGGTCTGGTTTTGGTTTTAGGATTACGTTTCACTATGCCTTTTACTTTAAATTTTGCATTGCTTGGCGATTCAATATGCAATATATGTTCGGATTTGTATAAATATTAATTGAAGACAATTTTATGTTAAGATAATTTTCATTATTTAGTTAAATGTACATGTTAAATTTAAGAATCATTTTAGTTTCAAATTAATAATACCGTCACCGTTCCCAAATGCAGCTGCAGTTCTAAGTACGCGGCCAGTTAGGACATTCCGAAGCCCTTTCTTTGAACTTCGCTGGTCGCTACTTCCTAGTTTAGTTTTCTCGGAGCAACCGGGTTCACATCGGGCCGTTTTAAATGTGCAAGTAGAAATTGAATATAACTTCTTACGGAAAATACTCGTGCATTGTGAAACGGTCTGCATGTCACCCGCAATTTTCGTATATTAAACTCTGTATTTTGAATTTTTAGTCAAGTTCGGACGGGTGTAGCCTTACAGGGAGGTGATACCGCCACTTCGCGTTATATCTTTATTTGTTGATCGTATCTGTGCATTTATTTACTTTTATTAAATTTATTGTTAATTGTTACACGCGAGTTTAATTTCACCGATACAACAGTGACGTGGAAGAGTGGGCAAATCAGTGTATTTGTCGACAGAGATTTACAACCTCTGAGAATCCTGATTTGTCAAGGCCCCAGTTTCGTCTGGGAAGAGCATTCAAAACCGGAAGCTCACACATATGGTCCTTCGAGCCGGATATCAAGTGTGAAATTAATCGTCGCGTCGGCATAGTGTTGTGCAACATTCGACAAACAAATCCAAAACTGCAGTAGTGTCTCCAGGCCAGAAGCAGACATCCCTAGGCAGAAGTCAATCGGAGAATTCAACAGGTGAGTCTCCAATTATATCCTTTCTGTCCCTATTGCATTCCAATCATGGCCGAAACTGAATTAAAAACGCTAAAACTCAAACGCCGCAATTTAACTGCATCGCTGAAAAGATTGCGTCAATATCTTGAAACGCATGATCCAATTGATCCTGCACAACTTCAATCACGTAAATTAAAATTAGAGCAAGTGTTTGAGCAATTTGAAGAAATTCAAACGCAAATAGAAATTCAAGAGGAATTCGATACTCAAGAGGAGGAACGCGATCGTTTTGAAACTGAATATCATAATTTAGCGAGCATGATAAACAGTTTAACATTAAAAGGTAATGTTAGCAGCACCAATTCAAGCAAAATAAATTCAAAAGATAACTTAGGTCAGGTAAAATTGCCTAGGATTAATTTGCCTACCTTTACGGGAGATTACGAGGAGTGGTTTCCGTTTTTCGATACGTTTCAAACATTGATTCACGTTAATGAAAATATTTCGGACGTACAAAAGTTTCAATACTTAAAGAGTTCTTTGAAGGGCGACGCCGCGAATATTTTGCACTCATTAGAAATATCTGCGAGTAATTATGAGGATGCTTGGCAAATGTTAATAGACAGGTACGACAATAAACGTTTAATAGTACACAAGCATATTCAAGCGTTACATGAATTAACACCCGTAACAAAAGAGAGTCATACGCGCATCAGATCTCTCCTCGACGGCATGTTGAAGCACGTTAGGGCATTAACAGCATTAAAGAGACCCACAGAACATTGGGACGATATCTTAATATATTTAGCTATCACAAAATTGGACCACACTACCATAAAAGAGTGGCAAGCGGAGGTACCAATTAACGAATTTCCGAAATTTAAAACGCTTACAGATTTCTTAGCAAAGAAATGCAGCACCTTAGAAACCAGTTCGAAGGCGTCCGGTCATAATTCATCGTCATTATCGAAATTTCATCCGCCAACTAAGGTATCTTCTTATGCAATAACAAACAACTCGACATGTGTGATTTGCAGTGAAAATCACCGAATCTATCGTTGCAACAAATTCCTAGAATCTACTATAAATCAGCGAACACATCAGGTCAAGTTGAAGAATTTGTGTTTTAATTGCTTGCAGCCAAATCACTCAGCAGCACAATGCAAGGCTGGTACGTGTAAAACTTGCCACAAAAGGCACCATACATTGTTACACTCAGAAAGGCAGTCATCTGAAGGAATTCCAATATCTACTCCTTCTACAAGCATCACAAATCATAGTGTCAGCGTCAATTTATCAACACAAACTCTCTTATCAACAGCAATTGTTATGATCCGCGATAAAATGGGACGTTTTCATCGTTGTCGCGCACTACTAGATTCCGGTTCCCAATCGCATCTAATCACAAGGGAATTGGCAATTAAATTAGGTCTACCCGTTGATTCTACACGAGTGTCTGTATCGGGAATCAATCAAACGGCTTCTCAAGTTACTCAAAGTGTACAAGTAGCAATAAAATCTTTAAATAGTGGATTTCAATCGAAGATTAACTGTCTGATTTTGAACACCATTTCTGAGCGTTTACCACAAGCTACATTTTCGAGATCAAACTTTCACATCCCCAAAAATCTAAAATTAGCCGATCCTGAATTTCATGTATCGCGAAGCGTGGATTTATTAATTGGAGCTGAGTTATTCTTTCATCTGCTTTGTGTTGGTCTGATCGACAACGGCAAAGGCCAACCCATCTTACAAAAAACGTTATTAGGTTGGATAGTGTCAGGCACGTCATCATCTGCACATTCATACGCACAAAGCTGTTGCAATCTTTCCACAATTGAACGCATCGATCTCCAGTTGAGCAAATTTTGGGAATTAGAAGCAATATCGAGCACACCTATTTTGACACCCAACGAAAAGATCTGTGAGGAGAACTTCATGCAAACGCATACCAGAAACCCAGAAGGACGGTTCGTTGTTTCGCTTCCCATAAAACCAAATGCACCACCGCTAGGTAATTCACGGGATCAGGCTCTTCGGAGACTACACGCTCTAGAGAAGAAATTAGAACAACAACCGGCATTAAAAATTGAGTACGCAAGTTTTTTACGAGAATACTTGGATCTGGGTCATATGAAAAGGTTAACTCGGAAGGAAGCAGCTCGCACCGACATTAATCACTTTTATTTGCCCCATCACGCAGTGTGTAAAGAAAACAGCATCACTACCAAGGTCAGAGTGGTGTTTGATGGGTCCGCCAAATCCTCTACAGGGCATTCCCTGAACGACACGTTGCTAGTGGGTCCTAAACTACAACAAGACTTATTCGACATAGTCGCGAGATTTAGGACTCATCAGATAGTAATCACGGCCGACATCGCAAAGATGTACCGTCAGGTTCAAATAGCCCCATCACAAACTCCATTACAGCGCATACTATGGAGAGAAAATGTCCAAGATGAAGTGGAAACATTTGAATTAACAACGGTTACTTACGGGACATCCTCTGCATCGTACCTAGCCATCAAGTCACTACAGCAACTGGCCCTTGATGAACAAGAGGAATACGCTGTAGGTGCCAAAATAATTCTACGAGACTTCTATGTGGATGACTTGCTGACCGGAGCGAACACATTGGAAGAGGCAAGAAACATTCGAGACGAAGTCAACGCTGTGCTTCTAAAAGGTTGCTTCGAGCTAAGAAAATGGTCCTCGAACTGCGGTTCTCTATTAGAAGACATTCCCGATTCACCAAGCCAAAATCACGTCATCAATTTCGAGAAGAACGAAGGGACAAACACGCTTGGTCTTCAATGGAACGTGAGCAAGGACAGCCTACAATATTTTGTGCAATCTTCTAAGCCACGACAGAAAATTAACAAAAGATTTGTGTTGGCAAGAACAGCCCAGATCTTCGATCCCTTAGGTCTAATTGCTCCAATCATAATTGTAGCAAAATTATTTATGCAGACGTTATGGGAGCTGCAGCTAAATTGGGATGAATCGTTACCAGGTAATCTTCAGACTAAATGGATTCAATACGAAAGGGAATTGGAAGATATTAATCGTATTACAATATCAAGGAACGTCATAGGAACTGAAAAGCCAAGAGTAATCGAAATGCATGGCTTCTGTGACGCAAGCGAAAAGGCTTATGGCGCGTGTCTATATTTACGTGTAACTGATTCCAAAGGAAAAGTGACGAGCAATTTACTCTCCTCAAAATCGCGAGTGGCACCTTTGAAAACCATTTCCCTGCCCAGATTGGAATTATGTGGAGCCCTGCTATTGGCTCAATTATCAAATAAAATAAGGAATTCCATTGATCTTCCACTCAGCAAAATCTACTATTGGACGGACTCCTCCATAGTACTCTCATGGCTTAATGCTTCAGCAAAGAGCTGGAAGACATTTGTTGCCAACCGCATTAGCGAAATTCAGGAACTCACCAATGTTTCCGATTGGCAACATGTGAGTACGAAAGATAACCCTGCCGATATCTTATCGCGTGGTGCAAGACCCAGTATGCTGCAGGAATCCTCCTTGTGGTGGACAGGCCCGAAATGGTTGCAAGAAGATATATCAAGGTGGCCCAATCAAGGCAAAATTTTTAAATCTTTTGACGAAACGCCCGAGAGAAGAATCGTTCAAATATCCACAGTGTATATAAACCTGTCTACAGAAGCATTTTTAGCGGCGTTAAAGCGCTTCATGTCTCGTCGAGGAAAGGTATTAAACATTTATTCCGATAACGGAACACAATTCACTGGCGCCCGCAGAGAGCTGAACGATTTGAAGCGTTTAATGAATTCTCAAGATAATCTCACCAGAATTCAAGATTTTTCCAGTCAGGAGAACATAAAATGGCACTTCATCCCGGCTAGGTCGCCCCATTTCGGAGGAATCTGGGAAGCGGCCGTCAAATCCGCTAAGCAACACCTTATTAGAGTTTTGGGCAAAACATCATTAAACTATGAGAAAATGAACACTATGTTAATCCAAATTGAAGGCATTCTAAATTCCAGACCGTTGACACCTATGTCCAATGATCCTAATGATTTGTCCTTTTTGACCCCATCGCATTTTTTAATTGGAGACTCAATGACATCTATTCCTGAGCCTAGTTTATTACATGTAAAGTTAAACTCATTATCTCGCTGGCAGTACGTTCAGCAGGTTAGGGAGCACTTTTGGAAAAGATGGTCAAAGGAGTATTTAAGCCAGCTACAACCCAGGAATCAATGGAAGGTATCCTCCAATGAACAGCTGAAGACCGGCGATATGGTACTGCTTCATGAAGACAACTTACCCCCGTTGCAATGGGCAATGGGAAGAGTGCAAGAGGTATTTCCTGGCAGCGATAAAGTGGTTCGAGTAGCAGACGTGAGGACATCCAGAGGACTTCTACGCCGAGCTGTCGCCAAATTGTACAAGATTCCCATTGAATAAGTGTATGTGAAAGTGACTTGTTGAAAGCGAGTTCTTTCAAGGCGGGCGGTATGTTCGGATTTGTATAAATATTAATTGAAGACAATTTTATGTTAAGATAATTTTCATTATTTAGTTAAATGTACATGTTAAATTTAAGAATCATTTTAGTTTCAAATTAATAATACCGTCACCGTTCCCAAATGCAGCTGCAGTTCTAAGTACGCGGCCAGTTAGGACATTCCGAAGCCCTTTCTTTGAACTTCGCTGGTCGCTACTTCCTAGTTTAGTTTTCTCGGAGCAACCGGGTTCACATCGGGCCGTTTTAAATGTGCAAGTAGAAATTGAATATAACTTCTTACGGAAAATACTCGTGCATTGTGAAACGGTCTGCATGTCACCCGCAATTTTCGTATATTAAACTCTGTATTTTGAATTTTTAGTCAAGTTCGGACGGGTGTAGCCTTACAGGGAGGTGATACCGCCACTTCGCGTTATATCTTTATTTGTTGATCGTATCTGTGCATTTATTTACTTTTATTAAATTTATTGTTAATTGTTACACGCGAGTTTAATTTCACCGATACAACAGTGACGTGGAAGAGTGGGCAAATCAGTGTATTTGTCGACAGAGATTTACAACCTCTGAGAATCCTGATTTGTCAAGGCCCCAGTTTCGTCTGGGAAGAGCATTCAAAACCGGAAGCTCACACAATATACATATAATATTGTAATGGGTAGTATTGTAATGCATAAGTTTGTTCAACTTTAATTATACATTGGTCAGGGTGAGTACTTTTTTCTTGTTTGTCGTTAAATCTGTTTATTAGGGGCAAAGCAAATTGTATCCCCCTCTGCCTTAGCCATTGATTTCGAGCGGCGAAGTTTCAGAAGCTTAGAGTTAAATGATCAGGAGAGGTCCGATGTAATCCGCAATCTGTGTAGTTTAGAACTGAGGTAGATCGCCGTTACATAGATGTCTTCAACCTCGGCGACCTGGCTGCGCTCTTAAATCTGTATCATAGTGAATCCAGGGCTCTAACGGGAATAATCCGTTTAACCTGCACCGACATAACTTTCCCATTTCGCAGCGGTTCCGGACAGGCTGCGCGGAGCTTTTGAGTGCGATTAACTTTACTGGCATATAACTTGATGATAACTGTCATTAAAAGCTTCACGGTTATGGAGGCGAGGAGTAAATTGATTAAGTAAAGCTGGTCAAGTGTTAATAAAAGTGGCTTTTTTCAGCCGGTCTGTGCAGTTTCAGAACGTTGAATAGAAAATCGCGGCTAGTGCTCTCCGGAGCTCGTTTCCACTCAGTTGCCTTCTTCATTACCTTGGTCTATCAAATTCCCGCAGCGCGCTGTCTTATCTCCTGGCCGTTTACCTTCATCGCTACCTCGGCACTAATCCTCGCGTCCACTATTCTGTTCCGGCCTGTAATTCTCGCTATCACGTTCTGCCAGTCCCTGCTTTACACTCGGTTGACCGCCGGTCTCGGCTCACGTTACGTGCTCGAATAGGTATGCTGGAATGGTTTGGTTACAGAGGCGATATCCACAGTTGGGATTATTTCCTCGTGTCCCCGGCGGCTACTTACCGCACTACTTACCCTCCGGAGAGCGCGGCATGAATGCAGCGAAAGAATAATACTCTGTTTGTCCATTTCCAATTTCGTCAAATGTTCGGTAACCGTAGATAAAATCAATTGCCTCCTCGTCTTTGTGGCGCAATGTGATTTTCCTATATATCACTGTCCCATTTCATCTTATCTCCCACAATAAAGCTGTAAATTCGGGCCGTAGACATATATCTGGTGGATGTCGGGTGCGTGACACGCATTTGCTAATTGCTTTACTGAATGAAGACGCAACGCAGGACCAAATCCGTGATGATTGATTACTCCTATAGGTGGGATCATAAACATGTCATTCACACTCTTCACCTTACTCTCCTGCATTTCTTTGTGTGCTCGTTTCGTTACCGAAGAACACGTTCCCGTAATAATTACCACCGCTCAAAAAGGGTTTCCTGATAGTTTCCCATAGACAATCAAATTTTTTCTCCACCGCCGAGGCTTATTTCTCTTATGTTGATGATTAATGGATCGTTTATCAAAGTAATCAAGCTCTTTACATGCGAACCCTTTATGTCAGTCAGCCTCGACGGCAATTGTTTCCATTGTCTGTACTTGGCTCGGGATCAGAGGGGTGCACCTTATGCGCGTGATTTAATCCGCCCAAGGCTCGACACCTGAGTACATTGGCCGCGGGGATAATGGCCACTAAAACTAAATGGAATGGTCCACGGCCCTAATGTGATGTGCAATCACTGTACACGTGAGCACATCTGGCACTAGGTAGTTCGCTGGGGTAGAGTACCCGCTCTTTGTCTGAATGCATATGCATTGTATCCCACCTCAAGTCACCCTCGTCCGCCATCTGTCAGTCACCGGTACACCCCTGCAATCCAATTTAGAAGTGATTGCGATCTGCATTTTACCAATCGATAGAAGCCACATCTCTGCACTTTATCTTTCAGTGCGTTATGCAATTTGTTTAACAATGGTGACTATCCAAATCCATTTAGGACATCTCTTTACTAAACTCACACTTTTTTGCACTCCTGCATTCATCTATACCATTTCCAACTAATACGTCTCAGTTCATTACTTTCAATCAAATTTTCGTCGTGCGAAGTCATCATCAGTATCCATGATTAAAGACGTCTTAAGTAAGGCGAAGGTCCTTAAAAGAAAAAAACAAGCAACACGTATTTCTGAATCTATATTTTTATTATTATTCAGATTGCCACCCAAACGTCCTGAAATTTGAACAAAACTGGTGACTACAAAACATTAACATTTGTGAAATCTAACATAGAAACGAAAACGATTAGTGGAATGAAAACACATTTGATGGGCTGAAAAAAGGACAAGTGTAGATGGTGTTTTATAGAGTATATATAGAGTATATAGAGTATATATAGTAAACGATACCATGCAAATTGAAGTACAACTTCATGTGGCAGACCCAGGAAGTTCGTTGGGTGGACGAGATATTTCTGGAGGCAGCCTGGGTAGAGTTCTGTGAGGTTATGCAGCGGTTTCACAGAAAGTCGAACGCTCCTTTAACTGCAAGGCATTGGCCGGTCCAGGCTAATTAAACCGGGAGAAAAAGTAGCTTGAATACCTTGATGATGGCTGAAGGATACGCCTCAAATTACAGATGTTAAAGTTGATTACGGTGACCTGTTACAACAGAACCTGAACTCGGAAAAAAACTGTAGTGGGTGAAGTGTTTTAAGTGTATTTCATATTGACCTTGGAAAGCAAGAGAAGCTCCTTCTCCCCGAATGGGATTTTTCTAACCGGAAGCTTGAAAACAAGTAAATGGAAAAAAAGGTGACCAAGTGAAAGGAAATTGTAGGTTAAGGATTTATGAAATACCAGGAAAAAAAGTAATATCTTGAAGACCTTAGAAACGTGCATATCGAATTGAAAAGAAAAATAATTTCCCTCCAGTATGTTCCGTAGTAGAGTGATTCAAGTTCTTTCATATTCTTTTAAATAATAATTTTGTAGTAGTTTGCTTCGTGGTTTGCTAAAATGAAAATTAATGACGCCAAAGTAACTTTAGTAATTAACAACGTATTTGTTTCGTATAAATTAATGCGTACGTTTTGTTATCCCCAAATTATGCAGTCTCAACCGAGATTATGGAAGCTGCTTAATTCAGAGCTGATGGTTAAATTGCGTCCGGAAGTGGCCCTTGAACATTGAAGCAGAACAGTCGTGTTCGAACATCAGGTACAAGTTCTAATAAGCGGGTCTGCCGACACGAGTGACGCCTTGCGGCAGAGCCGGGAAGTGTGGAAATTACCTCATTTATTAGGTAAGGGTGCGCGACCTCTGCTGCTGACACCTCTCCTTTGCACCTGCTGCCGAGTATTATTGAGTTTCCAGTAGAAGAGATTATTCAGAACCGTAATGGAAAAATTTATTTACAAATATTGTTATGTGCCATCAAAAGAATGTATTCTGTTTTGTTTCCTATTTCTTTAAATTATTATAGTGTCTTCAAAAATTATTGATTGCATGCTTATTTTAAAATTATGTAATAAGAAGAGCTGGTATGAAAAGTACGAGTATATTATTATAGTGGTGACGACTAAAATTCGAATATCCAGATGGCGCTTCCTTTTCATGTGTCGACTTTGATCCCTGTTTTATGACCTGGAGGAAAGCAAATTAGGGCAAGAGCTTATTTATTGTGGTCTTGCAGAAATTCTGCCAACATGAATTTTAAATCCAATAAATTCCAAGTGAGAATATTTACTTACCGGAAAAACACTGGAATTTGTTAATAAATTAAACTCTTTGTTTGGCGGAAACAAGGACGCTTTGACGCCAATGGCTCGCTCGCACGTATGTAATTATCTTTAATGAGCGTATGATGTAGACGCAAATAAAATTACTTGGACTACGGTTCTGTCGGAAGAGGTTGTCCGTGTCAGCACAGAATGGCGTCAAGTAAAGTTGTGCTTAGCGGTCAGTTTGATAGCTAGGTTATATGCTACGGCGTTTTGTCCTCGACATTAGAGAATTTCCAATATTACTTTGCACGATTACAAAATCGAAAATACTTTGGAATTTGTTCTTGTTAATAATTTAAAATTTTTAGTATCAAAAGAGATTCTGAAATGTTTCAAAAATTTGGGAGAATTTTTTTTTCTTTTCCTGTGTAATAATTTTCCATTCTTGCAAATGACAAGATATTATTGAAAGTTGTGGAGAATTTAAGAGGAAGGAGTAAATAAGAATGAAAGAGACTAAAATTAAAAAAAAGACAGGGGGTTTTACAGTGCAAAAAAAAGTAGACCAACACTTAAGGTTAGACTGTATAGAAAGACTAAACAAAGAGGGTAAAAGAAACTTTAAATTTCGTAATTTAAATTGTTTTATAAAGCAAAATTTACCCTAACGAAAACCTTTCTTCCTTAAAAGTGGAAAACGTATTTACTTTTTTCCCGGATTTAAATGAAAATAATTAAACTCTTTACCGTAACGAAATCGTTCGTAAAATCGTTCGACAGAAGGAGAATTCCGGGGCGTGAATCGTTTTTTAAAGGATTGATGGGACACAATAAATGTTAAAAGAGATCAAGTTCTATCAGCGCCGCACCTTACGTTACAAATCTAATCTGTGTTGAATTGGGTATTTGTCACAGGATTCGCGTTCGTTGCTTTCAATCGATGAGGGTCGACGGAATTCGAAAACTCATCACACACCTTCGACGGTAATCTCAGTTTAAATGCCAATAATTCTTTTGTTCTTTGACTTTTCGTCATTCATAGAGAGATTTATCGAGATTGCGTTTTAAAAGATGTTTTCGATTTTAATTTCGGCTTTCGCTAATGCGAATCTAATTTAAAGATCTCGCTTTTGTATATGAAAACTTATGAAGGCGAACACTTAATTATTATTTGCATCTCATAAATAATAATCGGCGATTCTTCCAATTTTTCTAAGTATTGGCCAAAAGTGTAAACATTAAGGAACCATTTATTTTTCCGCTGTTGTATTATTATTACACGAACAATTATCAGTATGTTGTCCTAGTTTGTGTATTCTACCTATGATCGTAAATAAATTATTCATTGTGGTGCGCTGCTTACAGTGGTGTGACGTGCTCAGTTTATCTCTTCTCTTCAAAGTAGGTAAACTATTAGGGAATTTTAAATATTATATCATGCAAGTGCATTTCTTTCGGCACTAATAATAATATGTGTATAAGTTTTTTTTTTGTTTAGATAAATCAATGTTCTTTTAGATTTATTTTATAGATTGACAAAAATCCCACTCGCTATTAACCTCCCCATAAAGCCCCGAAGATTAAGGTATTTAAAATGCGGCAAGTATACCGGAAATTAACTAATCTGTTTAGCGGTCGTTCCAGTGAATAACCTCTAACCCAGAGTCCCTTATGTCATCAAGACGCGGCTTTTATAGACACCGCCAGTAACTTAGTCAACTCCCCCGTGATTCACCTGAAGCAGGTTTTTAAACTCGGATGTCCTGACCCGACCCCCCCATCCACTTTTATTAAGACCCGTCGCGAACTCTTTTCGAATTTAAGTGAGATATTCGTTTCGGAAAAAGTGTGCGTTCCCCCCTCAAGTGTGGATTGGTAATTAAATAGTAAATTGGGCCGTTATGTAACACGATACATATTATACGAGCAGATCCTAGGATACAAATTAAACTAATCAAGTGGCCATAACTGGCCAATGTCCGTAGCTATATCAGGTTCAACACTAATTAAGGGGCCTGTTCATTATAACATGGTGGTAATTTATTGAATAATAACCGAGAAATCACCTACATAAATCTCTATTAGACTCTAGTGTTTCAATATGGCCGCGAATAAAAACTCATGGCGCCAAGGAATAACCTCTTAGATAAATTTAATTACTTTGTTGACTCTTCTATGATTAACTAAACATCGTGCTTGTAACATTTACACTGTACACATAATATATCTAGTCCAGTACTAATATTTGACATTGACATCCAATGCTTGGAGAATTTGTGTTAGACGAATTAACTGTTACGCCAATATCGGAATGATGAAATATTTAAACAGGCAAATAGAACAATTATCACCTGTAGAAGCTTTCATAAAAAGAAATTAATATCGCCAGCCAATTTAATATTAGTATACCTTTTGTTTATATGTTTTAATACGAGGGAACATTCGTATGTAATTTGCCAATACATGGATATTCGTCTGTTTACTTACCATTTGTTAAAAAAAATGTTTTTGTAGAGGTTTGAGTATAAGTAAGCTTCTAGACCAAAGAAATAATTTCCATGTCAAAGAATAGGTGTTCTTCAAGAGAAGTCGGCACGTTTGATTTTTGCCGAGTAGTTTCGTTGACCTGGAACCAGTTGTCCCTTTAAATTGGCGTGGCGAAATACGCGGGAAACTAATTACACAATGGCGTCGGCTAGCGCAAGGCGTGGCGTACAGTTTTCACTAATCAGATTACCTGCCCATTGTCGCTGTGCCGAAAACACTAGATTAATACACGAAAGGATATTTAAATTGACGCAAATCTTTTCTCTTGTCTCATTTACACTTCCTTTTTTCAAGTGTCCCTCTTCTATAGTACGTATAGCTATGATATTTACCTTAGGATAATACAAAATTAAATTTTAAAAGGCAAAATTGCCATAAACAGAAACAAATAAAAAGACTCTTAATTTTTGTAACTCGGGTGACACAGTGTAAGATATATAGACAGAGTATATAAATTATATTAAAAATAAAAATGATACCATGCAAAGTGAAGTACAACTTTACGTGGCAAACCAGGAAGTTTTTTGGGTGGAGGAGATACTTCTGGATGTAGCCTGGGTCTGTGGGGTTATGCAGCGGTTTCATAGAAAACCAAACGCTCCGTTAACTGAAAGGCTTTGGCCGGTCTAGGCTAATCAACCCAGTAGAAAAAGAAGACTTGTCCACCTTGATGATGGCCGAAGGGTGCGTCTCAAATTGCGGACGTTAAAGTTGATTTCGATGAACTGTTACAAGAGAACCTGAAAACAGAGAACAGACTGTAGTTGTTGAAGTGTTTTAAGTGTGCGGAAATGGAACGTTGATTAAAATTTTTTAATAAAAAACACCGAACACAGCTTTTAATTTTGAATTAAGAATTGATTTTTTTTAATGAAATTACAAATTTTAAAAGTGTCGTAAGCAGAAATGTGAGGTTAGAAATTAGAGATTTGTTTAATGCAAACAAGAGATTGTAGGTACTTAGCATTATATGAACGTAACAAAAATCTTTGCTGAGGTGAAGAAGTTCTTCTTTTGGTACTTACATTTCAGTTCAAAGTAAAATTTCACTCCAAACTTTGAACAAACGTTTTCAATGCGCATGTCTGCCAACTTAAAATTTGTGAACTGGATTGTAACTTATAAAATTTTAGAAAATGTGACTGTGGATCGTTGCATTACCGGCAATCCTCGTTGGCGATCGCTGAGTTGAGCGCACAGAAAATAATGGAGGTAACGGTAGGACAACAACCATAAAAGGAACGGGAGAGGCCGGATCGAGAGAATTTTAAATAATCTTCGAAAATCTTTGATTTGAACCATGAATTCTTCAAATTCTAATAAATTAAAAATTAAAATTTTAATAAATTAATGAATATGATTTATTTTAAAGAAGCAATTTTATTTTAATTCAGAAGAGCGAACGTTTATTTTAAAAAGTACATTTGAATCAAGAACTTTGAACTTTAAGAGGATGGTTCGAGTGCAAGGTCGTCAGTTCTTGGTTATTTAAACAAACGCCTGCAGTCCAGGATAAATAATTTAAAAAAAATTAAATCAACGAGAAAGTAAACGTGCGAATGAGCTTCTCTTTCTCATAAAAGAAGATATTTGTTTGTGGCAAACAAAGGTGGGAGTAATTTCTGGTTAATATAAAAGAAAAATTAACTGAAGAGGAAAAGAAAAGACCCAAGTTCTCGGACAAACTAACAGAGAACCAAAAGAAAAAATGGAGGAAAATTCTCAATCTTCTCTACACAACGACATTTTTCAAAATCATTCAATTTATTCTCCATTACACAGCAAATTTTTCATTAAGCCATCATTTTCAAAATATTTAATTGCCCTCCCTTACACTGTAGTATGTAGAAGATGTGTTGTCCTTTTCTCAGTGAAATTTTGAATTCTGTCAAAAATAGAACGAATTCTTTCGCCGCAGACGAATAAATTGCAAGAAAAAAGTCGTGGGTATTGTTGCATATGTAAAGGAATTTTTATATCGAAGTAGTTTGCATTATTTTTAAGGGTATTTTAAAAATAGAATTCAGAAATTTGCACGCCCGAGTAATATTGGATCGCCGCCAAGTTGTCGCAATTCATCATCCTCTAATATCTATACGTAAGTTTTAAGTGTACGTTTCGCATTACCTTAGGCGTGCTGCGAAACAGGAATAAAGGTGGCATCCGAAATGAATTCGCACACGTTCGAAACGTGTGCAAGGATCCGTCGGAGCAGCCTGGGGTTTTAGTTTTCGTTTTACGGTGTTATTTTAGAATGTGTTTAACATCAACGAAATTACCTTCGTATCAAACTGCAGGAGTTCGCTATTTCTTAACGGTTTGTTTATTTTATCCCGGGCTAATTGTATACAAAACATTAAAATAACGATATAAAATATCTTCCCAGGTTCGTGCTTATAATGTTTTCTTGTAAATAAAGTTAACCATAAAAATGATTAAATAATTTGACAAACAAATCTAATTGTGGATTTTGGCAGCGGATTTATTTTTTTTTAATTAATCATTTTTATTGCCTGCTCGTTTAAACATCACATTCTTTTTTTTTTTTTTCGTACAATAGATACACACTGTCGACGTTCAGAATCAATTTAAACTGATTCTGGTTTGCCTTTATTACCTGTTGATTGATAAAATAACTCTTTTCTTTACTCGTAAGAGAAATTGATTCAGATTTGCATTGATGGATAAAATGATAAAATAATTCTTTTCGTGTGAGCTTTAGATTTTGGTTATTGTAATTTGAGGAAATCCATTTGGTTCACTTAATATTATTTATTGATCGATTTATAAATAATCATTTCATCCGCTTCACCTATATTTATATTCGTTCACCTAACCTGACAGATCCCGCACTCGGACCTAATGTCGATGTATTTTCAGACCGGAAACAGCCGCCGTGTGTGAGGTTTATGCACAACTAATACACACATGAACATTTTTACAGATACGCCAACCTATATATCCATCTATAAATATTATCTGTTGACGTCCTCAGCATTTTCGCCGTAGGTTTTCAAACAAACACAACGATTACGTACGCCGGGTATAACGAGCGGGGGCTTAACTTTGTTTTATTACAAACAACCGACCGGGACAATAACTGCGCTGAAAGGAATGCGATTAATATCCGTCGGCGACTTTTCTGTTTAATTTTCACCTGACATAAGTCGTCCGGAAGGTAATAAAATCGGGCCGAAACGTCGTAAAATCTCGCGAGCCCGTTAGTTTAAATGAAATGTGCCACCTGTCGTTTTTTGGAGGAAAAATGTGATTTATTTCGAGTTTTTCCGGGCCTTTTACATAATTTACAACTAAATTATTAGGAGAACGCATAAAATATAAACATTTTCTTTCATCTAGTCTCTACATGACACCTGCTTGCAGCGTAAAATAAAATAATAAAAATACATCTTGTATATACCGATTGTTTCAATTAAACTTGAAAAACAGTAGAGGTAGTAGGACCGGAGCAGAGGTAGTAGGACCGGCTATATTAAATAATAAAATAAAAGTTGAAAAAACGAAACGTTCGCCTGATCACTATACCACGTCTATTTCACTGTTTAATTTGGTCATGTTACTGTTGTTGAGATTCCTTGATAAAGTGATTTTGGAATCACTTCAAAAGGATTCGTTAGTTTACAGTTACCAGTCTTCTGGTTCGTTTTCTCTTATATTTTTCGATTACTGCAAAATGGCAGATGTGTGTGCCCTACGACCAAAAATCGATGTTCTACACACTCAAACATATCTTCTGCCACTAACTGTCTCCATAAGGATATTAAAATGCAGTTTTTGTTCTGACCCCCACTGTTATCTGGATAAACAGTCAGGTGTCTGGGCATGCTCTTTTAAAGTATTTGTAAATACAACTAGCAATTTCCTCATTTCTTCTTTTGGTTATATTTTCAGATCACAAGTACAGCCTCAATCAAAAGTAATGAAACGTTCAAAACCGAAACGCTGTAGTCAGAGTGCAACGGTGCCGAGTCAGAGAGAGCGCAACGTGTTGTGGATGGGTCTTCTGACTTCGGAAACATTCGTTCGCCTTAAGGCTTCATCTCACTCGGTATCTTCTCTCTCTGACTACAGCGTTTCGGTTTTGAACGTTTCATTACTTTTGATTGAGGCTGTACATGTATATACCTATAGCCTTTATTTTTAATACATACAATCATGTATGCCTGAGTTATAAACCCAAGCTTTCCTGAGATAGAAAGCAGGTCCTGTTGTCAAATTGGGAACAGGAAGTGCTTGTTGTAAGTCTAATGACATTACGTAAGTGTTTTGGGAGTGTGCAAGTTGCACTGCATTTTTGAAGCTTTGTTGCATTGCTTCTGCACGTCTCTGATGCAATTCGAGTTCCACTTGCACTTATTTGCAAACGTCTGTTTTATCCTTATTATTCGCTAGTTTTACATTCAATTCATCACGTATTTTGCGGGTATCATTTCTGAGGAGCTCGAAACCAATATTGAACTCCCTGAAAACAAATTCTTCTGTATTTATCTTGGCTGACAGAATATTTTTATCGTCGCAGCAAGGCTTATAGTAGTAATATGAAATAACGTTAAATTCTTAACTGATTCCCACTTTATTTTCTTATAGTAGTCATGGTATAAAGAACTTATTGATAAGTCGTGGTCAATATAGGTTTTACCTAGATTTTTCTTTCGACTATAATGACTACTATATTTAGGGATACTTTGTATGCGATCTTTGATCTTTGGCAAGCATCTTCTGATATCTTGTTAGGGCGGTTAACGTGTTTGCCTCTTTGATCTGCTCTTGATGTTGTTAAGCCTTTGCTGAGTTGTTGCTGTAATAACTGAATTCTTTTTTGAGACTTTTGCAACCTATGGATAGAAAGGAATTCTTTTTTTACATATTCTCACGTCACGTCCGTCAACTTTCACAAAATCGTTAACGCTATAGTTTCGTCCAGAAACTACTTTTTTTTGTTTTCTTAAGGTCGTTTTGGACTATCCTATTTCTTGTACAAGATTTGGTTCAATTTCTCCAATAAAAATTTAGAGCTGCACTTACCATTTGGAAATAGAACATGTTCTATTTTTCCCGGTAGTTTTTAATTCAGTTTAAATTTTGATGCAACTTACAGCATAAATTAAATTGTTTAAAAAATAGACTCATATCTTGTACCTACAAGAAATAGGGTAGTGTAAAACGGCCTTTAGGGTGTACTCGTTTTTTAGAATGTTGTTTCATGTTATAAAATAAATAGGCGTTTTATTTGTGATAGTCAACCTGGAGCCCAAAAATCATCAAAGAACTTTCTTTCAATACCTTGAAGGAAGCTTCGCCATTTATTTTTACAAGTACAGGGAAGGACCTAAAACTCCTGATTTTAGTTTCTTGCCTTTTCTGGTTATGTATGTATCATCAAGATCTTTACGAATTTTTCTCCGTTTTGATTGCCCCGTATACTTTTTTTCTCCATCTGCTTTGATGTGTTTTCCCGGTGTTGGAACATTAGTTTGTTGTGTTTGTACCTGAAACAGAATAAACTACAAAGTAGTTAAAATAAATTGTTAATTATATTATTTTCAGTAAAAAGGTGAAGACCTTTCACTATCATCACTGTCTACTTTGTCTCTCAAACTATCGTCTGAATTTCATACTTTCTCATTTTCGCCTTCGGAATCACTAAAAAGAATACTTATCGACTCAACGTGTTGGTCAGTCATGATGGTGGCTTATAACCTTCTTGTGAAATTCTGAGTTGATTTACAGAAATCTGAAGAAATGCACCAAAGCAGTGCAGTCATCTATTGACTAATAGCGAACATGCTTTATGTGTGGCTTGTATCGTTGTTGCCAAATTAGATCATGTAAATAACTCAATTTAAAAAAATCAGTGGCTTACACGCTTTTTACGCCAGGGCCTTCAATTAATGTTTATTTTTTTGAAGATGTACTTGTACTTAACAGTTAAAGATTTCTTTGTACAAAATATACATCTTTTTATCTTTCCTCATTGTAATGTATCAGACATAGTTTCTGAGATACCCTGTATTTTGGAGCATACTCTTTGGAATCGTTTGCCCGTATTGCTTACAGTATGCTATTTTGATCAAATGTACTTTAAGATAAACGTAACGTATTCGATTTTTAAATTGTTTATTTATTTATTTTTTTTAAATGTAGGTATGTGTTCTCTTATTAAGTCTTTTTCTATAATTTCTATTATTTATAAAATGTTTGCTACAATTATATAAAATGTATTTTGCAAATGCTACCTAATTTCTGATCCGTGCAGTTTAATGGCCGCCCATTAAACCACTTTTGCCTCTGTTATTCATTGGTTGCCGGCAGGTGTAACATTTCACCTGTTCATAGGACAGGTAAACGGCCAATAACTTACACAGAAATAGCGTCCATTACAATAAATCTCTGCAAGTTGCCCGAACATTTCCTGTTTGATGCCGAATTGTAAAAGCACTTAGCACAAATACCCAATAAACAGAAAAATTATTTCATTAACGAATAAAGAAGATTGTTTTGCTTGTGAACAAGTGGATCCTAAAAATTTAATTCTTCAGACAATTTCAGTTGGTGCGTCCCTGAAACGGGCGTCATTAATCTGGGCATCTTCTAAATTCATACAAAGAAAGACGCGTAACGCACGAATTCGTATTAGTTAGCGTCACGGGAAGGAGCACCTACTCCTCCCGATCCGTTCTCAGCCTCGAGGAGGACTAATATTTTCTTTTAACACGTGTCAAATTTGCTCGCTCTGCCGAAGATTTTGTTGGAAGTAAACGATGCGACGCGATTTATTATTGTCTGGTTTTAACGAGCCAGTTAAAAAGATTAATTATTTCCTGAAAACCTGAATTGCCGGCGATAATTATATGTTGTTTTCTCTTGTCGTAGGTGAGTGAGTCTCGTTCTGCTCGAGGATGAGCAGGTATGCGCCCATGAACTAACTCGACGAGGATCAAGTTTAATGGATTCGTAGGATAAAAATAGGTACTTTTTGAGTTCTTTTTTAAAGACATTTCCAACTTTTTGTAACGTTACTAAACGTCCTGTAATACCTATAAGGGAAGCTAAAGTGATTTTCAACTTAAAGGAGAATTTTCTAATTATATGACTTGTTATTATTGATGTTTTGCTAATTTGTTTTCCTTACGTGTATTAGTTTCAAATTTTTATTCTTTTGATAGGAAAAGTATTTAAAAAGAAAGAATAGTAGTAGCAACGTCTATGACTCTTCAGGGTTTCTTTTCTCCGCCCCTCCATAATTATTAATTTTTTTTTATCTATTTTTTTCTTTCTTTGGCATTGCATATTCTTCTACTGATGTTTCTAGTAATGCCGCTTTGGAGTGTGTATGTACCATTAGCCATCAAATCATTATCTCTTCTTAGGCCAGCGGTTTTCCGTTATTCTGTGTTCTTCTTGTTATCAAATTTATACTTTTATAATTCCTTCTGACTTGAATAGGTTTGTTGTTGTTCTTCACCTATTTTCATAGTTTGTCCCGTCTTTCTACGATCAAAGTAATGCAGCAGCAATTTTTGTAACTTTGGCACATTTTGATCAAATTAATTTTTTTTATTTCATATTCAAAATTGACTCCCTTGGTTTCAATATTTCTCAACTTTATACTTTCCCAATTAAGTTTTACATGGATTTATTGCCAATCTTCACTCATTCTTGATCTGTTTTGTGGAGCTTCCACTAGTGAACCTGATCATTTGTAATGCAGCAGCTCCTGTCGTAATTTGGGCATATTTTGATCAATTGGACTTATTGTTAGATTATATAAAATTAATCTTTGTTAAATCTGTGTGAGCAAAATTACATTCCTTTTAATGTCTAATAGTAAATAAATATTTTGAAATAGGCTATCGTTTTATGACAGATCATTGAATAGTTTGGTAATTAGAAGATATGTTCACTACATAAAAATAGGGTCTTTGAATAATTAATTAATTAATTTTTTCAGAATCTTTATCCCAACAAAAAAATAATAGAAGTATTTTTTAACAACTTTTATACATCTGTTCTAAATGATTTTTTAAAATAAATAAATGTTATTAGTGATAGAGAATTTCTAAGAGTTGTTGCAAAGGTAATAAGAGTTTAGTAAAAAGTGGCTAACATAAAATGAGGTGAAAAATGATACACTAGTGGAAAAAGCAATTTAAATCATTTGTAACAAACTAAAGTTATGTTGAAAAGTTATGTGTGTGTAAGTTGTCACAATCATAAATAAAAATAGGGGTTACAAAGAAGACCTCTAAGTAATACACGTGTGTTAAAGACTTCAAATAGCTTCTTACCTGGGCGTGTCAACATGTTCAAGTTAGGCAGACATCTTCTGTCCGCGTTGGAGACACAAAGAAATTTATTTTTGTTCGGTGTAAATATACTTTAACTTTATTTACCTTTGTGGTTCTTTGGGTGAGTCAGATTTAGTTCTGAAAATACGATCAGGTGACGGTGCGCAAGGAGGAAAACGAACAGAAAACGAGAGGGCGTCTTCATTTAAAAGTCCCCGAACAATTACATTAAAAATTCTAACCCTTTCGTATTTATAAGCGAAGGGGGGGACGAAATTTTATTTTACGTTCCGACATATCAAGACGCCAGGTCTGAATTTTATCAAGTGACTTATTTGAAATTCAATTTATTTTATGACAAGGCGATGGTTCGATTTAGAGCCCCGTCTTTGTTCATTTCGTATTTCAACATTTATATCTCCATGTTTACATTCCCATTTATCTTCTGTTTGTTTTTTAGGTATTCGTCTGCGATTAATAAAACTTTCCTCCGGGCGTATAAACGCCGCCGTTCCGGAGATTTACGAAAATTAATTCGTCTTTTTTGTATGAAGATGTAAAGATAACACCTTATTCAAAAGTAATTCCGTAAGAAGTTTAAAATTAGGAGTAATTAAAAGTTGTTCATCTTCTTGCGCACAATTCGACGATTAATTCATTATCATGATTGGCGATTAGAATCTCAATTTATAAAATACACAGAGTTATAATTAGTAATTAGGAGGCTCCACGGCTGCGTGTATTTTATAACGTTGATGCATTTTAATCAGCAGACACGAAAATCCGATTAAAAGAGGAAGCGCTGTTATATTAACCTCTAAGTGTCTCGCACTTTGCATATTTCAAGATTGCCAACTTCCTGCGACTGTTTGACTTGGTAGGTAAACGCCTCGCAATTTTATAACTTATTCCTACCCAGACAAACAAGGTGTATCTAGAGATTTGCATTAATTTTATGTGATCATAAATGTAGCTTATGGAAGCGGGCCACGCAGATTGACTTCGTTCCCTGAGTATTTTCTCCGGAGCGTCTGCTCCGAGTGTCTGGTAATCAAAAAGGTAAATCAAAGCGGTGCAGCTTTGAAGTTAAACTAGAACAGGTTTTGTTTATTCATTCAGCTTTTTATCCTACCTTATTCCTAAATAAATTGAATTTACAGTTCCCTTTGTTATTTACGGGACTGACTTTCTACTAACAAACACCCAAGCTTAAATTCAATTACCGATATCTTTTCCGACCTCCATACACGTAAGAAATCTTCCTTTTTAATTTATAACTTTACGAAAAGTAAACTTTGTTAGAATCTTAACCACACGGTGATATACACCCCAACACTTCTATTTAGTTATCAAAAATTATAATTAATGTAAACATTAATTTCTTTAAATACTGAGAAAATGAAGAGGCTTATTAAAAGAGACATTAAAGGAAAATAGACACAGAATGAAATTAATAATAAATTGCAAATTTTTTTTTTAAGGAATTTATTGTTTATACAGGGTGGTGCAACGTAAACCTTGGAAGTAAGTTCTCAATATCTAAAGAATTATCAAATTATATTTATTCAACATTTGGTGTAATCCAGCTAGTTGTTGACCTCTATTTAATTGATATTTTTATAATATTCATTTTAGAATATGCTTCAGCTAAAAATATTTCACAAAAAACATCTGTATAGGGAGTAAGAGTAGAAGAAACCAGTAGAAGGGCAAAAATATTCAAATATCTTGATAATTTCTTCTTGACGCTCTTTAGGTCTGTTCCAAGAACAGTTTCTGGCTAGTTCGAAACCGTCAGAATCAATTGCCCACCGAAATAATAATCGGTTTTGGTAACTTCATCCAGTGTACAGCTCTGATGAGTGCATGCTTTTGACAATTTCGAAACAGTCAGGAACTGCTGTTGGAACAGACCCAATTTGCATATCGCATTTCTTTGACACGTCACCCAATAGCTCGACTTATATGATTTCTGGCTAACAAAAGCCATTTATAGCTATTTTCTCAATTTATTTTTTCTCAGAGTAAGGTATCTGTATTAGCTAGAAAGGGAAAGCTTCGGAAGCTTTCAATTTAAAAAGATTTTTATGAGGCTGTTACAAATTGTAAGAAATTTTTAGTAAATTGATTTACTTTCCTTCGAATATTTATTTTGGTTGCACGGAAGATGAAAGTACTTGGAAAAAACAAAAAGAAATTGTAATTTGTTTACTGGTGTTAAAAAGTTTAACTTTCACCGTAATTTTACATGTTAAAAATACTTACTATTTAATGTTTGGCCACGAAAGGATTCATTATCTTTCCTCTACTTTAGCTGGTTCTTAGTTTTGTCGTCTTTTTGCTTTGTTTAATGCGTAATATCGTCTTTAGTTTGCTGTTTATGTGTGAGTCTGCTTTCCCATTCATAGGGATCAAGCTTCCTAGGTGCTCAAGAGATGTCCCTTTTTCCTGTACAATCTTCTTTTTGATTCGCAATCAGGATTATTCTTTTTTCGAATATCACTTTCATCTGTGAAACGATGTGTCCAAGGCACTGAGTCATCTCAATTAGACGTGTTAATTAATGTTCTACCTATTTCGTGCGTGGTTCGTGCCGCGATAACCTTGTCTTATCCACCATTTACTTATTTTTCTATGTACAATTTTAAAATTTAATGTTGTATTGTATGTAATGAATTGCTCTGCAACTGGCTGACTTGCTGTTGAGTAATAAAGAGTGTAATCATCTAGAGTATTTATATTTCTTTGGGTCATATAATATAAAATATTTTTAATGTTTCTGCTATGAGCACTGTATCCTCGGCATATGTGTAACTAGAAATCTATTTATTTATCCTATCCTAGTTTGGTACAGTTTTGTCTTTTACAGTTTCTATTGGTAAATGTATTATTATCAACAAGAATAATAATAATAAACTTTATTGGTCATCCCACAAATAACTTAATAAAGTAACATTAATTAACTCAAGTAAGGTGAGCAAAGGATTCCGAATCAACAATTTCCAAAGAAATTCCGAATGCCTCTGAGTAATCTTAAGGTCATTTTAGGCTAACTTATTTCTTGGACAAGAACTGCAAGGACTGCAGATAATTTTAAAGATAGAACAGGTTCTATTTTTTGAGATAATTATTGATTCAATTTAATTTTTAATTTACTATGAAATTTATTTTTTTTTAAATTGAACCAAATATTCTACTCCCTGTTTTTCGCTTTTACCTTTTGTAATTTTTACTTTATTTGATTACGCGAATTACTTCCTTTGTATTTATATTTTTTCTAGTACCTATTTTCCAGATATTGAAATTAATTACTGTGTAAGAAACCGGTATTCTGTACAGAGATTTGTGAATCTGAAGCACTTAGAGGTGACTCAGGAACATTTGCATCCGTTTTTGGAGTGTGCTCTGAGTTGCAACCTGATTTAACCTGCGGATTTTGATCGTAATTACATAATTGAAATTTTTTGGTCTAATAACTAAATAAAAGACTACTGTTGTCAATACGAGCAAGGCCGTTAACGCACCGGTAAAATTAACCCTTGAAAAATGTCTCGTATGTGATCAAGTTCTAAGCTACGTTTCTTTCTCTGTATCCAGTGCCATGGTTCGGTGAACAAAAGTTAATTTAAGTGCCAATTAGTTTAAGTGATGTATAGAATGCCGTTTCTTCTCTTTATAAAATAATTTTGAATTTGTTTTTTATGATGATTATTTTGAATAAATTTTTATATTTTCTTTCTTTTATAAAAATTTTAGTTGAAAATAAAAATATAAATATAAATATTTGCATTCAAAATAAATAAAAACGATGTAATGCTACTTTCAAGTTTACATAGGTATAAATATTACGTCATTTTTCTGGATTTACTTTTAATAATATAATTAATAAATAATTAATAAAATATCTTACACTAAATGATTTTTTTTTGTTTTTGTCAAGTGACATCAAATTCTAGGGGTTTAGTATCGAATTGTATGTAACAATTTTAACTTTTATTCTTAAATTTGAAATGTTCAATCAAAAAATGGAACGAACACATTATTCATAAATGTGTAAAGCATGATTAAGTCTTAAACCTAAAATAAAAATAAAAAATCAGCCAACATAGAAATCCATCAATCTTCGTTTTCTATTAAGTTTTTGAATTGTGTCTCAGGTGTTTGATCAACGTATCGGTAAAACTGAACGTGATTGCGTCCGCATTGTATTGCGCCTCTTTTCAGAGGCGGCTTCTTTATTTTATTAAAAGGGAGAGAGAGAACGAGATTTACGTATCACCTGAATAAACCCGGGGAGTGAAACGGAAAGGTGTTAGCAGAAGTACAAATTACAGGATTGTTACGTAGGTGACCGCTTTAATCAAGGCAGGTATTGTGGAGAGCCGGAGCTTTCGGCTGGACGCTTTGAACTTCTTGTTTTCATTCCAAACTCCACACATTTGAAACAATTGACTATTGTCCGAAACTCCGGCGGTGCGGGGGCTTTTGTTAAAATTGCTGCGCACCTTTGAAAGCATCCGAAATTATTCAGATTTGCGGTAGCAAATTAAAATAATTCTGTTTTCGATGAAGCGGTTGCTTAATAAATAAATAATTAATGGAGGGCTTAGGGAATGTTTGAATTGGAAATGTTTTTTTTTTTGGGGGGCCATGTGCAGATGCGCATGTGGTTTCTATCTTGCGAAATGTAACTGAATTACACGGGCTATAAAGAATTTTAACTGAATCCGAATGTTTAAAAAGTCTATGTCTTCCACCTGTTCTCGCTGTAAACGTAGCATACATTTCCTGATATTGCTCCCTTGAGCTACTTTTACCTCAGACGATTTCGATTCCAAGAATTTATGTTGCGGTTAAATAGCTTACATGATATTCGATTTATTCGACGTCAGTATATTTATTGCTTTATTCACAAAAACTAGTTGTTTATTCCCGGTGCTTTTTTAGCGTTATAAGTCATGTCGCTCGGAGAGATCCGTATAAATTACACAATCTTAACCTTTTTAAAGTCGCGGAGGAAAAAAAATTGTTTTTTTTTACGTTCCAATTTAGTTACGACATGCTTTTTTACTTTATGTTTATTACGTTATACTAAAATTTCACTGTCAGAGCAATAAAATTTTCAAAACAGATTTCACAGTGGTATTTATTTTTCTTGAATAAAATTGAGGTATTTCTTAAGTTTTTACATACACTAATACCGAGCTGAGTTAACTACGTACGAATAAATAAATCTCAGTGCGTCGCTAAAGAGTAATATTACTATCTTAATATTTTAAAATAATATACTTCCGAGATACTCGGAATTTTTTATTTTACTTAGAAATCTTCAACGAACTCAAAAATACAAAAGAACGTACAACACCAACGATAGATAACGTCAAAGATAACGTCATAGAGATCACTATTGGTTTCGTTATCCTGAGCTTGAAGATGATTGGCCGGTGGATTGACATTACCTTTAGTTTCAGTTGTACATAGATGCATTATGTAACACTGCATAAACTTCTTCTCTTCAGTTAATTTTTCAATAGTTTCAAAATTCGAAGCATAAAGTCATCTTTGTTTCTCTTATTGGGGATATAGTTATAATCTTCTTTAATATATTCAAAATATAGAAATGATTTGTGGGTTCACTTGTCACAAAAGTTTCAGTTGCCAACATTTGTTGAAATGTGAATTTTATCACAACTTGCACTGTAACAATTCATCACGATTTCGAAACGGCGAAGCTCCAACCTCGCTTCTAAACACCTCATTAAAATTCTTCACCAATTAATGTCAATAGGATAGGTCGCAATAGTCATCTTACACCTGTTCTACACACCCATTCTGATTTTTTTCTCTCGTTCCGTTTAGTTTCCAAATTATAAAGCGGAGTATTTTCAATGTTGTGTTTGACAGGTTATTAGTTAAAATAATTTTTTTTCGGCCTCGCTCGAGTACCTGTTCCCGTAATGATAGCCGTACATCAAACATTTCTAAATTTAAACGAAAACTCTTACGAAATTAACTCGTCTAAGCGCTCGACTTTTTGCCGTTTTATTTTCGGGGCTACATGTGTAGAACACGGCGTTTCCGAGTATTTAATAAAATCCGTCCGTCTTTCATCTGTGCGCAAAACGCACATATTCCACCGGCAATTATTCATGCGAGCCCTGGACATAGCAGACAAACTAGGCATAATATTTCTTAAAGCAGTGATTAAGACGGTGCGTCCGTTGGAGGTGTGATTGATCGCGTTGCCAACCTTGCAGGAAATGACGTGATCCTAAGTTTCCGGCAAACGGTCGTATTCTGGACTTTGCCGCAATAATTTGTCTGGAGCACCTCGGTGTATTAACCTGTAATCAAATTAGGGTTATAATTTATGGCGTAAAATATGCAGGGATGAATAACTCACCCTCCGCCAAGAAAATATGTATTTGTTACACTGACAAATTTCTTGGAAATGTTCCATCTTCTAATTTTAATTAAATTTAATTTTTGTTTTATTAGTCGCACGAACGAAGGTACACACATCCAGCGAAGTGGACAACTTCAAACCAGCATATTCCAGTCGTTTCTTTAGAACATACAAGTGCCATAGCTCACAATTTTTCATCAAAGAATGCTTAGTGAAAATACCATATTTTTAAAAAATGTTACAAAGGCCTTCATTAAGAACTACGTTCGATTTCGTTACGGCGTCTGCTCACAGGTCTCATCAGATAAGAATGACAGGTCTGCGTAGGTTAAACTGACCGGAAAATTTCAGGCACACTAATGATTTACAGTCTAGTTTAATTAAAATGCGGAAGTCGAAGGAACGGATTTAGCTTGAGTTTAGTTTAACATAAACGCTGGGGAATTCATCATCCATCAAATAATTAGCGGCGATAAGGTTTTTCCTTATTGACTGAATCCTCTCTAATTGAACCCAATATAGAAGAGTCATCACGCCAACAAATTTATAGATGTTTCAATGATCAATCCGAATAACAAAAATTAGTTTGATTACTTCGCATCATGCCTCTTCAAATAAATATAAGATTGATTATATATTGCCAGTTATAAAAAATTATTCTTACACCAAGTGTCAGTCAAAATAGGCCTCGGATGTCCGTGAATGGTGTAGCAAAGGAAGACAGACAGAGGTGAGTTAAAGAATTAATTGAAACAGCCATCGATGAAGCACATAAAGAACCTTTAAGGCAAGACAGAGTTGTCCCTTCGGACCCTATGACGAAGTTTCAATTTCTGTCACAAAAGTTGCTACCTATCTGAAGGACAGCAAATTGTCAGAGGGCAATTTAAGATCTCCAACACAGCCGGCTAACTTTTGGAGAAAAGATATGGGTCGTACGTAACTCCAAAAGTAAAAGGATAATAAAATAAATAAATAAAAATCACAAGCTGAGCACACTTCCTTTTATTTGACGCTGCTCAAAAATGCAAACACAATAAACAGAAATAAATTGCACAACCCAAACGGGATCTCAATGACTTGAGTAAAAGCAAGAATGTAAACGGTATCACCGAGAAACAGATCTGCCTTTCGTTTACAGAAAAATGCAAAAGTAAATACTCAAAATTATTCAATTAAAATTACATTAACGCCACGCAGCGTTTAATATGACACAAAATAAACTATAAAACAAAATATTTCCGACCTTGTAGACAACTTGGACACTCAGCTGTCAAGGTGAGGTTGGAAAAACCAATCGAGAAACAATCCGGCGGAGGAGGACGGTGCTGCCAATTACGTCACTATGCAAAACAGCGTCACGGTGTCACGTCACGATCTTTCCCGTTGGATCGTATCGTTTACGATTGAGTCTAACTTCAACGGGGAAAGAGGTGGACAGCGATGTTTTGACCTTTAGCAGCTAAGGCTCCGCTTACGGCTTTTCCACACAAGGGTCGATCTCATATGGCATTACAAAGAGATGTAGTCAGAAAAGGGGGGTACGACTACCACTGCAAGCCTAAATAGTAAAAGAAAGACGCATGTTACAGACCGAAATACGCACAAAGTTGCCAATAAAACCCTACCTGTTCTTTTTCTCGCAGCACAGGCTTAGAAAAGCTTATAAGAAATCTTGTATCGCTTAACGTGCACCAAAGCAGATCTAGAAGTAAATTCCGTTTCAGGCTTCGATCAACGAAATCAACATGATTAAGGCACAAACTACACTAACAATAGATGTGCACGTTAAGACCCTCAACAACAATGAATGCGCCCCGGAAAGAACATGCTCTGACCAACTATCCTGGGACGCGGGTTGTTACGAGATGGCCTCTGTTTTAACTGGGCGAAAGAGTGAAATAGAGTATTACCCTGAGGCGTAGGTAGTGGCTTTTGTTTTCTGATGCAATATGATGAAACGTGACGGACAGCACGTATGCCCAAAACTAACCTTTCAGTTCCCTCGCAAATACAGGGTGACTGGCAATACTGAAAATAATTTAAATGAATTTTTCACCCGTAACAAAGTATATCTGTGTGTAATTGCTGTTTGGTTGTTGGCCGATGACCTCGTCAACTTTCTGCTCATATGTTTTTTGTACGATATGGTCGTGATTCCAACATTTCGTGCATTTTGGGAATGTGCAGTGTGCGAGACCAGCCCAATTTTGATCATGCCCACGAAGTAATTTTTCAGCCTCGCTCTTGTCCAGTGTAACGCCGACTTCCGGTATGTTGTCCACGTTAGTCTTGATTGGAAAAGAGTTACCCGAGAACTTCCCTAATGGCTATTTCGGCCTCCTCTCCATCAGTGCTGGCATACATACCTCTGATGTGGATGATCTCCGTAACCCTTCTTTGGTCTACTTTCCTTATCGCACCGGATTCGACTTCAGTGACTAAGGTTTTGGTCTTTTCCAATACCTACCAAAAAAGATAAGACTAGATAACGTTCTCTAATAATCAAAAATGTATCAGTACTAAATCTGCAAGGGTCGAGGTTCTCCTTAATCATCGAAATTATTGAGCGTTAGACTTTTGCAATTTGCCCAAGCTTTCTAATCCAGACTTCTAAATTTTTCAAACTTCATTGAAATAAGCTTTAATAGGAGTGCCTTATCATTACTTTTGCGAATCAGAAGAAAGGTGCTGATGATTTCTAAACTTAAGAAAGATTTTTCCTGAAGATTTTGGAACGAGGGGGTTTTTAAATTCCTTAAATGTTACTTTTGTAAAATAATTGCCCCAAGTTTCAGATCTAACTTAAAAAATCACGTTTTAGAAATAAAATTCCTGGTATGCTCGGATTAAATATTATGCAAAACCTCTCTACGTAAGAGGTGGCAAACTGGATGCTGATCATCACCAGCAGGGCCAGCTATGCTCGGCGAAGAAGGGGAAGGGACTTCCAGTTGTTTCAATCGCATGATTCCCTGCTGAGGGAATAAACCAAAACCCTTGAAGTCTTACAGGGATATCTAATTGATTTTCATTCAGAATATCTTGGAGGCATGTAATTTACGCTCATTACTTCAACCATTCCAAAAAGGATCAAGATTGTGCATCATTAATCGACTGGCTACTGGCTACAAATTACCATAACAAAAATGCCCCTCAGAAGAAGCAGATGTCGCCAAAGAAAAAGATCTTCAAGGAGCAGAGAGAGAGCCCTTGCTACTAAGAATACTCATTATAAGAATTTCTTTTTACATTATCTGACAAGGTCTTCAGGTTTTTTGAATAAAATCATGCATCCATTGTACAGGCTGTGTTTACATGAGTATAATCAGTGTGAGCTGTAAATATAATAAATAAAGAGGATTGTCTACTTATGTCACTTCCAAGCAATTGGGATGCCAATTTGATTTTAAGTCAATGTATGATCTGGAAGAATAGGGCCAGAATGTGTCTTCCGAAACTGTTTCATACAAGTTTTTACGTTTTTCAAGGGGAACCATTTTTGCGACCTTTTTATATCATACTTTTCAAAAGTGTCAAAAAATTTCGTTTGAATTTCATTAATTTATTGATTTTAGGTTTTAGGAAATAATGTTTAAGGAGTCATGCCTTTGTAATATTCGAGTTTTCTAAATTTACTTAAGCATTTACACCTCACTCGTTTCTATTTCCAGCTATCCATAGCATCGGCCCCAATAAACTGGAAATTTAAGATTCGTTAAGCATAAAAATGAGTAGGTCCACCTGTCCCTTTCACGTCACCGCAAGTCATTTCGGCGCGTAAAGAATGTGTTCGTTCCACATAAAATTAATTTTGACTCTTCTGTGGTTTTCAACATTCTTTCAGTTTCGTTTCAGTAATTTTAGAAAACTTGAAAAGGCGCTCGATCATGTCCCCCGTCAGTCAGTCAATAAACCGGCTTTGAAGTTGTAGTATTTTTATAATTACGTAGTTTAGGTGTGCGCCTGTATACAAACACACGCGTAAGTTGCGAAACAGAACAAATATTAATTCAGACTCGCGAGACTTAAGAATTTGTTCCCGTAACTCGATAAACACTAACAAATACAAGTTGTAAGTCAAAGCAGGAACAAGCAGTGTATGCTCAACAAACTCCTGCCGGGAAAACACGAAAATGAAGAGAATAAATTAACATAAAGTCTCAGACGTTTCCTCTGCCTTTTCCGAGTTCATTCTGAACACACGGATACAGAATAAACACGGCGGTACACACCTACATCATGTAAATACTCTAGTTGCTCCAATCTACATCTTAATTGGTTGTCATGTTTATTGCCGAGTTTAAAGTTGGCTTTACAATGAAGCTCTGCGTTTTATGTTCTTCGTTTTATGCTGCGCGTTCTATTCTCGTAGAACAACGGGACAGGTAAAAACGAGGGATCAGCAATTTATAAATAAAACAGAACGTGAATGGCGTTTTTGTTTCGTTCGTGAAAGACGAGTTTTTTTTATTGCACCATTTGTTTGAATACTTATTTATTTGAAAGCTCGCTTAAATAAAGAAAAGTTAATTTTCCAATGGAGACTTTATCAGAATTCCTGCCATTCAATTTTCATGTCAAAAAATGATATATTTTTAGCTACGATAAAAGAAATTACCACAGGCTTTCGTCACGCATCGGTTTTCCACCACTCACCTTAGTGTGCGACCAGCTTTGCTTTATTCAATTTTAATTATAAGGTGTAGATAGGAATTAATAGAGAGAACGTTTACGGAACCATATACTTACTATAGGAATAATCCACTGGCAATTAATCAATTAATTAAGTCTGAAGGGTGGTGGTGGTAGTAGAAGCCCTTCATCCACAGAGTATAAACTCTTCGCTTTCTTCTTCTTGCTGGCTGCGCGAATTTATGGCGACGTTGTACATCTTGTAAAGGTAATTTAAATCTGTGTTTTAATTAAGTAATAACATTACATCTCGCAATACCACTTGTTGTGCGCTTCATTAGTTGGCTCTTCCCCGCTGATACAATGCTGTTGCATATGCATAAAGTGTGCACCGTGTCGCCGCTCTCTATCGGAAATTATAATGCAATCCGGATTAATTTTGTTTCCAACTTGCGGCGGGATTCCAAATTAAGTATTCCCGACTTAATAATTAGTTGCATTGAACTTCGAGGAGGAATGGAGTTGGGTTTCAGGCAAAAAAAGTCGCTTACGAAATTTTTAAATAAAGACGTCACACCTTGCATCGAGTATTTTTTTATTTCATCAAAAAATTTATAACTTTACATTTACATTTACAACTGGTCATCCATCAATCAATCAAGCTATCAATTCGTCAAGCTTACTGTTTCTTAGTGATTGTTTCAAAATCTAAATCATTTATTTTTACTTGTATCTTCCTCATCTTGTGTACACATGAATGGACATGCCTAGGTAGACAAATATTCTTGTCTCACTGAATTGTAACAATTTTTAATGTGAAAAGTAAGAACTGCGTTTGTTATCTCACTTAAAAATAACAACTATTAAAGCGTCTGAAACAATAGCGGCGTTTGAAGTAGAACGAGAGGTGAAAACACACAGAGGAGCTAAAATCACTAAAAGACAATGTTGTTACAACTGTCTGCCATCTGATAAATTAGGGATTTAAATTCCAAATTAACTTGTAATGTAAACAATTGTATAAATCTGGGAAACAAAGAGCAAGAAGAATCTAAATGAGGAGGAAGGTATCACCGCGAGGAATTATATTCGAGATTATACATCAAGGAGACAGCACACTTACTTATTCCAACTACCTTGCTTTATAAAGATAACCATAATAATTAAATCCCCCTCTCTCTTAACGTCAAGTCTGCTCGAACTTTCCGAGCGTATTCCGCCAAATCCACATGAAGACTGCCTACCTATATGACAATGACGCGACTCATCCGTAATATCATGTAAGATTTTAGCGTCCCGGAGTAATCCCACTCGCGTATATATCTTGAATTGCGAGTTCTGTTGATCCTTTCGCATCTCGCGCATCTTGTTTAAATTATCTCTCTGGAAATTAAACATGTCTCTTGCGGCTAATTTTATGATTAACGTATTTATCAACAAAATGGAAATTATTTTGAAAACGTACACGCAATCCTAGCGCAATTAATTTTGTTTCTTTCACTGAATATGTCCTGGCACCAGCTGCATTAATCCCCAGATTATCTAACTAGGTATTTACATATAAATAAAATAACACTAATATAGTCATCTCAATTACATTAATCAGATTCTATGGGTCCTTTTTCCAATAATCACTTTATTCGATGTAGGTACTTGGGTGTTCTTTCCATATTTTTGGATATAAGCCTTATGGATGAAGTGCACATCAACAATTTACGAGGGTGATGTAAAACGTTCTAGGCCTGACGTGTATGTACACGGATGGCGGTCAGCGCATCAAATAGGGTTTATTTTCTGAAGCTATAATCTGTTATCATATGATCAGCCAACTGTCATTCATAGATATACATTCAACAAGTTTCTAACCAAGTTTGAAGTAAACAAGTTATTGCTAACAGTTAACCAAATACGCCAAAGACTGAACATTTCGAAGCAGTGTTTGGAACGTTTCCAACGTAATCCCTCTGCATTTTATCCGCCGATTCATAATTGCTGATGAGATCTGCCCCAATCCCTACATACCCGAGACAAGACAAGAATCTAGATATTTTGGTAGAAGCTGGTTCAAGTGTTCGGAAGAAAGCATAAACAATTCCATCGGCTGCGGCTGTATAGATAATGGCTCCTGTTTTTTGCACATGGTATAGACTACTTTGAAACAAATAGAGAAAGTTCGTGGAACAAGTGGCTATTAAAGTACGTTACAGTAAATAAGCCAAGCGATAAAAACCCTAAGCGAGCGAGAACTTCACCAACGCAAGTAGCAGAGCCGGTTCAAAAACATCTCGCAATGCCTTGAGGATAGGCAACTTAAGACACTCCAGTGATCTAAATGAACGGGACCAAAAGGGAGACTCGCACAGATACCGCCACCTCGCAATTGCAAATTACAAAACGGGCTCGGGTTTTGAAAATGTAAACAATACAGTTCCGCAGGGAGAGAAGATTCAAAAAATTAATTAATGTTCATCGAGACATTTTGCTGAATGGTTGCGTTTCCAAGTTTCATATTCACATTCATATAATATAACTTTTATTAAATGTTCGCCGAACCCTTTTCGTGAACAGAAGTGTCACCCTTATTATTTTATTTTTATTCCTTTGTTCCAATTTAAAAATTGTTATTTTTGCTTCTTCCTTAACTTTATCGTCACACCTTTTTGAGAGTGGGTATTCCACTTTAAGGATTCTTGTTGTGGGTGATGTGATAGTGTATGAAAAGAAGACCCGCATAGAGAAATAGAAAAGCCCTAAAGCCCTAGTGACTTCCTCTTGTTTCCCGATTTGAAAAAATGGTTGATTGGAAAGAAATTTGGCTCAGGAGCCTTTGTAAAACTGATGCATATTTTTAGGGCCTCGAACAATTTTACTATACGGAGAAGAAGAAGTTTGAGCAACCACTAGAATAAGTATATATACATATATTTAATTTGGAAATACAACTGTGCTTTCTTGGTCAAATTCCATCGTTTTCCTTCTGTCTTTGGTCTTCTCGGAGATTAAGCACCAACTGATTAGCTGTACTAAAGAAACGTGATAAAAAATGTGAACATTTGAAGGACTTTAATATGTATAAAAATTTAAAAAGTAATTTTGTTTGTCCGAAGTAAGTCAGTTTTGGAGCCACATTGATAATGTATATATTTTTGACATTACAAATTTGTACAGAATTATATTCTGGCCCTTGTATTATTTTATTCTAATTTCTATATTTTCTGGGGTTTGTCTAATATGGTATATGTCTTATTCGAACATAGATTATTTCACAAATCTTCTGTTTTCACTCTTTGGCCCAGACTATTCACCTCTCAGTAAGTGCCAAGTCATAACTTGATAGATTAGCGCAATGCGTTGATCTGTCTTTAATCTATCGAGTATATTACTGGCCACTTACTGAGAGGGCTTTAAAAGCTTGTCTTTTACTTACAATAGCTCTTGTACCTTTTTCTCCTTTTGCCTGTAACTTTTCACATTTGGCAAACAAGAAAATACGTTTGGTTTGATAGCTTTTTCCCAGTGAAGTTTCTTTGTTCTGGAAATTTTAATTTCTTCCTCTTCGTATATATCCTTCATGAACGCTGCCAGTAAATCTTATTTTTCAGGGCGAAAGCTCATTTTGTTTCGTTTTGCTTTCGCTCTGTAGAATATTGGTGGATGATGTAGGTTTAAGTATTGGTAAGGTCACGTCTTCTTCCTGCAGACATCATGTCGTAGACTTCAGGATCTCGCTTCTTAATCAGTATGTCCAGAAAGCATGTTTTCTTTTTATGAACTTCAAGTCGTCGATTCCCAGATGTCGCTTTTTAACTGGTAGTAGTAGTTTAACTGGTGTCCAGAAGTGACAAATTTCTTTTAGTTTTAATCTACCTGGTAGTCTGTTTAGATAGGTACTTCAAAAAACTGTCAGACTGCTTCTCTACTGTAATTTCAATGAAGAAATGTAATCGATGCCACTACCCATTTGTATACATTTGTATTTGCTAGATAATGTAAAGGTGACTATATCAAGTGCTATTCAAAAATTGATGGAATTGGTATGCGAAAAAAAATTAGACTTGACTACGATTTCCTTCGACGTTAACCATTGTACTTAAGTGATGCATAAACTCTCGTCGTAAGCTTTGTCCATGCGTTGTCTACGAAATGGGTTTGATTCCATTTACGATTTGAATTCGACGTCTTTTTAGTTTCTTTTTAATTTTTGGAGAGAAAAATGTACCTATATAGTGGCAAATATTTTTAGTTGTCAAAACCTGTGTGCTCTATGCTTCTCACTGGAAGCAAAAATAATTATGTATTCGGAAAGGGCAAACTTCTTTCAACATTTTCGTGGATTATTAATGGTATAAAGTCATCCATCTCGTGGGCTTGTTGCTTTCAAAACAATACATAAAACATAGTCTGTGGCCTGGAACTGTGTCACTAGCTAAGTCTAATGAAGCATTTTGTGAGATTTCAAATAAATTTCGTTCGAGCAAATAGCTTAATTTTAAACGAATGATGAAAGAAATTTCGTCGAACCGATTAATACTTTGATAACTTTTTGTAATTTTTTGTTCAGCGACTAAGTGTAGGGTGTGTAGTATATTCCAAAGCGCAGAAGCTAAAACGTCTGATAAATTTGAATATTCCTTTAAATTTATCTATTTGCAGTTTGCTTCTAAGCTTGTAGCCTTTTGTTAGCATCAGCAGAGCAAGTTTGTTTGTTCGTGCAATGTAAACGAGCGGAAGGAAGTAATTCGCTGGAAGGTACGCGCGAGGTAAATTTAGTTACGAGATCGTGCCCGGCGAAAGGATAGAGTTCAGCGACTGCAAATAAATAGGGAATTATCGCGTCCGCAAAACGTCCAAATTCTATATCTGGTCAAATTCCTGCATGCAAGCGACACGTAGCGGAGCACTGTTCAACTATGAAACCGATAGATGTCGCCGGCTCTCGCCTTTCCCGTTTCCATTCCCATTCCGATTCCTATGTGCATGCATTCCGGAACACACCATCGAGGAAGGAGCATTTCGCCCGAAGAAGCTCCGTCACGAACGCCGCGCCGCCGACGCCTGCCAGCCAGCCACCCCTTCCTTTTAAGTCGTTTATTATACGACACCCACACATGACTCATCACTTTCCCCCATCAATGGATTTTTATTGTGGCGCTAATTGCTTTAATGTAGGTGCCTCCGGTGCCTTCACCTGTTTACTGCCGGATGTTTTAATTTAAACCTATTTAACTAATTTTGTGCCTTTATGTTCGACGCTGCGATGAAAATAATAATGATTAAATTTACGTTGAGAGGCACTTAATTAGCTCCCTACAAGTTCTACGTAAACACCAGCGTATTGCACTTTGTTTGTTTCGTGAAATACTGCAGAGAATAAAACCTATGTAATTGCATTCACGCTTCCAATTTAATAATGAAATCGCAAAAACGTATTAACGTTTTATATAAGTCAAAATGTTTATGAGAAATTAAACATAAACGAGCAACAATAAATTTGATTAGAAATGCGGAAGAAGTCGACGCAGATTCTAAATTTAAAGAACGAAATTTATGTCGTTGTTAATAAATATGACAAAGTTAATTAGTAATAAAAATGTATATGCGGTGCTTACAAACTAAATTTGGATTTAACAAACAATAAATTACTAACATTATCATAAGTACCTAAATATACAAAGATCAAGTTTCACAAAATATAAAAGCAAAAAAAAATGCGACGGTATTTACAAATGGAGACAAGAAGGAAACCAAGAGTGTGCAATTTGAAAGTCAAAAGATTTTATATTAGGTATTTGCAATTGAATTGCTGTTTTGCCAAACATTTGTCTTTGTTTTGTCAGACGTCCGATGATGGGGAGAGCCAAGACCCATCGGGTCACAACATAATATTTCATATTTCTTTATTTGCGGTTAATATCACAATTTCGTCAAAATGTTTTAGATTCATTCATTAAAATATTTACTTTTACTTACGGACATGAATGTCAAGAACATTACACATGCAATACAAACACAAAATAAAATATTAAATGAAGTTATATATATACATAATAATATTGGCCATAACAGAAAACTACGAGCTATGTAGTAAGACGAAACAAAGAAAAATATGTAATATCATATGTACAAACACACAGTAAAAAAAATAATTGCAAAAAAATGGAAACAGATAAAGGAAGTGAATTTAAAAAGAATTGGAAAGAGTGCGGGTTATTTTGATTTAAATAATAACAACAGAATCTGTTTAATCTTTTAACGGACACTAAAAAATCGCATATTCGCTCAGCGTTTCACTGTCGATTGATAGCTTCATCAGGAGTGACAAATTAATAAACAATGTTGTCAAGGGAAACTAAAATCTATATCTCTGTCCACTTATCATTAATGCTTTTTAAAGCTAATTCTTTAATTTTAAAAGTTAATTAAAACTTCTTAAATCGCATTATAAAACAAATTAAAAATTAATTATTAAAACTAATTTTTAGATTTAAAAATGTCGTATTACCTTTACGTTTCGCTTGACTACTTTGCTTATTTATTTTTTACTCCTGACGTGAAGTTATCAACCGATAGTGAAAAGTTGAGCTTTTGTGTGACTTTTTAGTGTCGATTAAAAGATTTTGCTATACAAATTTAGATCGCACAAAAGTCTACTTTAATTATTAAATAATAACATAGATAACTAGAACAAACAAATGCAAATGTTAAACCAAACTGAACTATTGAAAAAACAGAAGCTACAGTTCTGATGTTTTTAACAGAGAATTGCTGAGAATTGTTTAAAAAAATGTAACAATTAAGGGAAAACTAATGAAATTTAATATTTAACTGGAAAATAAAAAAAAAGTAGTCAAAATAACCCAGACAAATAAATCAGCGTTCCCGAAAGTAAACGTTAATATTATCATTATTTTAAATGAATGTTTTAGTTATACACGTAAATTGGGCCTTACCACATCGCTTTGTTAAAAATATGATTATATTGAGTCCAGATTAAATTAAAAAATAAATATGTAAAGAAGCTATTGGCGGTTTTTTTTAAGTAAATCCATTAGAAGAAGTTCGCAGTGTACTAAACAGTGACTTGTACAGAAAAGCATATTTTTGAGAAATGTTTTCCTTTACGTATTATGGAGGCTTCAAGTTTTTGATACCTTTTTAATTTCGCTGATTAAATTAAAGTTCTCAATTCCATCAATTCAAAATTAATAAAATTTCGCAATAATTGTTTTCTAAGAATATTAAATGTTGCTTTTTAAAATCATCATATTCTGGAATCCAATGTTATTCATTTATTATTTATTATTTATTATTTATTTAGGCCCAATTATAACGTGTAATCAATATCGTTTCTAATCAAGTGACCTATGGAAATAAAATCTTGTGTCTTTGCCTAGTTCATTATTTCAAATGCCTTGTGAATTATTTATATTGCATTCCTATACAAAATCTAATTGCCGTTCTTATGTATATAATTTTTTTTTTTATAAATTTGGATATCAAATCCCAAGTTCACATTTCCCACAAAATGAAAGCACGCGCCAAGAGCGACGAAAAACTGGTTCATAGAAGGTGCGTAAAATGTTCGCCGTTCTTTACTAAACACAAGCGAATTCTGCGTTTTGAATTGTTAATAACAATCGCTAAGATTACTGACTTGTCATTTAACTGTTCGCAGTGTAACAATAAACTCTTGAACAAAGATTTCTTTTAATGAATTAAACTTGCTGACAGTTATAAATAATTAAAATGAGAATGACATTTGAAAAAATGAATAAATCAAAAACATACGATTTCTTTCCAAATGTCACTTGATTCGAAAAGATATTGATCACACGCGTTACATTTTCACCTTAACCTTAACCAAGGCAAAGCTTAAACTTTCAACGACAGTTGTTGAAATAATCATTGTTATAGGTTTAAATTTAAACTGACATTATACAACTGGACCTAAGTAATAATGCACTGTTTATGTTTAGAATACAGATTGAAAACAAGGGAAAATAAAGTGCGTTAAAAAATGCTTGTTATCAAGTGGGCTTATGTCAAATGTAAATTTTGCGAAATCTTGTCGTAACTGAAACCATACGACTATTATAAACATAACCTAACTTTTTATACCTATTTAATTATGATTTTCTACGAAATGGATAATAAAACATTTATTCTATTACAAAAGGAACTGTACAGAATTAAAGCAGCAACACAAATAACGGAATCGAACACCTCGAAGATGTAAACAAAGCTTTCAACATTTGAGGATGAAAGGATGAAACACGGATTAAGCTACGACGTGTCGTTATAAAACAGAAGCAAGTTTAGAACCTTCTCGACAACGGACTTTTTTAAACGCACGTTATATTGTTTTGAAAACGTTAATGACGTAGACTGATATATTAGATATATCAGTACTGTTTACAATTTACTGCTACAATCTTTGTCTTTACTAAAAAAGGCGAATATGTGTAGTGTGCGTTAAAGTGTTTCTTTCAATACATGCAAATAATAAAACAATAAAAATTCTTTGCTTAATATCGCTAAAAATTTCAAATTCTTAAATGGTATTACAAAAGAAATTCTGTATGTACAATCAATAATTAGTTTATGATTATGATGCCACCACTAAAGATTACTATTCGCACATCTGCACTGTTTACTGTAACACGTAACCTCCATTACATTGTGCCCCCTATTTTTTTTTCCTTTTTAACCTATTGCGAAACGCATGCTCTTTGTTATGAAACTAACATGTGTCAAAGCCCAACAATTATTGTAGTTACAATCGACATTGTTATTATTGTTAAAGTCTTCAATCTGTATATCCATGCGTAATATCGGAATTATATTTCGTATAATACATTTATTTGGCTATCGAAATATCAATGCTAAGAGTTGCTACTTATTGGAAAAGTATTTATCTTTATCGAATACATATTGATACTTTATTAGTTATTGAGAAATTAATTTGTTTATTTTTCAGTAACATAAATATTCGTGTATAAATATGAAATTCCTTCAGGTTCAGGGTGTAACCTTTTTCTTGTTTTAATTTAATAAAACAATATATACAACAATAATAACAATAAACAATATAACAATTAAATAAATAATCTGTTTATGTCCGATTTCTTCATCGCCTTATCTTGAGGTTAAATTTATCTGTCAGTTAGAATGTGACACATGTTTGTGTACAGCCAACTGTACGTCACATTCCAACTGTTAGATAAATTAACCTTAGGTTAAACACGATGAAGAAATCGGCCATCAGTGACTTACAGTTTTATACATCAACTAATGTTTATTATCCTTAACCTTTCATAGTTTAATTAATTCACGTTCATTAAATTACAGTGTCAATCGATACGTTCAAATCTCTGTATTTTGTTTGACTCCATCCCAATTAAATGTCGCTCGTATTTATAAGCTGTATTAAAAAAAAAAAACTGAAACGCGTCATACAATGATGAACAACATTTTTTTGTGATAACGCGAATTAAATTTTGGTGTAAAAAATTAATTTCTTATTCTTAATCTCACATATTCGTGCTTGATCTCAAGTGTATCGGCATGTAATTCTGATTTTAGTTGTCAAACTAATGAAATCGTACATGTGGTTAAATCATCTAAATTGGACTTGCTCCTGGTTTCGGAAGCTTGACTTTGGAGGTGCCTTCAACTGCAAGTCCTCCACGATGGATGTCCACGATGGTGTATATCCATCGTAACTACTTACTCTTAGGACCGGTATTATAGCATGAGTTTAAAAGTGCAGTTTAATCTAAAGGTAAAACTTCAGATCAGTCTAATGATAATAATCCATTTTCAGACTAATGAGTGTGAAATTGTTGGGTTTTTATAATTAATAACACCGTTGAACTTTTAAGAACCATATATTTTGTATCATGTACCAGTTTCTTCTTCTTCAAAAAATTTCGTACATGCTGAAGATTTTGATAAGCAAATTTCTCGTGCCAAACTTGAAGTGATTCGATATAGCTTTTTTTTCTCCCACTGCAACAACATTTCCTTCACGAAGTAATTTGCACGTGGTATTATTCGATTCAAGTGTTAAACCTTTATCTAATGCGGCTCCCACTGAGAAAAGATTGAATTTAATTTCAGGTACATATAATGCTTTTGACAGATGTCTATCAACCCATTTACATCCGTCAAATGCTTTAATATTTTCATCACCTCTGCCATGTGCAAAAATATGTTCACTATTGCCCATACGTACTGGCAAATGTTGTTCAAACTCAGTAAAATTGACAAACCATTCTCGTTGGTTGGTTGCACATATGGTCGCTCGCCCCAGAATCCAAATACCATGCTGCAGTTTCAACATCAGTTTCAGTTATCCATGAGTGCATCACCTTGTGCTCCCTCTTGAGATTTATTTACTTCTCTTTTTCTTTTTATTTCTACAATTTCTTGTAGAAATGGCTTGTTACATATAAAGCACCTAGTTTGTTTCTGTGTATGAGTATTGTCAAGATGACAGTTTTTTTTCTTCTCTTAACGTTTCAGCTTATATTTACGAGCAGTAGTAAAGGCACATCCTTCTATTTTATTTTGAGAATTGAGTCGCATTTCTTCAATTGAAAGTCTTGATATTAAGTTAGGCAAAGTTCTCTTTTCTGCACCAGTAGATTCCCAAGCACTAACGAAATGATTGTATTGCGTGGGTAATGTCATCAAAATTTTTGTCATAATTAATGAATTCGGAATCTGCTCACCCATGTTTTTCAATCGATGTGCTAAATCTTCGAGTTTCGAAAAAATATGTGTTGCTATGTCGTGTGCTGGATCTTTTGTCATTGTATACCACTGCTGTTGAAGCATGTGTACACTAGCATCTGACTTTAGTTCATGAACTGAAAGAAGCTTCTCTCACATTTCTTTTGCAGAAGCACAATTAATAATATGGAGCAACTGTTGATTCGCTACCGTCGTTGCTATAATCTTCTGAGCAAAGTTGTCGGCTTTTGTCCATGCTGCGAGTTGTCTTTTAAAGACTTGCATAATTTTCAAATCTTGTTCATTCGCTGGCTTTACAGGTTTGACTATATCTCCACTGACGACACTCCAGACGTCATTCGAATTCAGCACAATACGCACTTGGAACTTCCAGAGTGGCCAGTTTTCGCTGTTTCTCAGCTTTGTGATACTTACTTTCCATCATTTATTTCACTTTGCACAAAGGCGGAATTTCAAAAAAATTTGTCACAACTTGACACTTAATTTTCGGTGAATGGAAATGAACAATGAGCAAAATATATATCAATCGGTGTCTCTGGGCCCATAACCTGTTGAGTTTTTATAATTAATAACACCGTTGAACTTTTAAGAACCATATATTTTGTATCATGTACCAGTTACAAAATTTTTGATAACAACTTTTTTTATAAACAAAACTATGGCCAACTTATTTAATCAATATTGTCAACAGAAATTAAAGACTAGTTAAACAATAAAATGAGGAAAACTCGATCACTCACTTATATTAACAGTAAGTTTAATCTTCTCTTCAACCACCGATTGTCGTTTAAACTTAGGGAATAGGATGCTGGGAATATCTTAAAATCTGAAGTTTAACTGCCAAACTGCAGTTTAAACTAATGCTATAATACTGACCCTTAGACTATAGTGTGTGTGTGTCAGTCTGGTGATGGTGATTGCATCTTTTAATCGTTCCCCTCATGTTTGTTTTTCTTAACAAAAATTTGTGTTAGCTGTTGTGCCATTTCATAACAATATGTAGTTATTTTCCTCCATATTTTTTTACATTACGTTCTTTACTTGCAATACAAGCATATAGTTGTTCTTTTTCTTGAGAAATTCTTTTTTTTTCTTTTTCTTTCCAAAATGTTATATTCGGACCTTGGACGTTTGAAGTTTGTTTGTTGTTTCGGGCTTCTTTTCCCTTGTATTTTTGCCTTTGTATAAAGTTTTTAGATCAAATATTTTTAATTTATAATTTAATTGTATAGGTGTTTATTTGTTGGATGGTGCTTGTAAAAGTAACGTTAGTGATCGTATAATTTAAGCAATTACGTAAGTCGAAGGCGTGGGTCATCCAAGGTTATGACTGCAGTCATATCAGTTTATGTCTGCATGCACGCGTTGCTCTAGGAAGTTACAATATCCGGCGCCATCTGCAGCGGTGATGTGCGACCGAGTTCGTGTATCAGAGCTAAGGTGGTCCGGATATTGGTTAGTTTTATTACTCGGAGTGGTCAGCGGACGTGAGATGTTCCCTTGCATGTTTTTCTTCATATGGTCTAATATCTGAGGTGAACCGTGCGGGAGATACAACCAGCGGAAACCTGGCTCCAATGAAGAAATAACATTTTATGTTGTTTTTACAGGCGATCGGACGAAATTGCGTACCCTGATGCTCTATAAAACCGAGAAATTATTCTTTGAATTAATATCCGAACATTAAATTAATATTGTATCTGGTAAACACGACCATCATATTCTATATATACGATAAATTAAGACGGTTTTTATGATAACGTTTCCCCTCGTGTTATTTCTGTTTTTATAAGAATAGTCCGGCCATCCCTCGCAATATACCTTCTTTATACGTGTAACCTATGTCCACTCGCATATCAGTATTTTTATTAGCTAAAATGTCTCAACTCGGTCGCCTCAAAGACCGCAGGCGATTGAGGGTTTTCATTTGATATATGCAGAGCTAGGTCTGTTATTGCATCGACAGCCCGCGGCTTTCCTACCGGTCAAAAATTCCCAATACGGGACCCAATCATCTTACGTCGCCGTCTACTTCAACCGGGGGAAAATAACCGTATTATTCCATGTATATGAAACTGACCGTCGCGTCGTTTTTCAAATTATTAGGTACTACCTTTTCAATTTCAAAGTCCTTTTACATCAGACGAATTCAAGTTTTTCAAGCGAGAATTCGATTAAAGCGATGTATCCTACAATAGTATAAATATAAGCCGATAAACAGGCCCCAACCCCGCGTGCGTCCAGGAGGGATCGGAGGCACGGTATGCGGGAATCTTTGTCTTCGAAAACTAATTTTCCCCGTGCCGCGTCACATATATCACGTATTGCTTGTGAGCGTCAAGCGATCGGCCGATTGTTATTGGCGAAACTAAACGAGACAAAGAAGACTTTACAGTGACACATTTAGAGGCAGATTACTTTTATTTTCTGCTCCTGAATTTCATTGTTTCTAAACGGATAGGTTAGTACCTAGCCGGAGGCGTCGATATTAAAGCTCGGTGCGAATTCCTCTAGCGGAAACTGGAACTGGAACTCACCCCCGATCAGAATTTAATCAAACGCTCGAGGTATCGAGCAAAACAGAATGTATTTCTCTGCCGTTCAATCAAACTCTTTCTGGTACTCCAACACGCGTAAAATCTACGAAAAGAAAACCTTTACAAATACAAAGACCTTAGAAGAAACAAATTTCGCAGAATCTGCACATCAGTTATGCGAAACACTCTTTTATAGCATAACTTTTGAAAAACGTTCCAATCATCAATTCATTACATACCTAATTTCATCCTACCTCATTAACTATCGAAATGTCAGCACAATTTAGTAAAACTAGTGAAATGCAGGAGTTGATTTCTTAATTATAACAATCAGAATTAATCAAGCGCTGGAAGTATCATCGAGCAAAACCTAAAGTTGGTTTGTTTCAATTCAATCAAGTAACACTTTCAACTCTCGTAAAATCTGTAGAAAGAAAACCTTTGCCGGAGCTAAAAGAAATATGACACATAAATTGCTAAGAACGAAGATCAAACAGTGTGTCACGTCTCCCCGTGACTCTATCTCTTTTTATTAGCTTTATTGCAAATATTTCAGTCTCGTTAAGCGCCCATAAGAATCTGAAAATTTAATGGTCTCGCTCTCGAACACAATTGAAAAACTAAATATCAAGAGTCACAAAGAAAACCCCCCCGAAACTTTTAAAACGTCAACATTTATCACCGGGAGATTAGTTTTTTCGTCAATGATCCGTAGCCAATCACAAGCTCGGTAACAACACAACAAGGTGGCAATAAACATGTCGGCCGGTTCGGTTCCCTGTCGAAATGATTAAATTAACAGCTCCTCGAGATAAAATACGATTTCTGAAATAAAAAGCCGAGCTTAAGAAATAGTCGCCGCTTCGTTTCGGGAAGTAGGTTGAGATGTAATTATACGGCTCCCTCTTGTGCTATTAAAAATTAACCCTTTTCCGAAAGTGCGATGATAAATCCTGATCCGAAACGAAATGAATATGAAATACCTAAGAAACACGTTCATTTTACTCGGGGGCATTTTCTGCAATTACAGATACACAAAACTGCGGTTTCATTCATTACACTTTCTCGAAACTTTTCTTTAGGCTTAACCAAATTCCGAGATGTTTCTTCTTATACCACCAAAATTTCCATTATTAAGATTTACGAGTATAAGAAACTTTAATTTAATTAAAAACACGCTTCTTAATCTAAAGGTCTGTACCAGAGTCACTCTACACAGGATATCCCATAACATAACCACCATAGCTTAAGGGTATTTTATTTTAAGTCAAGAATGTCTAATGAAAGAGTTAATTTGGTTGGTATTAAATTTCAGCCAACTACGACAGAAGTTGCTCAAAGTGTCCACCCAATTTTTGAGTACACATTTTAACTCTCCTGAACTGAGGAAGTAACCATTCGAAGACTATTGTGAACAAAACGTAATTTTTGGCTTAAAGGAGACTTTTCAGATGTCCCCAAAAGGAGAAGTCAAGAGGATTTAGGTCAAGTGACTTCCTCCCCTCGCCTTCTAGTGTATATCCGCTTACAAACTTTTACAATAAAAAAATGCTTGTTGATCCGTTACGAATGGGTTTTGGGCACATGTATGATCGAGAGTACAAAGAGGTATGGATGAATTACGTTAAAGACCTATTAACTGATAGTCAACTAAATAAAACAATAACAATAGAGGAAGATAATGACAATATATGATAATATGGTAAATGAACCAATAGAGGATGAAGTAAAAAATATTGCAAGAGACATGCGCAACGGAAAAGCACCAGGAAAGGATAGATTAAACAATGAGTTGATTAAATATGGCGGAGAGGTCTTGCAACAACATATTGAAAATTTGGACGAAAGACACTATTCCAGTGGAATGGGTAAAAGAACAAATAATTATAATACACAAGAGAGGAAACCAACATTACTCAGTAGAAAGGAGAAATCTCATACTGGCAATGATGGAACTTGGAACACCAGCAAAATTAAGAAGACAATCAAGTACAAATGAGCATTAAAGCATTGAAAGAAGAAACAGAAGAATTTGAAGTAAATAAAGGTGTAAGACGGGGGATGTGTTATATGAAAACTTTATTTAATATAGCGCTTGAGTACATGACAAGGGAATAAATTAAGGAAACTAAGAACAAAAGCTTGACAGATAATAACATACGCATATGATATAGTGATAATAACAAAGAGAAGAGAAATACTAATTAAAATGCTGGAGACAATAAAATAGAAGAAGGAATGAAAATTGGATTAAAAATAAATGAAGACAATCGAAATTTGGAGAAAAAATAGAAGGAAATAGAATCATCAAGTTAAGAGAACATTCCAACAAGTGAATAGGTTTAAGTTCCTGGAAATTATGATATCTGGCGACGGAAATAGAGAGGGAGAAATTAAAGAAAAAATAATGAAGGCAAACAGAGCTCTTCATGCAAACACGAAATTATTGTCAAATAAAAATCTAACAAAGAAAACTATCATGAGACCGGTAATGATATATGCAGCGGAAACGTTAAATATGTGGAAAAAAGATTATGAGGACCTAAGAATAATAGAAAGAACAATATTAGGACCAGTGAAGATATCAGAAAAGGAATTTAGAAGAAGAGCGAATCAAGAACTGTATGCTGAGATAGAAGAACACATAATAAAAAGGATTAAACGAGAAAGGCTTGGGCATGTTTGGAGTACAGAAACAGAAGCAGCAACCTAATTATTACATGGGAAATCCGTAAGAAGAGGAGACGCGGCAGATCTAAAACAACGTGGATGAAGAAGTAGATGAAGATCTGAATAGAGCAGGCATCAGTGGATGGAAACAGAAGGCGCAAGAGAGGATGATATGGAAAAAGCTATGGCAGTTGATGTGAGGGGGCTGATAGGATTTTAGACAGCTCCTTCAGAACCGGCAGAGCCCCAAATGGGATGTTTAGCCATATATTCATTGTCTTTAAATGATCTCAGCAACACGCTCTTAAATTATGGCTATTATGCCTTGGGACAATCTGTAAATTGTGAGATATTTGAAAACTAGAAGTTTCTTTTATTATTATCCAGGAAGCTTAGAGTCACTTCCATCGAAAACATGTTGGTGCTCTGACGTTCTATAGCTTCAAGGGCCTGGATATAATGAAAATTGTTTTCGGTCCTTCAAGAGCAGCAGTGTTTCGGTGGTTTGGGGTTTCTAAAAGGGATCTGTAAAGACGATCCAACTTCGACAACAGCAAATAAACATAGAGCAATGAAGAAAGTGATGTTCTTCAGAAGCACCAGACTGATAAACGATATCAAGTTGGAACACCAAAAAACAGTAAACATAACGAGTTGTCTTCCTCAGGCTTTTGAGGAACTTACGATAAAAGGTCACCACGATAATGCATCTTCCCATACTGCGGAATTTACAATAAACCAACTAAAGTTACCCCACTCCCACCGTATTCCCGAATTTGGCTACGTGTGACAATATTGCTTGGCTTTTCTTTAAAGTGAGAAAACATTTAAGGGGCGGTGATTTTAATTCAGAGGAAGAGACTGAACACCTTAGAAAGAAGTAAGTGGCGAATTTTTGAAGATTCGTGTACCATTCCTAGTTTTATTTAATAGATGATCAAAGACCATAGGTTTCATTAATTCCAAATATTGCTTATGGTAGCAAAGTCAAATTCAGGAAGTAATTTATTTTATATATTCAGGTTTTCACTCGCAAGAACTTTTCGATTCCTCCTCCCTTTTACGATTAAACACGTACGTCGGATGATAACTTGTGCAAATAAGTGATCAAGCTACTCGCTGACCCTTTGAAAATTATGTGGAAATTTAATTATATTTTAATAACGAACAGCCTTCGTAAGTGTGATAAATGACTGCATTTAACTAATTGCTAGTTATCAGATTACACCTTCGTATTAGAGTGCGGGTACAGTGAGGTTTTTGTCAGTCTGCGAGGACGAAGTCTTCTGTGGGCAAGGGCGCAAAAACTTGCCACTATAGCGTCGTCCAAATTCAATACACTAGAGTGCTTCGTTGTGGGTACGTGTACGGCGAGAAACGCACGGTGTACAATAGAGAGCACGAGTCCAACTGTAAGCGTTTCACGAGGATAGGTATTGTTGAGGGTTAATCTTAATTGATGCCCCACCGTTATCCATCATAACGAGAGGCGAAAGCTTTTGCTTGCAGTGACAGGATCTCGCGGAGGGAGATGGGGCAACGCACGTGCCGCACACTGAAAAGAGAACAAGCACCGGTGGCACTTGAGTGTGTCTACCAAGAATGGAGCCCGGGATGATGCGAAGAAGGTAACAATGTAATATGCCATTAGCAGAGAATCTGAATTGGCTTTGTTGCGGGCACGAATGTATAGGGGTGGCGGCACCACCTCTGATAGGTGCACCTCCTGGGAACCTCCGTAATCGCTTCCCATTCAAAGCGAATTCCACGCGTTAAATTAAGGACGACTCGCTCCGCATTAATTTTCCATCGGAAAATGCGGGAAGTTGTTTTAAAAACTTAGCGACATTGATGAGGTTCTTACCTAGGCTTTTTTTTACAAGAAAACTCCATTAAATAGAGCACGTATCGGTAATGAAAGCGGCACATTTCTGGATTCTTACGCGACCGAAGGATCTCTCCTCATTCTCACGCAAAGACACTAAAGACCCCCTGATTGAAAAAAACCTTTTTACACTTCACCTTTCTTCCGAGAATAATTGCTTTCTGCTGGCGAAAAATCTATATTTGATACCTTTAATTCACTTTAAACAAAGGGCAGAGCTTATGGGGAATTTTCTTTTTAATTTTAACGGAAACGCTTTTTCATTAGGACACTTTACAATTCTGTTTCAATTCCCTTTAAAAGGAGGGGTGATAGGTTATTCTAAAAAAAATTACTTCAAGAAAATTAAACAATATCTATGTATTTCCATAAGTTTAAAGAAAATGTATAAGTATAAACCACGTCATAAATTGGGATTACATCTTGGTTTTTATTATACTTTGTTTTGAATATGTTAATTAATTTCAATTGCTTAAAAAATAAAACGACGACATACATTTTTGTTTCAATCATCAAAATAGTCCTTGGTTTTCCTGATTTTAAAAGACTGAAACTACGCTCCTAAAGCTAATATTAAATAGGAATAAATATCTGTTCACTAAACAGTTTAACAATGATTTACAACAATGGAGGTCGTTTAAATAACGTGGTGTATAAATCAGCGGAGAGTGTAATGTGATTATTTGTGTTTAATGTGATTTGTTGATCTGACGACCGTGCACCTCGGCGCTGACAGCAGCGTGCGTCGCGAGCGTCGTGGCGACCTGTCAAATCAGGCGGAACTGCCGAATGACAAATGCACTCGCTCCGGCCGCTCATTCGAGTGCAGATTGTATAAAATGTAATTGAATCATGTATTGTTATTACACTCATCGCTGAAAGTGATGCATTAGATACATCACGCACCGTCTATTTGGTTATTTCACGTTATTTCTCCGAGGGGTGGTATTTTTACCATCTCATCCCCCCACCAAGTATTTCCATCGTGCACCGCTTCTTGAGCGTTATTACTTTTCTATTAAGATAATGTTCGTAACACTTTATCGATGTTTGTGTAGCCACGGAGATTTTCCTTTGGGACAACTTAGAGTGGTCATGTTTATTTAGCTCCCCACGTTAGAGCACGGAGAAAATCTCGCGTCCATGTATCCACCACCCTCCGGCGATCTGCGGTCACTGTACAATTGTCAACACAGAACGTGAATTCTGTTTACCTACTTTGACTGAGAAAGTTTTGAATTGTTTGTTTTATTTCGCATGTTACCGTTAAAAACCATTGTCCAACTATTTCCAACTTTGTATGTGTAGTTCAAGCTTCGCGTTTAGACTCTTCCCGTCTTAAATTGGCCCTAAAAAAGAAACAATTGTTTCAACGAAAAACCTAAGTTTGCGGAGCACTTTTTATTATAAGACCTTCGAGATATTAAGTATGGCAACCACATTTTCACGTCCTTAAAACGGCCCTGAAATTTATTTACAACCAATTCCGAAGTAACTTGGCTCTTATTTACGTGACCTACAAAAACGAATCATCAAGAAATCATCGATTACTTTGCTTATAATTAAGTAGCTACCTTTCTTTCTTGTTAGTTCTGAAATTCTTGCGGGCCATCACCAACACGAGCAAAATCAGAAACGCCAAGACTAAAGCCGCGTCCATTTTCGTTCTGCTTACAACACTAATACGTATTACACGAACGTTGAGGCGTTATCTAAGTTGACCTTTGATTTTTTAAACGACCGCGTGCTATCGCTTTTGTTAATAACATTTGTGGTTTTTTGGCTGAGTAATTGATTATCGTTTTCGCGGATATTTCGTGGAATATATGCGGCTACACCTTCATTCAGGTTATAGCTAGTGATAATAATAAACATGGAAAAAAATTAACCTCTTCGTTGGGATTCGTAATTATGGACTTGGTTTTGATTTTAAGGCCCATTTGTATAAAGGCAAGTTAACTTTGACTATCGGTTTACTCCCATACAATTATTGTTAATACCATGGCAGTAAACCAATAGTCAAAGTTAACTTGCCTTTATACAAGTGGACCTAAATATTCTATAGAAAAAAAAAAAAACAAATTAGAACAGCTTTCTATCATTTACAGACTTAGGCCCAGTTTTACAATCGTGGAATAAGAACGGAATAACTGTTCGCCACATATACTTTAATGTTCCTCCATATCTACGTCACACCATGTCACGTTATACCAATAAGAATGCTTATCTGACGATTGTAAAATCGGGCCTTAACCATTTTAATAATGACTCTTGGCACCATGAAAACGTGAATGTTTGAACTAAGAGCATGCCTGAAGCTCAATGCAATTTGGGGGAATTTTCTCATTCTCTAAAGAAATAATGTAGTATTTTTTTTGGCGAGCTAAACGATTTAACGAAATTGCTCTAATTCTTCTTTGTCTATTTAGAATACTTTAGCTGCAAGTCATTGTTTTCTTTTTCCCTATCTCCTTTTTTCAGTTCTGCCTTGTTTTCTTCCTTTCTAATTAGCCGTTTTCCCCCCTTGCTATTCTCCCTTCTTCTTCTTTCTCCATAAGAAACCATTTCTCCCTATATCATAAATAACTTGACTGATGTATCTTGATAATCAAGACTGTTTTGCTTTCGTCTAAATATCTCTAGAGTACTCTTAAAGTCATCTGTAATCACCAGTGTGTTGAAGAAGGTATATTAATGTAGTGGAAATATTACCACAGCGTTGCCAAGGTCATAGAAAACACGCTCCCAGATAAGTAGATGTAGACAAGGACGAACACCAACAGAAATAATCCCAATAAAGAATGAATGGTCATGATATGAAGTTAATTGATGTGTCAAGTATGAGCAAGTTTAGAAAAAAATGACTCAAAGAATAGTCTACCGTCCGCACTGGCGATGGCAGTACTTTCTGCATCAACCATGGTAAATATGCAATATGGCTTTTGAAAATAATTTCTGTGGTGATACGAGCCCTGCGTCAAAAGTATTCGCCTAGCTAGTGCAGCTGTTTTTGAAAATAAAATCATTATTAGAATTTAAATATCAAAATTTTATTTAAAATTATATATATTTATATTTATTTATTATTATTATTCTCGAAAAATAATCTACCACTGAGTAACTAATTAACTGTCTCTTTCTTTACCCAAGACTGGTAGGTGAATACTTTTGGCGCAGGGCTCGTATATCAAATGATTCCAGCATTTCCAGTGTACAGAAAAGCAATGTACCAACCTCCAACCAAAAGAGTACCAATTGAACTTTAAGGCTTCCGCGGCCGTCGTCCATGTTTGAATTGGCTTCCGGTTGCAACTTCTTCTACTGCCGATGTTTTGGAAAACAAAACGTGGGCAGTAGAAGAAGTCGCGGTTCCGACCGGAAGCCAATTCAAACAAAAAGACTACCAAATTTACCCTGAAGGTAACGTGCCTTTTCAAAAATTTCTCTTCATAGTTGACCGTGAATTGTTAGTTGTGAGCCAGCCTCAATCGACCTGACGTATGAAAATGAAATAGCATAACCCCACTTTCAAACTAACAAAACGTTCTGAAATGGTTCTCTTGCCAGACTATTAAACTTTTATGGTCGAATCTTATTTTCGAAATGACCGTCAAATTGAAGGCAAGTGGCACCGCTTTATTCATGCTTCCATGAGTTTTCTGAAAAATAGCCGAATCTTTTGCTTCCTTATGACAAATTTCGCACGCCTTTGGCCCAGTTGTACAATTTCAACTTAACTTTAAGCTAAAGCTTAAACCCTTACCACCAATTGTTGCAATAATCGTTGTTAGGGGTTTAAGCTTCAGCTTAAATTTAAACTGGCATTGTACAACTGCCTTAGAATTACAGTGATTAAGGTTTTTCGAGAGACAGGTTCTATTTTACGTATTACGTAAATAGGGCAGTGGACGCCCTACAAAAAGTACTGAAGAAGTCATTGAAGAGGTAAGTAAGAGAGCATGCGCATGAATCGCCAAGTCGCTCAGTCAAATAATGGGAATTAACAATAATACTCGCACCTATGCTCTTAAACGTCAGCAAACGAGTTTTACGTAGAATGCAAGCGTGTCTAGATGATATTATGATTTTGCTTTTAATTTTGAATAAAATTTGTTAATAAAGATATTTTTGAACTGACATTTCCTTCAATAAGAAAAGTGAGGTTATGATATACGTCAATTTATTAAGTTTCAAGCAAGGCTGGTTCACAACTAAGAATTCAGGGCCAATTACAAGGAAAAATTTTAAAAAAGGCACGTTACCAATTTTGCTAGATTCATCATTTAGGTTTTTGTTAATATAGTCTCTGCAGTTACAGTTTGAAATCCGAGGTCACGAAAATTAGCTTTTTAAGGTTTGGTTATGTAATTTGAAAAATATCTTATTATTATAACATTCATATAAAAACTTTAAAAAGAAATTATAACGTAGTAATAAAGGTATTTTCTAATTTGTTTTAAATTTTAATATAGTTGCAGGTTTGGATAGTGTACCTTCATCAGACTGCCATCATTAAAAAATAGTTAAAATTTAAATCAGATATTATTGGAAAAAAGAAGAAGGTCGTTGGAATTGAAATCAACGATCTTTGGAAAGAAGAAGGAGGAATATCATGATACCATTTATTTTCCTCCTTCTTCTTTTCAACGATGGTTGATTTCAATTCAATTTTTTTTAACGATCTCAGCTGATGAAGATATAATATCGAAACCGGTAGCTATATTAAAATTTAAAAGAAATTAGGAAGTACCTTTATTACCACATTCCAATTATTATATTTATATCTAATTTTGGACTATCAACAATATTAAAAAAATTTAGTCTTAATAATAATTGCCGATTAATTCACCTATTCACTGTCAATTCAGATATAGGCAACTAAATATACAGAAATTACTTACAATATTTATTTTAATTAAAAAATAATAATGATGAGAGTAAGAAAAATTGGATGAAAAGAAAAGTACCAAAATGGACGCGGCAGTACCTTGGTACCAATAACTCCTAGAAGTATCAAAATAGTTCCAAAGCACCATCTCTGGCAACACTTGATCATTCAATAAACTCAATTTAAAGTCATCCTCAGAAGGCCATGGAATTAGAAATCATAATCTTAATTGTATAGAACACGATACTAATTGCCTTACTGCTGTTTTGTGCGCCGTTGTCCAAGTGGAAGCGACTGCATCGCTTCTTTCTGTGCTTTTTACCCACGGTAGGTACGGCGTCGTGTATTTATGTCATCGCAGGAAAGAATAAGAACACACGTAATGCCTGTCAAATATTGAAAATTCTATTTTTTTTTAAATCTTGCTAAGGCGCGATTAATTTCATGGCCTTTTCAGGTTGACTTTAAAATTGGATCCCTTGATACTAATTAGAGAGAAACGTTAGAATTTCTGATTGTTGGTCTTCTTTCACCTACATTGTAGATTTCATGATTTCCATTTTTTTTACATAAAGCAAAGTGATGATTTAACGAAATTGTTCTAATTCTTCTTTGGCTCCACAGGATGATTTAGCTTTAAATATGTTTTCTTTCTTTCTAAATAGTTCCGACTGCTTTTCTTTCTTTCTAAATAGCTATACTTTCTTTCTTTCTAAGTAGCTATACTTTCTTCTCTTTATTGTTCTTTTTCTCTTAAATAGAAAAGTTTTTCCAAATTTTTCCGAAAAGAAATGATGGTTTGGAATTGGATTTAGTACAATTTCTTTCAGAATTTATAAGAAAGTGTTAAGTAATTTTCGTATTAAGCCAGGGAAATAAAACTGTTAACAGTTTACCAATTTTTTAAAACTAATGTAAAATGTAACCGAAAAGCAGATATTGCGGAAAGTGAAAAAACAAAGTTAATGAAATTAATGTGTTGCGTTTGCATATTTTGTATTTGAGTACTCGTCCTTTAAAGCCTTAAGTAGCTTGAATTTATTCACATCAATCATAGCTCTGTGATGTCTTTTAATAATGTTGGGCGACAAATTGACTCGTCTGTAAAGACGAAGATAATTTAAGTAATTTCCTTTCTAAACCCTGACACATTATGACGCCACGTATGTTGCCACCTCTTTGTATTCTTTACAGCGGAGGCAGTAAACTGTCACAGGAATAGAGGGCTTCTTGGAAGCGGTAATGAAATCTTCTTTAAAATAGATCTAATAGAGTTAAAACATCAAGGCACCACGTAGAAACAGCGACATAAAACACATTTGACGCTTTTTATTCCGCCCCTTAAAAGAAAGGTACGCACGCACACTCCTCCCTGCCCGGCAGTAAATTCTGCGTCCATAACTCCGGCGACGATTACAAAGAAGAATGTTTTCGAAATCCGGGGCAAAGTTCGGATGTAGCAAATACTAAACAGCGGCGGCAGCGTTGTAGTCGTAATTCCGCGCGATTTTCCCGTAATTAGTCACAATAAAGCCTGTATTTGCTTTGCTGAACTTCGAGACGAGAAAAGTGAACCGGGGCTGCCGCCTCTTTCGCTGAAAATTTTCTCAGAGATTTAAATAACCTTCCAGATTTTAGCTTCTATAATCCTTCTTAAACTATAAAGTGGAGATTAAGGGAAACAGTAAAAGTATTTACGATATAACTTCACGATAAATTGTTGGTTACGCATAATCCAGATAATTAAAATGATTTAGGATTCAACGATCACAATCTTTTAATATTTTTGTCAATCAATAAATTGCTGGTATTCCCTAAATCTTAAATGACTTTTATTACCATCAAAAACAAAGTACTAACTCAAATATTCTTCAACTGATTCGCTCTGTATAAAATATTTAAGTGCATCGACGATATTCCATGGCACTTTATTTTGATATCTCTGGAACACATCCAGATATATCCTGCATTCAGATTTAATAAGACCTTCAACATTTAATGTGATCAAGTCAAATCATAGATTTTCAGATTTTTGACTTTGATTTAAAGACAAATTTCTGGTAATTGACTTATGTAAATAATTACATCATTAAAGTAAGTGGTATTACTGTAAGATCTTTATTTGCAAATTTGGGGCCAAACTAAATAAACGAAAGAAACCAAGCGTGGTCCAAAAATAAAATAAATATTACCTTAAACCCAAAGAAGAATAACGGCTGTAAAAATAACGGTCCGAAGTTAAAGTCTCTCGCATTGTTTCTGATCCACGCCACTGAACATTTCAGGGCAAGTGATTCCCAAGTAAGAGAAAAGAGAAAAAGCTGCGCCTCCCTAATTGTATAGAACACGATACTAATTGCCTTACTGCTGTTTTGTGCGCCGTTGTCCAAGTGGAAGCGACTGCATCGCTTCTTTCTGTGCTTTTTACCCACGGTAGGTACGGCGTCGTGTATTTATGTCATCGCAGGAAAGAATAAGAACACACGGGATTAGTTGGCTGCATCATTCGAAAGCTCCTGTCGCTGTAAATGAGGCAACTTCTGTTTTCCGCTTGACCTCCGACAAATGAACTTTTTTCCGTCGCTCTGGCACTTTAAGTCGCACCTATATATCACAATTAATCACCGTGCCACGGAAATAATTATTTACAATTTTCGCTAAATAAATTTAGCACTTGCAATTATTTTAATCACGTTGGAATGTTCATATTTTGAACGTGCAAGCAAATCACCGAATTTCTGACGCGTACAAATCGGAGGTGTTGCCAAAATTAAGAGGGTATTAGCGACTGACGTTATTCTGAATTCTGGGTCTTTGAAGTGACAATTGTAAGTAAAATGTAACACATTTTCCTATTTTTAATAATAGACTTGAGTAATGGTTAAGAATCAGAAAGTGAAAAAATTGGTACTTTCAAAATCAGGTCTTTAACCTATTAATATTAGTCATTGCAAACCCCATGATCTTCTATTTCTTGTTTTTCATAAGAATTCCATTTCATTACATGCATAAGACGTTGTTTTCTTCCAAAAACTTACGTTGACTTCCTTCCTAAGGATTCCTTTGGGATTAATGATCTTTTTTATGTATCATAAATACTCTATTTTTGTTTTGGTTTGATTACCAATAAGTTATTTAAAAGATCTTCAGTTATATTCACCTTAGGATCTGAATTTGAACCGCTTCTAATTCCGTTCTGCCAACTTGTTCTTTATTACACTAGGCAGATACCACGTCTATAAGTTTTTGTTCGTTTGTTCTACACTTTTAACTCCTCTACTCCACTTTGCTCACTTCTACTTACATTATATTATATACATCTCACTCTCTCATGAGCAGTTAGTGCAAAAAGCGTAGAGACGAACACACCTTATGATACAACACTATGTATACTAGACTTGTCGGTTGGGTTGTTATGTACGGTATAAAAATCACAAGAATTTTTTTGCCTTCGCATTTAACCACTCTATGTATTTTGTTGTTTTTCATTCTTAAGAGGAGATGATCAGAAAACATCTTGCTGATGATAATTTTTGAATATTTTTTTTATTCGTGCTTCTGGCTTAAATACTGTCATCTAAAATACATATTGAATTTTATTGTGCATCTTTTATATAGTAAGCTATATAAATTAAGTTCGTATAAAATATATGGTGGTCGGTATTGAATAACCTAGAAGAAGCAAATTATATGAAAAATATGTGAATAATAGTGAGTGTGTTATTTTAATGGTTTCCGGCAATTCATAAAACGCATAAAATTGTATATTCGTTTCGTGTGTGTTTTAGAATAGATTTGTATACGGATCATTCGATTTCGAATGCATTCTTCATTGACAGAACAAAGGTGGCGTATTCCGGAAGGACTGTTTATTTGAAATCGTTAACGTTTTACTAAAATAACCGTGCACCTTCCCTTTGCATTTGTTCTTTGGCTAAATGTAGCGCTTGTTTTGGTTAAAAAATAAATATTGTTTGTGAGTGGAAAGGACATAGGCCGGCTGTTAGGGAACGACTTTAGCATACCGGCGGATCTAACTGTGTATTTCTTTGAAAATAAACATTTTTAGTGTTTGTTTATCTTACTGAAATGTATTTCTCTCTCTTCGGCGACAGGTGCATCGTATGCTGCCCGTTCGCGTTCCGCATCATAATTCAGTTTCATCGACGTTTTTATGTAAAATATGTAAATGCGACGTTATAATGTTCCATCAAAATTCAGTAGATTTTCCGATCGTTGTTCACATATGCACAATATAAATGTCTGTCACGGCGCTTGATAAGTTACTCTGACGTATCATATTGCACCCCATGTTAACATGCTAACCTCTGTTATACTAAAATTTAAAACATTATTTTGTTCATATTTCAGTATAACTTTTTAAAATTAAACCTCTCGGTGTAGCTTCATTAATTAAGGCGGTACCAATATAAAAAAAATAAAAAATGTAAAACTCTTCCTGCCCTCCCCAAAACGAAGAATAAAACCTCGAGTGGCAACTGTTTGATATTTCGACTGACTTTTTTTGGAAGGTGGATGGACAAAAAAGCGGTTCGCCCGAAAATTAATGGTTATAAGACGACGTTTTTTTCCGTCGATAATTAATTTGAAGCCACTTCAGAAAAACAACTCATCCATTAAGGCAGTAATATGAAGACCAGCGTGCACACACACACACTCGCAGCCAACCATTAACAGCTTAGTCCTCTAGAATCCCATGATATTCGATAGCAACATGTGTCATCATCATACGTGAACTTAATAGAGAGGTTGTTTCGGTGGAGTGAGGAAAAAAAATTCAGTTTTCGACCTGTCTGACTGACTGCCTTTAGTCGTTAATTAGTTTAGTGTAAAAAAGGGATTGACTTCAATAAGAATTCAATTTTCTGAGGGGGTTGATAATTTAGTTAAGTTTAATTGCCGATTTTAATTTCATTTTTGTTTCAGGTAATTTTTTAACTTAATCTCTTAATCTCTCCCGTTTAGAGAAAAATAATATAACGACACTGGTTTGGAGAAAGTTATGGTAATATTAATAAGTCTCCTGTTACTTAGGAAGTTTTGAATTATTTTCAAAACACCAAGAGCATTTTTTAATCTGATCTAAAAATATCTGGTCCTAGTCATAAATAAGTGTCCTTAATTAGGAAAGGTTTTATATAAATTGTTTTTGTTGCTTAATCTTGACATCCCACCGTGCCAGCAAAGCCATTAAAGGACACATGTGGATATATCAATGCTGGAGGTAAATTCCAGACACCGAGTTCGGTGGGGTTCGGGAGCGGTAAGTTCAAAGGTCAGTCAGCAGTCACCGCGGCGACACCTGCAGGTGGTTATTCCCATAGACCGGGATGATGTTATATCTTTTTCAGTCGGAGTGAGTCAAGTTTATAATCCCTGCGTTTCTCAGGCAGAGGTCATTCATTGTAAATATACTAAATTATCTCCGCTTTTACATTAGGCGGCGGAACGTTTTTTTTTAATATCCCTGCGGTGGTGTATTATTAAAGCAATTAATAACGAAACCGAAATCCTGCCGGCGAACAAAAAAGAGTTCCGATACTTTTCCGGCTTTAATAGTCTACATTTGTAACGTATTAATTGTTTAATATCTTGTGGAACACGTGTTTTAAGCTACCAATTCAGGATTTACTTAACAAATGTTAATTGCCTGCGTAGCATGCTCGCTCGCTACGGAAACCTCTAAAATATGATCGAGTTAAGCTATGAAAGCCGCATTCGGTTTAGAGGTAAATTTCGGGGGGGATTTTTATCGGCACACATGATTTAATTAACAGACCCCCCCGGACTGTGTGAGTGCGAGTTGTTTCGCTAGTATCGAGAAGTCCTTTATCCGCGTGAGCTATGTATCTCTCTAATTGCTAGTCCTAGTTTATGCAGTTTCAGAATTGGATTGCGGTAAAATACGCTGTGTGGTTTCTACTAACTCCACTAGGACCTGTCTGTACGTTCCTATTACTAGAGGTGATATATCGAATCCTGTGCAATGACAATATTTTATTAAATCGAACTGTTTAACAGAATTATACCCCTCGCAAAGGGGCTGCACCTACATTCAGACGTTCCCATTTCGATACCAACTTTAACCCTGCATATATCTTCATTTTGTCGCCGTAATTTAATATAAGGACATTCAGGATATGGTTACATAAATCTAACGTGCATTACATTTCACTACAAAATCACTCAGGGGAACTTATTTTCAATTAAAACTAATTTTCTTATGGATTTCAACTAATTAATTACTAAATATTTTATTCAGAAAATTCTCATTTGGGGCAACAGCAAAATTCTACATAAAGTTCCTTGAACAGGTTATGTACATATCTTCGGAGGAGCTTAAAGAATGTATACAGAAGGGACAGGAAATAATCTAACTGTAACCAATTCGTGTTACAGAAGAAATAAGAATTATGGAAGGGTTTGACTTTACTTTTCCTGAATTATTTTCAGAGTTCCTTCAAAGTACTTCGATTGTTTGTGGTTCCATCTTCTTTCAATCTTTTTTATGTGTACAACATTACAAATTTTGTAAGCTTGCCTTGGTGGTGTTCAGCCAGTTATCATTTATTATGTAGCTGAGATTGTAAGCAACTTTTCTTTCGACATTCGCTCTCCAAATAGGGAAAACCCAATTAAAAAGAACCAAGTACGATCTAAGGGGGTCATTCTAATTGGGGTTGCAAGTTACAACTTGGTATGATCCTGCTTCCGAGCACAACGTTGTATCCTGTTACCACTGAACATTGCCGAGATTGTAACTTCTTAGCAGTTACTAAGGAGGTACCACCGTTATTGGGTTGCAAATTCGATTAGAATGACCCCCTAAGGCATCAAAATCTGACGTTCACAAGACTACATCCAATCTCTAGTTGCTCAAAATCGTCACAGCCGTTGCAATCAAGTTGACTGTGCAGTAAGTTTTATCTTGAAGAAGCTGATAACGTATAACGAAACGTCATTGACTTTTAAACTGACTTTACAAGCTGTCCGATCCGTTATAATATTATAAATGAAGAATAACAATAATACAAATCCAGAATTGACTGGGGTGTTACAAATTGCCCTTTCTAAAGTTGTTTTTAGAATTCTGCTCTAATGCAAATTACTTTCACATTTATCTCTCTCTTTTTTCCACAGAAGTAAAACGATGTAATTAAATGTCCGCGAGTCAGTAAAAAACTATACAGTATGTAATTTTAATGTCGCAATTACGAGGGCATATAAAGAAACGCATTAAAAAACACGTAATTACGAAACGTCCGCAATTTTTTTTATAGATGATTAAGCGCTGTTTTACGAACCACATAACTGCGGACTCAAGTCAGATTCCAATTTGATTCCTTTTTGCCAAACCAAGATTTCTTAAACGTTGATGGTGAATTTTTTTTTTTCGACGAATTTGATTCTTCCAGATTCAAATATGTAACTAATACTCTGATGTTTGTATCGTTAAAGTTTGCCGTTTTGTGGGGGAGGGGGGCGGTGAAGTGTTTACTTGATAATGATGAGATAGCAAACTTTTGCCGTTAACTTATATAAATACGGTGCAATTAGGAGATAAGACGATCGCGAAGGAGCTGCTGCTGCTGCTCAAATCTTGCTTTTAATATTAATTTGCGGGCAACTGAAGCGACGACGTGGCGAAGACATTTTCTCAGGAGGTAAGGCATAAGTTAGGCCATAAGAGAAACACATTACACCTCTAGGAATTCCTAACATGGTCACCGGATCTTGCAGGTCAAAGAATAAACTGGAGGGTTACTTGGTAATTGGAGGAACGGTAACGCTAACACATACGTATCGCTCCTGGGGGACCCTGTTGGTTACAATCTAGAAAATGTTATGTGTTGTAAATATTCTAATTAAATTTACTCGAAAAAAAGATTTTATTAAACTCTTCAATTAGTTTTTTTTTATCTAAGTGTTTGCTCAACATTTCACTCTTCAATTTCTTAGTTAAATCAATATTAATTTCTTTCTGACGGTACCACTCCCTGTGCTAATATGACGATGATAAGTGGTTTGCCTAAATATTATGTCGCATTGTGACTCTGTGCGTACAACATATTACATCGGAAGGTAAAAGTGGTTTAAAGATAAAATATTAGTTCTATTTTATTTCTGAATTAAGATCGTTAAAATGGGGGTTGGTTTTCGTGAGTCAAATATTGATTATAATCAGTACTGTTAAAATTGTTAGTTTAGTTGTTCCATTATATGTAAATTTGACTTAGGTGTGTAATATTTAATTAATCCTGTCACGAAAGGGAATAAGTACACATATCGCAATAATTAAATTTGTTATACGGAGTAAAATTCTATTGGGCAGGATGTGGTGAGTGGGTGGCAATGATTCGCAGGCACCCTCTTCCCGTTTCCAGGCAGGGAAGCGCGTAATGGATTGTTGACGTAGCTGACCGATGCAGGTACAGACATCGAAGCGGGCGTACATTTGCATATTGGCCGTGTTTGGTTGTGATAGGATCCGAGAGTAACGTCCAACACAAACTTACAGTGAAACTTCGAAGGTAAACCCGAGGAAATTTGAATATTGATGTCATATACATCGATATAGAATTGAATTATTTCCCACAGAAAACACTTGTACAACAAAGAAAAGTGGACGTCACAATAACATTATCTCTCGGACCGTCCTTTCGGCTGTCGTTCGTGTTTGTGCATTTTTATATGGCATAAGTTTAGTTCGGAAACTTTCTAAAATAATATTTATCATTCTACAGCTTTATAAAAGTAGGTATTCGGACCTCCACGGACGTCTTTGTGTCTCGGCTTTTGTGCGGCACATCAATCAGCGTTTTCTGAATGTCCACCTACTTCATGGCCTTTATAGCCCCTGCTGATTCAACGTCTTCTTCTCCAATCAACCTGCTGCAGACCTGTCGACCCTCATTCACTAGATTTACAATCCCGGTTATTGTTACTAGAACCGTAGATGCTTCTACCTGCTTTATGGCGTTTCGGAATTCGTAAGAGGAAATTTGAAACGCCCCAAAAACAACTTCGGACCTGACATTTATTTTATGCCACACCGTACCAGGTCGAATTTACAACACACCAAACATCCTGCTTAAATTCACGAAGCATTCGCCATTTTGTAGCAGCACGTTGCTATTACACCTGCCTCACCTATAACGTCGGACCACCTGTTGATATCCAGGTTTTAGGGGGTGGAGCTCTTGAAAGCACCTGTCCTTGCCATCTCTTTTACTCCATTATAATATACAAGGGGGAACAAATTCCGCAATGAATTATAAATAGGGATTAGTGCGCCTTAATTAAGGATAAATCTTAATTAATGATTCGTAGGCTCGACAGTCGGCGTCTTAAAAACCATAAAATAGTTTTAATTCCGAAATTGACAGCTGTCCATAACCGTAAAAAAATCGTTCGTTAAGCAGAAGTAATTAAACATTCACCAAATCAAAAGTCTTCTTATTAAAGAAGCCAAAAGAGTATTATTATTAGTAAACTTTGTAAACGTGTTATTTGGAACCTTTCCGACCTGTCAGGCTAAATTGCATTTTTGGGCTTTCTCGGACAGGAAATGACCGTAGAATCCTTAGTAGGGAAACCCTCCCACGTTGTGCCTTTTGCGGCCCCGAACTAATTACCATTAGTTTTACCTACACTCATCACTTCCATGTTATTTTTAACTCCGCTATGCGCTGTCTTCGCACAGCAGCGCGCACAAAGTATGTAAAGTGAGGATGAATGATGGATACTGCTGACATACGTATAAATAAATAAATACTTTCGAATAAAGGTGAGTTCCTGCCCGCCTGAAATAATTTATCAACTGCGAAATATTTTATACCAGTAGCTTCTGTTTATTTTGAATTGTTATAAATAAATTTGTTTCCAGGCGCATATTTCTGCGTGCCGTTGAATTATAACTGCGATTAATTTAATCACGCCCAACTAAGGAAACATTTAATTTACACCAAATTATTTTAATTAGTCACCACGCTACATCTCTTCGGTAATTTATGTTTGCATTTCTAAACAAAAATATGCGTATGCATTTATAGTTATGTATCACCTAAATTAAAATAATTAGGAACGTCATAGTCTTTTATTTTTATGTTGTATCAATTTCTTTATGATTGATTCATTTAGGGAAATTAAAAGTGAAGTTTTTAAAACGAACTCAATTTCTTTCATTTTAATAATTGCGTTACCATTTAGCTTTTAAATAACAGAACTTTCAAAAATTTCAACAAATTTTAAAATCTTTACGACATGTATACGAAAATTGAAACCAGACAATGTTAAAGATTGCAAACTAAACTTCCCCTTCTGCACCGGTTATTGTTTAGGTGACTGCTTTTCGCAATATAATTTAAAATTATTTAATTTTTTTTTAATGTATCTGGAAAGAATTTGAATTTCGCCAATCCTACTAGGTACACCTTAATCCATCTCCATATTCCTATTAAGTTTTCTGCCCTAATTTTCTGAACAAAAAATTTCAGTATCATCATCATCAGGATAAGATTCGAAGATGAATTTAAATTTTTTTCAAATTTATATGTACAATCCAATATTCCCGTTAACCCATTCGTTAGCATATCCATAGCAAGGATTACATATTAATATTATATTTAAAGGTAAATTTCTGCCATCATCTATGACATATAATGGTACTGTTTTGGATAATATTCAAGCAATTGTTCATGGGTTTGTAGAATATTTCTCTGTCATACTCTGTAAGTGATTTGAAAGTCTCTTCTATAAATGATAGCAAATTTAACGCAAACACATTATTTATTAAACAAGTGTGCGAGGAAGATGTTCTGAAAGCTGTCAAAACTTGGAAATCCACAAATACAGCTGGTCCTGATCAAATTCCTGCATTTATGATCCGCGATTGTGCACATGTTTTGGTTAAACCATTAATTATAATTAATAATTTAATATTACAATGCAACGCTATTCCCAATGCTTGGAAATTATCCGGTGTTGTTCCTGTTTTCAAAAAAAGATGACAAGTCACAAATTGATAATTATCGACCTATTGCTATTAGATGTAACTTTGCCAATATCTTTGAACATATCCTCAAATCCATTATACGCCAACATTTTTTGTCATTTATCTCACTGATTCAACATGGTTTTATGCCCGGTAAATCTACTGTGATAAACTTAATCTCTATTTCGCAGTTCCTTTGTGAAAGTGTTGATCGCTCCAAACAAATTGATGTTGTTTATATAGACTTGACCAAGGCATTTGATCGTCTTGATCATCATCTTTTTCTTGACAAACTAAATTCCGGTGGCTTGCCTTCTAACTTACAATTAGTCTATCTTCTTGCTTCTTATCTTACTGAGCGACGACAATTTGTTGAGTATAATGGCATAAAGTCAACTGAATTCGTAGCAACTTCAGGAGTCCCTCAAGGCTCTGTACTTGGGCCACTGTTATTCATTTTTTTCATTAATGGTATCATTAAGGATATCGGGGTTCGTTGCCTTATGTATGCAGATGATATTAAATTATTTTCGCAAGTGGATAATCCTTTGGACTGTCTGAATGTGCAAACTGCTTTGAATAGTATTTGTCAATGGTATTCATGTAAATCCATCCAAGTATTCTGTTGTCTCTTTTAATAGACGGAAAAAATTATTGTTTCATTATGATACAATTAATGATGAAACTATTAATCGCTGTGATAATATTAAAGATTTAGGAGTTACATTTGACTATAAATTGACATTTATTCGCCACATTGACAATATTACGAATGCTGCTTTTAAAACTCTAGGTTTGATAATAATTAGAACTTCAAAATATTTTAACAATCCAGCTACAATTAAACAATCATATTGCAGGTTATGTCAGATCTCGTCTTGAGTATGGGTCTCTAGTTTGGAATCCTACTTATGGCGTTCACATTGATAACATTGAGAGAGTTCAGCGCAAATTCTTGAAATATCTTTATTTTAGGAGGGAGGGCAATTATCCAAATCAAGGAGTTCCTCAAGAGTGTCTCTTAAACATGTTTCAATTAAAAAGTCTTCAAACACGTCGGTGTTTTAAGTCAAACTGGTAAAAGGAGACATTTACGTTCCTGAATTGCTAAGTGACCTGTCTTTTCGTGTACCACGTCTTTGCGCTGGTTCCCACTCTTTGATACTGACTTCTACTGCTAGAACAAACTTATTTGAGTTCAGTAGATCAGAAAAAAAAACACAAAAAACAGTAATCAATAATAGTTTTAACATATAATTTAGGTCGCGACATCTTGCGGCCGATTTTTGACCTAAAATTGATTGCAGTGGAGTTCTGTATGCTACTCTTCTGCTGAAGAAGCTCCAAACAGGGAAATGCTCGAGGAATCTATTGCAATCAAAACCGACGTGCCACAAATTAATAAAATAGAATAAAGCTTGCATTACGCAGTGGACAATAGATTCATGAATAAATACAAAATCATGTGCAATACAAAGTTGACGATATTTAAGGCAATAAGTAAATATTCAGTTGAAATTCTGGGCATGAGAAACAAAGAATCAAAGTAGTTATGAAGCGGATAAAATAACTAATGTGAATGTAAGAAATGAATTGGAAATACAACCTAAAGTAGAATATATCAAGTGTTCAATTGAAAAGTTCATCAAGTAGCCTTTGAATTTTTCATATCATTGTGAAGCAGTCTGGAATTATGTAGATCAAAGCGAAATGTCACTTGACGTTTAGCGTTTTCGTTCGTTGCGTGCGCTCACAAAGTATTTGCATCTTGTTTTTACCTCATATATTAATACGTACGCACTACTGCAACAAAGAAAGCTCTTATAAGTTACTTAAAGTTATGAGCAAAACACTACAACTGTTTGATAACTATCATCCGTTAAACTTCAATCGGTTTAGGAAACATCCCTTTTTCGCTCCATCTTCTTTCAGCAAAAAATCAAAACCAACTCGATGAACTTTTCAATTGAACACTCGTTATGAAAGAAAGATGGTTAAATTAGTGAAGCTGATAGAAAATGAAAGACAAAACAGCAATCAGTCTTATACGGAAAGCGAAAATTCAGAAAATATGAAAAAGAAACGTAGGATAACATTGCTACAAAAATAATTGAAAAAAGGGACATAGACAGAGACAAGGATATAATCAAATGATTTTTTGAGGAATGTTAAAGCAAGAATATTTAAAAAATGAAAAATACAAGTGAAAAATTATATTTAAATCAGTGACGGCATCATTGATTCTTCTTTTGCTGATGCTTCGTCTTATGGCCGTTTTACACTATCACATTTTTTATGTAAAATTTGTTACAAAATGAGTGAGAAGTGCCAATTCAACCAATAAGAATTCACTATGGTAGCTTATCTCTCTCATCTTGTGACAAAAATTGTTATCAAATTTAGCAAGTGTAAAACAACCTTAACATTATAAAAAAAAAACTTCATGGCCACTGCTACTCTTCTTGCAATTGTCAGTGCTTATAATAAAAACTTAATTGTTAAAAAAAAAGCATTAATTTGTAGGTTTCCGCGGCCAGTGCCTATCTTCATATTAGAGTTTTCAATTGAATGGCGTCACTGATTTTTCTATCGCCAACGTTTCGTCTTTCTTTTTAAAAGAACTTCAGGACAACTGCTGCTCTTCTTGCAACAATCATTGCCGATTTTCTCATTCCTGCCATTTAATGGAGACTTAATATCTACTTTTTTAAATTGCATGCAAGAGAAGAAGAACCAGTGAGGGCATCACTGATTCTTCTTTTGCCGACGTTTCGTCTTACATTTTAGATAAACTTCAAACTCTTCTTGCAACTATCATTGCTGGCCGCTTCATTAAGACAATTTTCGTTTTGGCAGAAATGCTTAAAGTAAAATCTTTCAAAATTAAGAAAACACTAATTCGAAACTTTCCGCGGCTATTGTCCATCTTCATTGAGGTGTCGGCTGATTCTTCTTTTGCCGACGTTTCGTCTTTCATTATAAGGCCACTGTTGCTCTTTTTGCAACTATGATTGCTGATCTTCTCGTTGTTGCCATTGAATCGAAGCAATTTTTTTTTTGGAAAAAATGCTTACTCTTCCTTTCAAAATTGAAAAAAAAGAACATTAATTTGAAAACTTCCGTGGCCATTGTCCATCATCATAATGTTTTTCGATTGAATCGCACCACTGATTATTCTTTCGCCGACGTTTCGTCTTTTGTTATAGAGGGACTTCAGGGCCACTTCTTGCTACTATCACTGCTTATATCTTCTCGTTGCCTCCATTTCACAGAAACTTAATATCTACTTTTTTTTAATTTCATGCAAGAGTACATACATAATAATAATGGAACCAATTGGTGTTGCAGGAAGCAGTCAACTTAGGGCAGAAAAAGAACTACTCTTTTCGATTTGCCAAGCTTTCGGTAATGTTTATTACCTTCATCAGGGCTGCTACAGATTCGAATAACAAAATTAGAGAAGTTAAGGCTTAACAATTTGTTACTTACATCGGTTGAGGTTAAGTTTTAATAAAATTGCAATAATATCTCCAACGTGGAAAACACTTTTAACATAAATTAATAAATTTAATAAATTAATAAATTAATAAATTTATGTTAAAAGTGTTTTCCACGTTGGAGATGTTATTGCAATTTTATTAAAACTTAACCTCAACCGATGTAAGTAACAAATTGTTAAGCCTTAACTTCTCTAATTTTGTTATTCGAATCTGTAGCAGCCCTGATGAAGGTAATAAACATTACCGAAAGCTTGGCAAATCGAAAAGAGTAGTTCTTTTTCTGCCCTAAGTTGACTGCTTCCTGCAACACCAATTGGTTCCTTAAGTTCGCAGTCGCGATCAGAGTCTACCATAATAATAATGATAAAATAAATTCGAAGGTCAAAACGATCAAAACAGGGAAATAACAAAATTATGGAAGAGAGGAATATGTATAAAATGAACACTAAATACAAATAAATCAAATATTCTTCAAGCGACATTAGAACTGGAGTACAAAGTGTAATAAACATAAGGCAACATTTAAAGAAGGCAATTGCTTTAACAGTTGCATAAAAAAGTAAAAGATTAATAACTCTACACATAATTCCAGAAGTTATAGAACTACGTGTACAACTAAATATTATAACAGTTTATAAATTACAATACTAATGTGGTTTTTACACATTAATTTATTCAAAATTGACAACTAATCAAAAAAGTGAAAGACTGCGAATGGGATTAGGCTAAAAATTAAAGTCTAGGAGAAAACAAAAAAAGAAATTTCAATTTTTCGATTCCTGAAATTGTTGATTGTATGCTTTTTTTCTGTTATTTTAATCATTACAAAATATTTTCAAGTCATACAACATATATGAATCGGTCAATGCAGAAAGGGTATATATATCCATAGTGAGTCCTACCCTTCTTGCATTGATCAATTCATATATTGTAAATGTTTTAGTTACCTTTTACATCTTTCATTCTTTTGAAGTTATTTTTTCAGCGTCATTTATACAGAATGTGTTACGACCCTATTGTCAGACACTTCACCTAAGCTCCGGACTGCGGTACTTCTTTCTCCCCCGCTCTGACGGTGTGAGTTTAGTCGCCCGACACTTATTGTATATATCAATAACATTATTCTGTTAACGTCTGCTTATTTTTTATTAAAAATGTTTTTATATTTAAAAAAAAAACAACATACTTCTTACTGTTACTTACTTTTTTTTTTTTTTTTTTCTGAAAACAGAATCATAATTTATTCATATTCTGTGTATATATAAATTATAAGTTAACATTATGACCTTGAAAAACCTCTCAACTGTACAGTGAAACGTCGAATAGGTTCTCGATTATGACACATTGTGAGGGTGATTTTCAACGAACAAGAAAGTGTTTCGATTATTCAGTGTTTTGCGTTTTTATTTGCATTTACTATTTACACCTATGACGACAGACATCGAAATACTATTTCGTATAATGTTTAGGATTAGATTTTTTTTATAACTCATTCGTACTTCTTCAAAGAGGATATTTATTGTTAAAAGCTTTATTTAGTATTGGTATTACACGTTTAAGTAATGAAACTGCTAAGAGAGGGTCCTTACACTGTATTCCTCACGTTCCTCCTGCAGTTACAACGAAAATTGGACACGTGTTTACAATAAGGCCGAAACGTTCGCTTTGCCATAATTCAGGGCTTATTAACATTTGTCAACCGTATTCATAGACTGACTGCAAGGTAAGTTTTGAGTGCTGTGCACCATCACCGAACTCCGCCAGCTGTCAGTGGCTTCATTCATCATACGGCCCACTGCCTGTTCATCGCTCACGTTCGACAAACTTTTGATAACGGTTGAAGTATTACAACTCGGATGTCAGTCAGTTCACCTACAGTTTAAATTGCGAAACAAAAGCATCTGGCGTTTTATCGTTTTAATCTGATTTATGATATTATTACCACGTGATACTTAAACAGTAGCCCTAAAAGTTTCACTTACATACAATAACTTTTTTTTTAGTACAAGAAATAAATTTAAACAAAGTATGTACTTTGAAAGATAAAAGATGTGTATGCTCTGATAAATTCTATTAATTTTCGGATCAGATGCAATAAAATTTGTCACACATGCTGTTATGTAGCTACTCCAAAAAAAAAAAAAAAATGAAGTGCACATAAAATCCCCTAGTTCTACGTCGGCCTTTATCAGGATTCAAAACACACGTATTTCCTTTTTTATTGGTGCACTTCGAGACGTTAAAAACAAACGCCACACACGCCAGTAATTTATTTTTATGTATCATTTTTCTCTCGCGGATATTTAGTTTGCCCCCGAAATAATAATTTACAATCGATACCCTCGAAGGCATAATTTATCAGATACACCACTCCGGGGTTGGAAGTAATAACAAAAAATCCTAATCTGATTTATCGTGTTTTCGGTATAAAGTAGTAAATTCATAGACGGTATAAGGATCGAGCGCGGAAATCAAATTACGTATGCATTTCCCCCTGTATTATGTTGCCTCTTATCTGGACTTCTTTATGTACCTTTATCGGCGGTGTGCAAAGGAGTCACTCTGTAAGTACCTTCTTTTAAGACCGGAAAAGCCAGAAGGCGCCACCCGAACACACGCACACACACATACGTGCTGTTGATAAACGCACCGATATGCGATAGACTGATTGATGTTGAAATTATTTTACGTAAACATGTTTTCAACAGTCGCTAAATTTCATCCTATAAATAAACCGATTATATTAATTTTCTTATTCCATATTATTCAAATGTTTAAGGGCTTAACAGCCTATTGAGGAGATGGGGGAAATGAGAGCCACTTAAGGAAAAATCAATATATTTTGAAAAATATAAAGTGAATTCTCTCAACAATTTTCTGCTGTTTCATACAAGGAATTACCATTAAATGACGTAACTATATAGTGTCCTATATTCCTATTATTAACAGAAATTATAATACGTACATATATTCATTTAAAATAAAAATGGAATTGGCTCTTATTGCCCGCATGTTGGAGTAATGAGAATCATGAAAGAAGGCACATCGACTGCTGCCTAAATAAACTTGGCTCTTATTACCCCCAGATGGCATTAATATTTTAGGTATGAAAATTAGAAAAATAGCATAGATAAACAAGAAACCTAATATCAGAAACATAAAAACTATGTTAAAAGTCATAACTGGTAATGATTGAAGAAAATCTTTTACAATGTTATTATACTTGTAAAGTGTTTATTTATAACGAAATGAGAATGCGTAACAATAACAATTACGTAATAGTTTGTTTAGAATTTCGAAACGTACACATTTAACTAATTATTTTCCACGTCGTGAGTGCGGTTCACGAGCGCTAAAATATTCTCACGGGCTAGTTACCTCTTACCACACCGCACCATTCCAAAATCTGCAAAACATCTGTGACCGTTTATAAAATAAACGTCCGTAAATGTCACGTACTGGTATTTAATTTAAAATTGAAAATACCTAATAATAAAGTGTAGTACATCTGGCACGCATATTTCGATAGCCCCAAATTAAAAATTCGAGGCGGCAGTAAATCCCGGAAATTTCGAAAACCTCCTCGTCCAGGTGACAAGCTTCTTCTGGTAAACAAAATCACAAAGCGTGTATTTTTAAAACGGATTTATCTGTTCGGAGAAGCTCGCCGGCCTCGTAATAAACGCAGATAACTCCATGCGATGGACAGCACATGTTCTAATTAACATTTTATTTGATACTGTAATATAAACCTTAGTATCTGTTTTTTATTTAAGCATATGACACAGTTTTTTCCTCTCCCCCTTTCGTATTTATTCAAGTTTTATATTACTTCACTATGTGCACATGCAGTTATGAAACTACGTAAATAAAATCAAGTGGTTTAATAATATCTACATATATCTATTTTCAACCGTTGAAATGTCAGAACGTGTTACTTCATCGACGCAAAAAGTGCATTCTTTCTCAGTTTAAATCATATTAAATTAACGGAAGACAGAGAAAATATTGATATACGTAGTTAGGTAATAAAACACCTATGAAATGAACAATCGACTTATCCCTAGTTCTTCTTATCTGCAGTACATAACAAATTTTACTTGTTTTTTGGCATTTTATTTCATGATATCTTTAATTTTTAACAATGACGGTCACTCCTGCTTTTATAGTCAGTTCACTCTTGAACGTATGAGAACCACCGACGCGACGAGAACTGCGTGAAGTTTGATGAAATGTGACAGCAAAGTTTTATTTTTTTATTTTTGAGGTCGGGAAATCTCTCTCCGGTCCTCCAAGAAACTATCCCAGAATCGCCAAGAGGTAATACCTCGTGTCTAAGTCGTCATCTATCTTGTTTTGTCATCGTTCTCCTTGTGTTTTAGTATGTTTATGATGCTGGTTTCTATAGCCATCCAATTTTCGTTCTTTTCCGTCATATTTTTGAATGTGTTTTCAGGAGTCAATGTACAGTGACTTGCTGTCCTTTCTTCAACTGTATTCCACTGTATATCCTCGACCATGTGGTGTAATAGTAATTGTTTATTCGTGTTTTGCAAGATTCATCGTGCTTACACTCATCATATACATAAGTATCTATTTGGTTGTCACTCACAGTTGTTTATAAATTTAAGAAATAAGCTTAGAGTAAAACGTTAGCGTCGTGGATATGAAAACTAGATCATTATCATAGTCTTAGTCAGGAAGAATAGTGGTCTCAGGATCGATCCTTGGAAAACACCTGATGCAATTTTAATGGAGTTAGATTTTTGGTAATTGGTTTCAACATATTGGTATCCAACAGAGAAGTATGAGTGAAAAAACTCTATAAGATTAGTGGACAAGACGTAAATTTTTAGTTTACCAAAAAGAATTTCATGGTTTATGCAGTCGAAAGCTCCACTAAGATCATAAAAAAAGGGAGCTTACGTAAAGGCCTTGTTCGAGATTGTTGTTGTTTAGGAATGATGTGAAATTAATCAGGACAGATTTTGTGGATCTGCCTGGCCTAAAACCAAACTAAGAGTTTGACAATAATTTTTTGGATTCAAAATGTGAGAGTAGTCTATTGTTCAAGATTATTTCGAAAGTTTTGCCTACGATCGGAATGATGCATATGGGTCTGTAATTTGCAATGTGGGATATAATGCCTTTTTTATGAATTGCAATTAACCTAGAAGTTTTAAAAGTTTTTGGAAAAGTATTTTCTTTAATTGAACAATGAAATAAATTGGTTAATGGTACAACGATTAAATCCCAAATATATTTAATGATTTTGGTATTTAGCCCGAAGCAGTCAGGGGTACTGTTGGTTTTTAGTCCGTTGATGGCGTCGCGTACGTCATTGTAGGTTACATGGAAGAAATCAGTAATTTCGTAAATCATTAAATTCATTGAATAAGTTAAATTCATTTACGAAATACTGTTTCTCTCGTTATAAAATCATTTTGAATTTGTTTTGCAATGTCTCGTATGATATCATTTTGACTTCGTTAATATGAAGTTAATCTGCGCAATTAGGAGTGTCTTTGAGAATAAACGAAATTATGTAAGGAAAGATAACGTGCATTCTAAAGAATTCTAAATCAGTGATGGTCTGCAGCAAGGAAGTATTCTGAGTCCAACACTATTTAACGATAATAAGTCTTTTGTCCACTTTAATATTGTGCTCTGGGTCCACCTAGCTTGCCAATTCTCCATTGTTGTCTTTCTGGCATTTTTTTTGCATTTTTTATCGGTTCCCAAATTCTCACCTCATCTGTTAAAAAGTCGTCGGTATGGTCCTTGCGATTAGCAATGCTACTTCAGTGGATATAATTCTGTATCACCTGCCATAATTCTCTAGCAACTCGATAGTTTTTCCCTGTATTTACTCCACCTGCATACCTGTGTCCACACCGGTGCGGCATAGAGTATGATCGCAAAAGGCGTCTTTCTTTCTAGAGGATCCATGAGTCCAAGCTAGAGTAGCTCGGGCTCTCTTTTGACTAGGTACATCTTGGACATGATCTCTCCAAGGTTATGTTCTTACCTACTGTTATCCCTAAATACTTAATGGTTCGCTTCGAAATATTTTTTTTTTCTTATTGTTTAACAGGAACTGTACCGACCGGTGTTTCTTTTCCCCCGAGAGTATTGTGGCCTCTGTTTTTCCTGGCACCAGTTGTAGTTTATCTGTTCTTGCCCATGTGATTTACTGCGTGTCCCAAGTCATCATCTAGCAACTGTAGTCAAGTCATCATCTAGCAACTGTAGTCAAGTCGTCTACTTCTTTGGGTGTGCTCCATCATACAGTGTATTCCTAACAGTGGTACCAGAACCAACTCTTGGGGTACTCCGTACTTTCCGTAATTTCCTTTCTTGAAGATACGTGCCGTGCCTATTATTCGTCTAAGGTATGGGCTAATCTTTCTCTTGCGTAATTCGGCCTTTATTAAATTCCACTTGGCGGAGTTGAAGGCATTTTTAACATCTAACGCACATAGTTTCACGGTCTTGTAGGTTTTTTCTTTTCTCTTTCAGCAATGTCCCCACCGAGTGCCTTTAGAGTTGATTTGCCTATTCTGAAGCCATATTGTTTTTCAGACACATTCATATTTCTTTCAATTACTTCGCCTTTTCTTCTAGCAGTAACCGGGTGTTTTAATGGGTACCCAATAAGCATATTGGCCGATACTTTATTTAATTATTTGGGTTTTCCTTTGGTTTTTCGATGAGAATTAATTTGGATATATTCCAAGTCTCAGGATAGTGGCCATTTTCTATAATCTTGTTAATGATATAATCAAGTTGGAAATCCACCACCAATTTAACTATTTCGGTAGAGTAAACGAGGTTTACGGGTGGCCTATTGAGCAGAACTTATAATATTAGTTTCGTGATTCTAGCTTTTAGTGATTTTTCACAGAAATTATCGCATAATTGGATCGGTTAATAGAAATCCACTGTAACAGCGCTGACCAAGTCCTTAGAATCAATGAACACGACAGAATCTCGTTAGGTGAAGAAATTGAAACAACGACCAGCAAATATTGTTGAGAAAGTTAAGCTTTCAGGGAATACAAGAAAGGTGGAAAGCTACTCAAAAGACAGACAGTAAACTATAATTGGTATGGTCAAATATCACCTTGCTTAATAGCAAACAGTGAAAAAAGAAGACGGAATAGAAATAGTCAAGGAGTACCACAAGAGTCGATACTTGGACCGGCCCTATTTCTAATTGTCATAAATAATTCAACATCTACTCTAAGAAGGTTTGAAGGTCCATGATACATCAAACATCAATCACAGTAAAAGATAAGAATTTTTTGCTTCATTTCTTGTCTTCGTTTGTAATGTTTAATGACTGCTTTAGGTTCAGTATGACTAAGGCCCTAAGGCCACCTCCCAATAAAGTTCCCGATAACGTTACTTGGCAAATAACTTGATTTTTATGAATGGTTTCCTTGGTGATTCGTAAATTTATTCGTTAAATAAATTTATCAGGAGGTGGAAAGATCGGGCCTAAGTGTAATTAACGTATTATCAATAAAGACCACTAGGAATTGGAGTACACATAAAATTGTGATTTTGCAGGAGATAAATACTCTTCCCCCCAGATGAAGACGAAGAGGAATAAAGTGTAAATGCGAAGACGGCCAAATCAAGATACGCACAGAAATTAGGTACAGTAATATAACTGTTGAAGAAAATGTCCATTTCATGGACATACACAAGAAAGCGGTTTCGTTTTGTACTACGTTTTGCAGAAAGTATGGGCAATCTTGAACACAATTATGAATAATGTAGGGTGTGTAGAATTAGAGTGTATGAGAAAATACCGGCAGTACAGTTGTAAAGGCAAAGTAAAGAAAGTAAGGGAATTTATACACGTTGAAAGCATGGAAGGCGACAGTTGACCAAGAAACACCCTCTACTAATTGTCACAGGAGTCATCTGTCCACTGGAAAAAATATACTCGTACATAGAATTTAATGGAAAGTAAAGGTTTTGAAGGAGAGTCTTGAAGTAGACAATGGGAATCAACCAATAGAAGAAGATACACAGTTTAGAAGTATGTATTTAATCCTTGAAACTGGGTCACCACGATCACTTTGAATGATATCCAGGGTTATGCCAGAAGAAAGTCTGAAAGCACACCCAATTCGTTTTGCATTTATTAACTCGTAATGCCTTAATTAATGAAGTGATCATCCCATTAGATATGTCATCCGATAATTTCAAAGCTCGTCTAGTAAAATGCCTCAAATAGTTTGTAGCATAACTTTCTAAAGGAACGTCATGCACGGCAAACGGCGACAGGCTATTTTTAACCGTCTTTGTCATTACCTAACGAATAGTTACTTATTATGACACATACATGAACTAGATTTTAAGTTAATATTTAAGCGTTGTAGCAATTAAGTTTAAAGTGAGCAACGGCGCATTCCGAGCTGCTCTTGATGAGCAAAACAGTCGGCTAAATGAATGTGATTGACCTTCTCTTGCAAGACCGTGAGATCTGACGGGCGCATCAACACGCGCATAATTTAATCACCCGTCACAATTAGTGGAATAAGAAGTGAAACGGAAATGGAGTTGATGTTTTTGCGTGACGTCACGACGCCGCGTTTAACCGGCTGTGACAGGTGTATAAAAACGAGGCGTGTGTGTTTTATAGCGTCGCCGCTAAGCCTGGTCCGGGTTCAGGCGTTCCGGTCGGTCCGGTGTCCTATGCGAACAGGATTGTAAAACGTGTAGGTAATTACATTATTACAATGACGTGGATACCCAGCAGCGACATGTGTGTTATTTATCTACGTTTACACCGGAGTTATGTTTTATCCATGCATGTGCGCCAATGACGACACGTCCATGGAACTCTCACCACTTGTTTTTGTCGACAACATGTGTGCTGGAAGGTTATTTAGGTTACACATATTCTCATCTCTGCTCTGCTCACGGTGTCTGTTTGCTCGGCTTTTAATTTTATTTTACACCGATTTTTATTACTTGTGTGAACACTGACTGGTTTGTTTTTTTAATCAGAGCGCGTACAGTGATTTGAAACGCAAAAATTCTTGACATTTGACCTTATTTTCAATGAATTCTCCAGGATGCAGAGTACAAGACATTCCAGAAACTACGCAGTGTTTAAAACGATTTTTTAAGAAGTAATTGTAATTTGTAATGACGTAAAATCGAATTCATCTAGTTTCAAAGCAAAACAAACTGGACTGATTTCAGCAGTTAACGTCGCTGAAATTGGCTTTCATAGCTTGGAGTTAGTGTTTGGCTAGCTGATGACATACATGCCGCATGATCCAATAATTGTTTATATTAATTCAGCGTAGACCTTGGAAGTGAGATGCGTAATAATGCGAGAGCTTTTACTATCAAACGACGCGTCAGGATGAGTGATTATCGAAGGAGTTGCCGGCAGCGCCGCGGTGTTGAAACAATGAGACTCTTTCATTGTTTTTGTTCGCTCTGATTCAGAAGCGCAACTGACAACCCTTCAAGCGCGGCTCACACCGAACCCCTTTGTTTTTCTTTCGTTTCCATCGCGATTTTAACGCTTATTTTTAATATGATGAATTTGGAGCTTTGTAGTCTTTAATTATTCCCGTTTTTACATTTATCTACCTAATTGTATTTCCTGATTATTCGCCGCCACGAAACAAAGACCTCCTCAAGAGGTGTAATAAATCATATTATTTTTTTTTCATCCCTCGACATACCTAAAAAAATGCAATTTACTTCCTTCTTCGGATCGTTGACTTATTCATTGTAACCTGAACGACCCGAGGGAGACCATGAGTGCTTCGAGCTTTCATTGACCTTTTCGTCTCACAATCAATTCGTCTATGACACAGATTGACATTTGTGTTACAACGTTTCATTATCAATTGTACAATTATCACATAGTGTAAATTATAATTCTAAACATATGGAACAGTTCTATTCAATTACAAAAAAAAACTGTTAAACCTGCTAAAGCACTGAATAAAAGAAACGGTCAAAGTTGCAAACAAATGTTAATTATAATTTTCAGATCGGATTTAATGCGTTATATAACTGTATAATAATTTGGAGCATTGTATGAGAGCTTTTAATAAGTTAGAAGAGAACTTCTTGCTGATAATTTTTACAAGTAATTTTATTTAATGAAAAAAGTATAGTCGTCATTTATATTACAAACTTTTAAAAAGTAGAAAAGATATAGAGCTCTCTGAATGTGTGAGTATTTTAAAAAAGAATTCAAATAGAAAGCTTTTATTTCACATTCATGTTTTTTCCCTGCGTAAAATAAATTTGACGATCTCGTAAATTTTAATTAAGGGCGAAAAAAATATAAATGTATAAAACAAAATCGGAGGGTGTCGCTGAGAAAAAAATAAAATAAAAAACGTAGCGAAACAATGGATTTGAACAAAAGCGCCCCGTAATGCGATTATTAAGTACTGAAATTTAATAAGCACCTTAGAGCGGCTGGAAAAGAAAATAAACACGTCCCCTCCGGGGCATTAAATAAAGGTGTAAACGTTAAAAATATTAAACGCAGGAGTTGGGGCCAGACGGAGAGGAGAGGAACGCCGCCGTTTGCACACAATACCACGGTGCAATTTGCGCAATCTTGATATTATAGGCAGTCATGTATATTTATACTCGACCGGCTAAAAGTTTTATAAAACCTGCTGCAATTTCGTATTAAAACGCAACCCCCGACCGGCGGGGGGAACTCCAGGAAGGTATCGTTAAGACGTTCCATTATTTCCATCTGTAGCGTTTATTCGACTTTCTTTGACTTTACTTTTCCATTATGTCTTTACCAATTGGTTCGTTTTCGCTAATATTATTTCTATAATAATTTGGATTCGTCTTTTGTACTTTTTAAAACGTTTGAGATTATCGAACGTTATAGTAAATTGTTGTGCACTGCAAAATGCAATTTACTTTCTTTTTTACTTGCGCGTAACAAATTTTGCAATTAGAAAAAAAAGTAATGGTTAAACAACGCACAAATTCTCGGCAATGTATTTGAGAGTTAGGAACGAAATTAATTGTGCAGCAGTAACACAGAGTGGCGCGCTGGTCTCCTCTTCGGTTCGGCCGAAAAAAGGCCGCACTTAAAAAACATTCACCATTCAGTTATGCTAATAAGTTCATAAAAAGCGAATTATAAACACTGTAAAAATATTCACCGACTATTCACCACTCACTAATTTGCATATGATTTTCTTTCAAAAAATTCCGAAACGAAAAGCGGGCCTAGGTTATTCAAGCATTACGTCTCATCTGCATAATGACAGTATTATGAAGAAAAAGGTCCATCGTTTACTTTTTAATTACCTTTCGTGCCGAGTGTATGATTTTTTTTGTTGTTTGGCCCCCATAATTTCTTGATTTTTTTTTCTAGGTTTGAGGAAGCGAAATAACTAATAGCTTGTTTTGTTTCAGGTACTTGACTGTTTATGAAACATGTAGGAGAGCTTAGTAGTTCCATCCATCATCCATAACGGAGAAATACGGTAAAGCAGCGCAGGCATATACATCTTATTCCGATCCTCGTTTAATTTAATGCGCGCGGTATAAACTGAATACATTTGACTGCGACTGACAACTCCAATGTATCACTTGGCGCAAGTCGATACAGCCTAGAGAGACAGACCTGCGAATCGTTTTAAAAGTTCAGTTAATGAAGGAGTCGCTAAATGAAGATAAATGATTCCGATATTGGATTAGGCTGATGATGTGCAAGTCTTCACCGTGAAGCACCGACTCTAACGGCGCGATATCTCGACTCTCCTCGCTCATGACAAATGCTGTTGTTCCGAGATAAACGCCAAGATTCCGAATAATCATCGTTCATTAACGGAAATTCAGCGTTTTGTTCTCACTTTCCTTTATCCGTGCATTTGGAAAAAGTCGGGGGCGCGAGGAAAAAAACTGATAAACGTCGGCGCACAATTAATATGTAGGAAAAAGACGACGAAGACAATAATTAGAATTAGTTTCTGTAATTCGCCGGGAAGATTCATTGCTACCACGTATTTAAACTCTCGGAGAAGTTTGTGATTGGTTTCACTCAATAAAAACAGAAAACGTAGTTCTGAAAGAGTTTAGAAAACTTTACCAGTTTAAAACGTAATACTCAATATGTTTTCGGTGTTCTTTACAAAGAATATTGTAATCATTAAAAAATACTATTAACTCGTTTAAACATTATTCATTCTATTTTTTTTATGTATATCAAAAAAAAGTTGTAGTTATTTAGTGATTATTGAAAATAAACTGCTCAAAATGAATAAGGATAATCAGGTCCAAAGTCTAATTTCCGTCAACCATAGTAAATACACAGGCAGCAATAAGCTCTCAATTTAAACCAACATCGATGGAGTAGGACATCAGGAGATTCTTCAACCTGCAAACATCAGTGCTCCACCAAAACGCAATTCCATGAGATGCCAGAGAAGAGGTTGCATACATTCGAGGCGACAAACCACCACAAAGTAACTACAACAACATCGTCATCAAGACGATAAAAAAATACGTTTTATACTCACCATAAAACAAAATTTACTCTTGCTCGTAAGAAATAACGACTAGGAAATGGAAATTCACATCTCAGATGATGATGTCACGTGGATCCACGAATTCCACAAGCAGGCGGAATGGTAAGAGCTGTGTAAATACCTAGAGAAGATCTACAGATGACCCGCACATCCTGCCACAGCTTGGCATTGGCTCAGTCGAAAAACAAACGTAGGCATCCAATGGGTTACTTTTTTTTTTATTAATAAGCGATCGAGTTTTTGGGCGCATGTGAGTACGACAAGATCACATTAATAAAATAATTATTGAACAAATACACACGAAAGCACTACAACATATTTCTTAATAATTATAAAAGGTATAATATGATTTACTTTTGAATTATTTACCGATCGGTAACAAATCAGCTTTTCCTCGTCTAGACAACAGTGGAGAACGAGTGTGGGTAATTAGATCTTAGTAGGCACCAGGGTGAGCAAAATACTTAGCTGATCCAAAGTAGATCTCGACAGTGTTCCCAATGTGTCAGTTGATCGTTCGCAACAATCACAGAAGATTTAATTAAAACTTACTTCTTGTACGCTTAGGATAATAGCGCAAATACACAAACAGCTAAAGCAGTAATTGCTTTAATTACAATTGCATAAAATGTCACAAAATATGCGGTCGGAACACTATGTCTAAAGTGACTCAAGAATGTTGTACCTAAATGTATAACTTCAGATCTGATCTGCCTTATTTCTACTACAACAATTTACATAGAATAATCAAAGGCGCAAGATCTGTCGGAAATTCGCTCTTTGAAAACGCAGCGTCACGAAACAGTTATAAGAGAGATAGATACTGAATAAACTCACACAACTAAGAATGTGTCCAGAAGGCCAAGGTCGTTTACGCCTCGCTGCGTGTATTCTGCACGATGTCCGAAGCGGTCACCTCCCCTTCAGCTGGACACGTTCTTTGATTCGGCATTACGAAGCCGCGGTGAGTTAAAAGAAGAAACAGTATAATTAATGCCATCAGCCTAACATTACCTGGATTTTAGGAAAACCAGGACCCACAGGGTTGTGAAAATCACCCCAAACTCGTTTGACGATGCACTAAGAATTAGAGTTTTCCTAATCTTTCCGATAAATCATTACAATACATGCATCGCCGAAGTTAAAACGAAGAGTAGAGATGGGCGATACTGTTATCGATATTTAGAGGATCGATACTTTACCGATACTCGATATTTTATGTCGATATAATAGTTGTCGTTTATTTGCAAAGGAGATCGGTTCGCTTTTACCCAGGATCACATATTCATTAAGTTTGTTTGTTTATTTGTCGATGTGTGTTTATTTGTCGATGTGATCTAATCCTAAGTGAACCAGATCATTTCCCCCCTTACCGAAGCTGCACCTGCCGGATTTAAAGATCAGTTGGTTCAGTTTAGTTAGTTTAGTTTAGTTATGATATTGCAGTCATTATACACGTTCATAATTCTTTTTATGAAATACTGGTTAAAAATGACCTTCATTTGAATGAAAATATGATAACGATGTCGTTAATAACGACTGTCGTTAATAATGCCTTCGTTAAGTAACATATTTTGACCAAATAGTACTTAGATACAACGCATTTCTATTACTGATCAGTAAAAATATGTCACTTAACGATTGTCATTATTTAATGATATCGCTATGAATTTTAGTATTTTATTTAACTCAAGAAGTAATCGTAAATACACATCATTTTTTTATTATATGCCGATCAGTTGATCGATAATTTTAAGAACTTTTATGTAGCTATCTCCTTTTAACTTTCGTGAAACAGTTGTACCGCTTGCAGCTGGCGGTTACGTTATTCTTAAATCGATTCTTTTTTTTATATTGCGGATCGATTGGCGATCGATATTGTCAATATCGATACTATTTACCGCGATACGTGAACGGAAAATCCTATTGTTACGATCCGAATCGATACGAAATTTTACTGTATCGGAACATCCCTAACGAAGAGTGAAGCGCTAAACAAGTTAAATCGGATGACGCGAGATGATCTCAGATGCCGCCAACCTTAACCAATCAGAAGCCATTATAATCGAAATGCCACTATTAGGACATGTCACGTGGTGAACCAGAATCGCGCGCCTGCCTTCGGGTATCACGGTTGCCACAATAAACACCAATAATTAGCTAATTTCCGAATATTGCCAACCTACTCCTTACGCGATTTGGGACTGTAACCGTTTTTGGGCGCATGTGAGTACGAGCTAGAGCAAGATCACATTCATGAGAAATGTTGAACAAATACAAATGAGACACGATACAATATTTTTTATTAATTAAAAACGATTGCGTTTCTGGGCGTGTGTGAGTACAACGAGGAACAGGATCAAATTAATAAAAAATTATTGCAATAAATAGAGTGTTCCTTATTCATTAAAAACTATTGCATTTCTAGGCACATGTGAGTATGGGTAGGAACGGAGTCACATTAATAAGAAATATAAACACAAACAGAAATAAACAAACCACCACTAATGAATACTGACTTAACTGACGAATTCATCGCGCTATGAATAACGAATATAATAAAAAAAAGTTCAAGAACATTGCAATAAATTGGTACGACAACAACCAAAGCGAGCCCAGCCACCCCTCACAAAGTACCTAAAATTGGTGTCCAACACGAAGGACACGACAAACACCAAACTAAAAGATATCACATGAAGGGGCACTTAGGCAGGTGACGGACAATCTGCAAAAGAAATTTAAAAAAATTACAAAATACTACATAATTTGCGCCTAAAGAAAGGGTCAAAAGCAATTACAAAACACTATAATATGTCTATAGACACTTCATATAATGTCTATTAAATGTCTCCTTATTCGTTTGGGCAGTTTATTCAGGAATTAGTATTTGCAAGCTTGCAAGTTTTTTTGTTGTAAAAGTTTCCAAATTATTTAAGTGTAATAAAAAGGCGATCTCATACTCTGTAATGGAAAAGGCAACGGGAGTGAGATTAAACGGGGATTAGTGAGCGCTGCACTTGATTGTGCGAAAAATTAGTTCCATAGGTATCCTGCGTGTTAGACTTAGCAAGATATTACCTAAATACTGATTTCAATTAACGTACTCGAGTGGAAAACGCCCGGCGAGCATCTATGGATGTCGTTTCACAAATGATTTCTCCCCGACGTTAACCTCGACGAATTACAAAACTTTGAACAAGGCGGAATCGTCCGCGCCCGCTCCCGGTACCTACCCAGTAGTGCCGCTTTTAATTAAAATGAGGTCCTTAATATTTTTCAATTTTGGGCGAAATTAAGCGGGCATATTTTCGCAAGAAAAAATGAAGAGCCGCGCACAAGGGTTTTACGATCCTTTTTCCCTCCGCGCGCTTCCTTCCTCGCGCCATTAATTGAAAACATTGTTTCTCTTGCGGTCGCAATTAGCAGGCCGTACCTCTCGCTCGGATCGATATAAACATCGCCTGCCTTAATCTGTACTTATTATCATTCTCGGTCCATATCAATCAGAAGTACTACGCTTTTTCCTCATTAGTATTCCGGATCGTTGTTCAGGACGCCGCAACGCTTAACGACGCCAATGTTTGGCTTTGACATAACCAGTTAGTTCGTATTAATAACTTTGCTCGGGTTTAGAAGAAAAAGCGAATAGAAAAATGACATATTTTTTTTCGCAAAATAAAATTGCTCGCCGCAGCTTTACTTTATTTAACATCGAGCAACCGAACGAAGGAAGGAAGGTACTGAAATTGCATGTTCGCGACAGCCCAGCAAATTGAAGTATAATACGTTTTACACATGACAGGGCATTAAGCAAATGAGACCTCGGACTACCACCATCGTAAGTGTTGCCTCTTCCTTCTTTTGATCTGTAATTAAGGTGATACACGAAACTCCGAGGCAAATTTCTTCTCCAACTCCGAGACGGCGGGCGCGGGCGAGATTCTGCAACGAGAGCGAGAGATAATATTTTCGTTTCCGCAACCGAAAGTTTTCCAAGTAGGAAGATATATTTCTGTGCAATGCTACATAACGACGTGCCGTAATTGCCTGTAATTACTTGTGAAAGTACCTTGTGGCATAAAAGATGTGGGGAAGTTTTTCGACTTCCCGGCGAAGAAGCGGGAGGTGGAAGAAGTGGAACCCTTTCTTTTACGTTTTCACCAACCCCCACATAAATAAATATTGGACGTCTTGGATGTGTTATTATTTAATTAGAGTTGCATAACAGAAATAACCGGCGATAATTAATTCGGAAAATGGGAAACCCGGCTTCATCGTATCTGTTAGTAATATTTAATAATTTAGGGGCAATTTAAGCTGTTTTCGCAGAAGGAATGGTTGTATTAATTTCTGAAATTGTTACCAGATGTTGTCAGGCGCCTCATTTCTTACTTGGCTACACACGCGTAGATATTTTCATAGACAATTGTCCAACTTAAATAATTGTTCAGTGAATTGCACTTGTTATTCAAAAAGTACATATTCGTACACTTGCTCGTGAACATAAAAAATAAAAGCTACAATTTTTAAATCTATTATGATTCTGTCACCTCAAGCATTTCATAAACATCTTTCACCTTGAAGACATACAAGTTCCTATGATTTTTCGAACAAGTAAATGACCTTGCCTTTCAGTGTGTAGAGGCCTACAATTATACCCGGTTTATTTATTCCTCCAATTCATACTCAAGTACTTTATTAAGTTAGTAAATGAAATAGAGAAATTAAAAAACATAAAAATGAAAATTTTAGTATTTCGATTCTCTTGACATGCGAAGAGGTAAAAACATGTGTATACGTGTGCTAAAGGTTTTGTCAAAGGGAAAAGTCCATGAGGCATGAACAAGCGATTGAAGACTCGCTTCATATATTACATGGGCTGTAAAGTTGAGAAGAATGCGTGGCCCGAGCGGTTTTATGATGAACTTTAATGTTCGGTTATTGAGAGGTTATTTGTTAGGAGGTTCTTAACCTGACTTCGTACGTAAATAAACTTTCGCTCCGGATTTGCGTTTTACCGCCCGTGCGGCAGTGATTTTATTAATTCTTTTATTGCACCCGGTTTGCGGGCCGGCCGCCTGACGTATAAAATTTCATTAAGCTGACCCGGATGCAAAGTAGTGAATGCCCAGCCGGGAATTATGAACCGGACTTTTGTGAGGATTGTATTGCATATTATGATGATTTATGGGTGTCAGGACCATTGCCGACATAAACACCGCGCAAATTAAAATGTCGATCACGTTTGGGCGAATTATTGTTGCGTTTCCACGAAAGCAAATGAAAAACTACATCCTGGTTTTCACGTTTACAGCTCTTTCAAACTCTCAATAAGTTTTCATTTTAAATATTTACTCTAAAGAAAATATATACTTCATTAAAATTTAATTAAATATAAATTATTTACCCAAAATTGGGAGATCCAAATAAGGGAATGAGGAGGTAAGAAAAGAACTGAAATACATAAGGCAAGGAGAAAACAAACTAAAATGATGAGGCCAAATTGTAAGAATGGATCCAAAAGAAACTATTAAAGAGCATGTTAAATGAAAACACAAAGAAAAGACGTAAATGGAGGAGGCTAAAGGGATATGGCTACATATAACACAAGAATATAGAAATAATAATAGAAAAAAATTGTTCTATAAAGAATGATAAACTTCGATTCTCGAAGAAGCATATGAATAGGAAAAGAAGAACCAGATAAGGAATGAGGAGATGAGAAAAGAACTTAAATAGAACGATATTACATAAGGCAAGGAAAAAGCAAACTAAATTGGTATGGCCAAATTGTAAGAATGGATCAAAAAGAAACTATTAAAGAGCATGTTAAATGAAAACACAAAGAAAAGACGCAAAATGTAGAAGACCAAAAAGGGTATGGCTGCAAATAACAGAAGAATGTGGCAAGAAAGTTAGAAGATATGAATAAATTGTCCTGGAAAGAATGATAAACTTCGATTCTCGAAAAAGCTTATAGAATAGGAAAAGAGGAACCAGATAAGGAATGAGGAGATAAGGAAAGAACTGAAATAGAATGATATTACATAAGGCGAGGAAAAAAACTAAAAAGCCAAGTTATAAGAATGGATCAAAATAAACTATTAAAGAACATGTTAAATGCAAACACAAAAAAAGTCGTAAATGTAGGAGGCTTAACAGGATATGACTGCAAATAACGGAAGACAAGAAAGATGGAAGATATGAATAAACAGAAAGAAATTTTTCTGGAAAGAATGACAAACGACTCTCGAAGAAGCTTATTGAATAGGAAAAGAAGAAAGATAGTAGATAGATAAAGTGTCTTTACTTCTTTATTGTCAGATTAATAACAAAAACCCTTTGGCGACAAATCAACTCAAAAAGATTTAAGGCAATCAAAAATTGAATGAATTAGTGTGAAAGAGAAACAACAGTTTTTCATTTTGAAGAACTGTAAAGAATAATAATCTAAAGGAGAAGATTCCAAAAAAAGATGAGTTAAGTGGCCACTATAAAAAATAGATATAACAGAAGTTGAAAGTGGCAGATTTTAATTTGATCAAATTATAAATAAACCAAGTAAATAAGAATAAGAAAAAATGATTAGTTGGTAATTGATGTTTTAAGCAAGAATTGAAATTTTAATATACTCGTACATGGCGCAATGTCTGTTACTGTTTTCTCAATGTTGAACATATCGAAGAAGATAATTGAATGATTTTCTTTTGTTTTTAAAAAATAATGCACTTTAAGAAAATAGATCCGAAAATTGAATTGTAATATTTAGAGGTGGTAGGGTTACTTACAACCGATTCAACAAAGTACAGTTTAATTCCTAAAGTTGCGAAGAGAAAGTCGAAAGAAGAAAAGACTTTGAATCAACGATCTATCAAAATTTGAATTGTTGAGGCCCTGTTATGCAATGCCGGTTTAAGTTTAAGCTGAAACTTAAACCCCCTACATCGAATAATTCAACAATTGTTGCTAAGGGTTTTAGGCCTTAAGTTACATAAGCTGGGCTTAAATAAAACAAAAATGTAGAGAATTCTTATAAATAATTTGACATTCGGTTGAAAATATCAAAAGAAAAATTATATATAAAAATCGAAAGAAAATGCTCCGAAAAGTTCTTCAATAAAATTACATAAAGGAGAATCTCTTCTTCTTCTTCTTCTTTACTTCGAATTTTTTGAATGATTGATTCTGAAAGAATGTCATTATGGATGACTTCAGGTGGTTATGAAATTACAAAGACCGCCAACGTGTCCTCTGAAGTTTGTAAAAGTTAATGGAATAAAAGGTGATGAGTTTTACTACTGCTATATAGTAAGTGTCAGGCGCCTATTGCCACATCGTTAATGTTTGTGTACGCGGGGGAGCGAGAGAGTTTCGAGTCTAGCTTCAGTGTGATGCGACGACGAATAGGTGTCTGTCAGTGGGGTAGTGATGCGTTCAAACTAAAAAAAAACAAGAATTATCATTCGTAATTTTTTAACCCTCTCTTGAAAGTTGCACCTTTTTTTAGAGTGACTTCGGGTTAGGTATTTAATTCTAATCCTGATTTAATTATAAATGTAAAAGTACTTAATAGAATATTTAGGAAAATGCTATGTCATAGACTTTTTTCATTTTAGTTTCAATTTTTATGCAAAAAAGGACAAACTTGGACATTAAGGATTCATGTACCATCTTTCGCCAAAGGAACAACAAGATTGCTTGCTTCTTGCTCCTAACCAGTTGACATTTCTATTAGAGCTGTCTCGTTCAGAACGCGCAGTGGTCATCAATTAGTGCTCTCGGTCGAATCGCTGTTGTACAAATCGCTAAAGTTCGCAGAGACACCAGGGCCGGCGAGAGAGCAATCCGGATGGATTCGATTGCTCCGGTGCCCAAGTACACGAGAGTGATCCCGAACTAATGCTGTCTAATTGACAGGTTGTGTTCGATCGCTGCGTTACACGGATATAGGTAATTAACGTCATGACCCGTGTTCCTCAAGCGACACTGGCCCGGTATTAGAGTCGGTTTCGCGTTACGTTACAAGTATTTAGGTCCTGAACCCGGACCACGACATCATGCTCCGCCTAATTGCAATGTAACAGGAAGACATTTATAAACCTGCGTGCCCTCGAAGTTACAAAAGAAATTTATATTGTTGCAAATCGCATCCAAATTGTACCTTCTGATTAACTAAATATATAATTCATTGCAATATTTTGCTTTGAAAAAATATTTGTTTATTCAGTTGGTGGTCCTTGCACCTGGACCCCACTTGATAAATTTTAACCTGTCTAATATATCATAAAAGGCGCACACATGTACTATCTGAGTCGTCCCATATGGTTTCTCTACTCTGCGACGGTCTAATTTATTCACGGTTGGGTTCGCTTAATAAAAAAACGAAGGGCCGATTTAGTTGTCTTCGAAAACTTTTCTGGAAAAGTTCCGTGCGAAAAACGTAAAGTGTCGTGGAGTTAAGCAGCGTGGAGTATTATCCACCGCGTTCTCTATTATAGTTGCAGCAGGAGATGATCTTTCACGTTGGCTGCATTCCAACAGGCTGCACTCCCAGCAGCCATAGCCCGCGTCAGGAAATTTGTTTTTCTAATGCTTTATGTCTTTGCACAAACGTCGTTCTCTTTCGGATTTCGTTTATAAATGCGCCCATAAAGTGTGTGGAAATAATGTTATGATGTTGTGGTTTCATTATATCGTTTAGACTAGTAATTTCGCGGCAATATAGAGCACAGACGTTGTTAAGAGCCAAAAATTATAATTGAAATAGATAAATTTTTGAGGAAGGCTAAACAATACGCCTTGCGCGTTGATTTATACGGCGGGATTCTCTTGTAGAACTTTCTTAATATTTTCTTATCTCGAATTGTTGGATCATATTTTTGTAAAATGTTTTCATTAGGATAGGTACAAAAAAATCCCAAATGGATTAAAAAATCTAATTCTACGTTAAAAACTGCATAGAAAATTATAAATACAACTTTCCTCTTAACTCTCGGTTATGAAATTATTGACAATTATTGACAACTATGTTCCAGGTAAGTTAAGAATAGTGTCATTAATGTCCGATTTAAAGTTTTGTAGCCTAGTTTACGAAGAAGAAATTAAAAATGAATAGCAACTTGTTCAACGAATACATAATACCTACTCCTACTACATTTTGAACATCAGTTACATTAAAGTTATCACATATTTAATTTTTACCAAAATAAATGACTCAGGGCCGGTCTTTTAGCTTCCTTTTTAACTCCCTTTTTACTAAAATGAACATTAAATTAATTGCTATAGCAACGTGAATTCATGTGATTAAGATAGACGCAATCCGAAAGAGATACATAATGCTTGATAGACAGCTAAATGATAGATTTTTCAGTTACAAGACAGATAAATTTACAAGTAAGTTAAAAGGAAGGTAAAAGACCAGGCCTAACACTCTTTTGTTTTGCTTTTCCCATTTTCTCAAATGTGTTTTCTAATTTGTCAAATCGATGGCCTTCTGGAATAATGGCAAAACTCAAAACTTAAATTTTCAGGGAAGCAATTTAAAAAAATTCATATAATATACCATTTTACGCTGAAATAAGTTGACACTTTTCTACTTGTGTTCTGCGTAGTGGTACAGTATGTAAATAACGATGTGACGTTTTGTCACATAAAATATACTTTCAAAATGAGTAAAATACGCGCAATATCTCAAAAAGAGCAGTTTTTGAGTTGTGCCGTTATTCCAGAGGGCCATCGAAATGACTTTCCAAACGGTAGGCCTACTATACTTTGAACGAATTGGAAAGTCATTTGACAAATTAGGAAACACATTTGACAAAAGGGGAAAAGCAATAGAAAAAGACTCTAACGTGTTTGCGTTTCGTAACGTTACGTATTCAGTAAGTTTGTTTACAAAATCAACTGTTGCTGAATAATCGGATTAATTAAATTATGCGTACGTGCAGTTCATTACACAGCATTACTAATTGTAAAAAAATCTTTAGTTGGCCATATTTTGAAAACGTTTCTGAAAAAAAAATGTGATTGTATTGTCAGCAGGGTTGGGTCGTATCGTAATATACATGGTTTTCTACGTGTAAAATACTCAGTAAATTACATGAAGACTTTTCTACATATTTTACATGTAAATAAGGTAGAAAACTAAAAAATCTTTAAAAAAGTTTAAAAAATATATTTTTCAATACAACAATATATTTAATGCTTCAAGGTACATTTTAAAACAGTTATACAGCTAAAACTGAAAACAAAATCAATTAATATGTGTAATATTCAAAATTATAGCTAATCACTATAATTTTGAATGAGCCAATCACAAATGCTGTATGAGAACCGTAAAACACTATTCGCTTAGCTCAGTAGGTAATTTTACTGATTTATCCGTTTTGGAAGTTTATTATAAAAAGATATTGCATAATATTAAGATTTTTCCATTAACGTGTATTGAAAACTGTACTTTTAGTTTCTTGTAACATAATGTGAGATGGCATTTTTAGTTTTATTTAAAAAATGTATCTGCGTATCTAAATGCTTAGATACATATATAAATGTAACTAAATACAGTTACAGATACCAAGTACTACAATGTAATTAGTTGTTTTATTTCTCGAAAAATGCATTTCGCTATTCCAGTAATTGACGGTGAAACACGGATATAAAAAAAATGCCAATGACGATCGCTGCGTCTGAGACCTTGACCTAGTTCTTGCAATCGTAAAAAAAATTATTGCAGTTTATTGTTTTTTATTGAAAGCGGACTTGCCTCAACATGTCATAAACTAAGCAGAGGTTTCAAAGCAAAGGAACTGCACGCGCTTGTGGTAGGTCAGTTTTTCATTTTTGAGCAATACCGTTCATATTTAGGGAATCAATCTCTTTCATAATGAGGAACTTACAGTTTTAATTAAAGACATAGGTTTTGAGACACCCTGTATAAAAATCCTCACACAACATACATAATCCAAAAAATGTTTCAAAAGTTAAATAATTGATAGACGACAGGAGAAGGTTTAAACTTGTTAGAAATTATTTTATTATGCAGAATGCAAGGTAAAATACTGAAGGAAGGGGGTTTCATACGTATTCTACAGTTTTCTAAGTGTACATGTTTTCTACGCGGTTATTTACGTGTAATGTAGAAAACTATTTTCTACGTCAAATGATCCGACCCTAATTGTCAGTACAGTTTTTACCGGTGGTATAATGCATCCTGTATATCAACATATTTCTAGTATAAAAATTAATACCTTTTGATTTTGTCAACGAAATAAAGGCTTATCTAACCTAAAGGGACTTCTCTATAAAAAATTAAATTCTTAGTATGTGAAAGAAAAGAAAATTAAAAATACTTGTATTCATTAATATTTCAATCACATCAGTAACACTTCTAACCATAAAGATTAATATATGCCTAAACAAACATATTATTTCAAAGTAATTGGCATATAGCAGATTGATTAACTTGAGTTTGAAATGTTTTGAATTATTTGTTGAGCAGTACATGAACAGTATTACGAAATTTGCTGCTTCCTAAAAACTCCATAAACGGTACTAATTGTTCATTATTAAGATTAGTCTTATTTTTATTTTTATTATTACAGATTTATTAAAAATGAATCATGAAATAACTGTGCTGTATAAGCTCCTACAAAAGCAAATTTTACAAATTATTGAATTTGTGATAAAATTGGTCTTAGGTCTCTTAAATCCAGCGATTGTCATTGGTTTAGATATTCGTAAAAGTGTTGTAATGACTACGTCTAAAATAGTTCATGTAACTTTCTAGAAAGTTGATCGTCATATATTATAATGTTGGCATATCATTTTACTTCAGGAAATGTAACTTGAAGACTTCCGCGTCATAATTCTTCTTCCTTGCCGACGTTTCATCTTTAACTTTAACGCATTCTTTTAAATAAAAATTGAAGCTATTTCTGCCATACATATACCGTGCTTTCAACTAATCTCGTGTCTTCCCACGTAATCAAACAGATTAGGCGACAAAACTCACACTTATGGTAAAAAAAAAATTTCGAATTACAAAAAAAAGGATAACAGAATTAATTTTGACTGAAATGTAAGAAATACAGTTTTAACATAACGTCCGATAATGTATTAATAAACAAAAATATAAACGAATGCCTTACTCTTTGTTACAAAAACAATTCGTTGCGGTTACAAAGGGCACGCTTATGTGCATTTTAGATACTTTTTTTAGTGACACGCCTGTGTTTAATCGAGTTAATTTGGTCTCGTGGAACTTGGGAATTATTGAACACACGGTATATATATTTTGAATTTAACCGACCAGTCCATAAAATGTGAGGACAAAAATTTTGATATACCCGAAATTTATTCATTGGAAACTAACTTAAATTCACTCCTTCCATCTCCAGAATGAAGAAGAGTCACGTTATGGATTCTTTAGTTGAATAATAAGTTGAAAATAACATTTTTTTAAAGAAAATTAGAAAGGTGTTAGGTGAAATGTTGACTTTTCCTTAGAAAGAATGACAATTTACTTTCTATAGGAATGAAGTATACTTTTGAAGTTCCATCTAAAATCTAACTTTCAATCTTCTGATACGTCATGGTAATTGGAGAAACTTATATGTATATAAAAATATACATGGCATCCATAAGAATTTAAGAAGTTGTATATTTCTTCCTTTGCATATTTATGTTCCTCATAAAAATGTGCTTGCTTATTTAGAAACTTAAAAAAGGAAATCGTATTTTTTTTTTTTTAGTTTTTCTCAAATATTTTGAAAGCAATTGATCGGGATAAATTAGTCTGATTTCATATCATTAACTAAAATCCGCTCGGTGAGGCTTGATAGACTGAAACCTGTATATACAGGTTGATTCAAATTAAAAGAACAGATAGAACTTATCAATACAATGAGATTTTTTTTAGCAACAACTATGTACTCTCTATGGGGTTATACGTGACATGAAACCCTTCTGAATTTTTTTCTGTACTACGCTTACGCATACTTGTATTCTTATGCCTTTTCGATGTTTTGTTTTATTTTTGAAACGTTGTACGGTTTCGTTGCACGCCATAGACAACAGAACTCTAATTTTGGACATAGTTTGTCGAAAAAATTCCAATTGTTTTGAGAAGTTCATGAAGTTATCGAGATAAACGAGCGTCATCCTGTATAGGAGCTATCGCGCAAGTAAATGAGAAGAAATTGGGTTGGAAAAACAAATAAATCAAGGTCGTAACTTAGGCCCCTTACTGTTTGTAATGGTGAAGGACTGGCTTTAAAGAAGACAACAAGGAACTTCCATAGCAAACACCAGTAAAAGAGATTCCTTGATATACCAGATGTGAGATTTAAAACGTCTTAAGGCATAACTCTGTTATTTATGGTTCGATTTAAAAAAGCGACACGTCATATTAAATGGCTCCATAAATAGGTATACTACAAATGGATAAAAATCTCACTTTGTTTGAGTGTTAACTGTTATACCAAAGGTTAGTCGACTTTTTTTTTTCAAATGGATGTGCATTCTTTTTTTATACCTACTGTTTGATAGAAAATTTATTTTTGAATTCAGTGATATGCAGAAAGTTTGATTTTGGTCCAATATTTACCAAAACAAATAAAGATGAAGATTTGATACAGTGGAGTCTGCTGCTTATACCGACATTCAAGGGAAATGATAAATAAGTCACACTAAACGGACGAATATTATAAGCGGAATGAAAGTACTCTATATAAAAACGAAACCACTGCACAGTGGGACCAAACTCAAAGAAGGTGGCCAAAAATCGATTTTGTAAATGTGCTATAATATCATGGGCATTTGTTCACCTTTCTAAAAATGTATCGGCTATCAATTGTAATTCCATTACAATATTTTACCTGCAGTAATCAGATTAACCCACCCTTCACCTCATTGTTTGTTTTTGAGACAGCGTCAGTGTTACTTGTATCAGTTTTCCTGTAAGGTTTTATAGTAGTAAATATTGAACAATTAAATCGCAATCTTGCAGGAAGGTTTCTTAAGGCAAGTGCTTTACTATTGGTTAAAATGATAAATTTTATACATCTTACAGGACATGTTTCATAAGGACTCGTTAGATTGACCGATCTTGATATTGATATTGAGTTATAAAATTTTCCTCGAAAGTCCTCAACGTGCGGTTTTCATAAATAAATAGTCACCTTCTTTCTTAAATGAATGAAATAAATTTTATAATGCGCATTATTGCGCAACCTACAATAAATGTAATAAAATACAATGTGTCCACGAATCGACTTAACGAGGAAAAACTTTTTTAATATCAATTGTACGTAAAAAAGTTATTCTTTACAAAAAGTTCTACTTCTTAAGAAACTTCAGAAACAATGGTTAAATTTAAACTTTTAATTACAGTCTGTCTATAAAATTCAAATTTCTTAATTATTGCACATATCAAAGTAACGTTTTTATTATTGATTTTAGGCAAAAAATGTATTCTTTATAAAATATTCTACTGTTAATCATATTTTCATTAACAAATGATCGAATTCTGTACGAATTCGATATTACAGAATTTATTTAGTTATTGTAATTTTTACCCCTGAAAAACACCCCAATTTATCAATGGGATTTTTGTCATTATTTTTCCTGTAAGTACGAACTATTTTTGACCAAATTCATTACTTTCAGAATTTTGTCCAAGAATTTCGTAATTGGTCCTACTGTGCACTGGGTACATAGTATGTTATAATAAGCGGTTTGTCACTATATGTGGAGTCATATCGTACTCCACTGTATATAATATTGAATTGAATTATTAGAAAAAAATTGTATAAATAACAGTGTTATGCGTTTTTTATCTGACACCCGGTAAGTATGTATATGATAATAGTGATGATTATAACAAATTCTCAACACAAATTGATTCAAACAATAAGATCAAATTGGGTATATCAAATAGCAATAATTTCCTAAAACCATCTACCGATCTTCAATTTTTAAGCAAATAGCTATTTTGTCATATCATTTTTAACAATTTTATTGAGATTTTGTATCATTTAATTTTATTTCACATTTAATGAATTATAAAGTTATAGTTTTTTGTGAGTTATGAATGAAACTGCATATTAATTTGAAACTTGAAGCAAAAGAAAAATGGGTTACTTATAACTTATATATAACTGAGTAAATAGGATAAGCAAGCTCTGTTTACGTAGAGCGGACGCCATTTGTTTTTATTCATCAGCTCAGGCACAGTTTTCCGCGCCTATTAATTCGTTGTTTCTCATAGTTTGAATTTTCTACCGCCCGCTCCGAGTTTCCGCTTCAGTGAGACGCCTTTTCTTCTTAATTTAATAATATTTAGCAGTCTCGTCGAGCATTTAGTAAAACACCGACGACGTCTCACAAAGGAGCAGCGGCAAGCACAGTTCTTCTTCCAGTTTCTTTAAAACAATATTCTTCTTTTGTGCGAGCCGAACGAAGTGAATGAGTAAGTTTGTATCGTGCGTTATGAGCAGAAGGGGTATGAGGAAGACAAACAGCATCAAACGGGGGGTATTGAAATAGAATGAGTTTCGCTGTGCATACAAAGAGCAGGTTCCATTATACTCTCATCCATGTAACATTTCAAACAAGCTCTTGCAAAATTAAATGCATATTTTATTAAGAGATGCTGCTAAGACAAGACGGAGTGTAATTTTATGGATCGCGTTACACACAGCCGCTATACATAGAGCTATTGGGTTCAAAGAGTTTTGTATGCGATAAAAGTTAAAAGTGCGGTCCACGTGTTTGCAGCCCAAGTATGAGTTTACGAAATAAAGTCGTTTATAGCTCGGTAGATACAAAACTCTTGTGCCGGTTTTTACAACTCTTGAAATATTATTCTAACTAAGGTCGTAGAGAGAGACACGTGTGAAGCGAACCCTAAACAGAACAAAAACACCGTAAAGGTTTATAGCTCACTTAAGAATCTTAGCTCACAATGCGACCGAGACGGGATGTTCCTTTGGAGTGTTGTTTTTTCGGATAAACAAAGATACACGTCGGGTGGTCGAGTGACCGAGGAAGTCAAGGTACCGTGACGATACTCATCATCTATAATGGCCGTCAGAGTGGCGACCGCCTACAATACAATTCACTACGCCATCCGTCTTAGGAGAATACAAATAGGTGCATCCACGGTACATTATGCGCTGTACATCCTGGGTGAATCACGCGGACAATGCGGCCATTTCCCGCGCCGAGCACCCCTTGCATCATGACTCAGCGATCGCCCTAACTTCCCGTGCAAATGTCGCATGTGCTCTTTTCATTACTTTCTGATACAAGGTGAGGTGGGTGCCACCCCCTCCGATCATTAATCTCGGGCTTTCTATGCGGCTCCGGCTCCGCATCTTTATGCTCATTCAATTAAAATCGGTCACGTGACGGCCGACCAATAGAAATACGTCTCACCTGCCGCGGTCGATAGCAGGAGGAGCCCGTCGCTCCAATGCGCACCTGCGAAACCAGGTAAGCATACGGCGCATGAAAGAAACTCCGCTTGTTAGGAAACTTGCAGACCAATCAGCGTGACAGCACCTGCGATATTCACCTGGCTCAGGTGGGCGGTCGAACGATCTAACCAATCCAACCACAAACTGCTTACCTAACATGAATTCGGATGGGTAATTAACTCACCATAACGTCCTCAACAATCTAAAGCAGCGAATCAGAATTTACCTTTACAACTATCTATCTACCAACAATCGCGTCTATTTAGAATATTCGTGAAATATCAGGAGCCATCCATTTAATTTGATTTAACATCGTGTCGTAAGGGGGGTTTAGATTTGATTATTTCTATACACAACAATTTAATAATGCATGTTGAGAGTAGAATTTTTTTTTCAATATAGCTTCATGCACTTGCTGATCCGCGGTAGCAAAAATTTCGGCTTATTATTACTAGTTGACTTAAAAAGCAATCAGCCGGTCATTATTTGCGTTGTTCACTTGTTTTAGGCAGTCTGCTGGTTTTTACCTTGATATGAATTTTAATTTTACTACTAATAATTAACTTAGGTGGACATTCAAGAACAAAAATATGTATGTAACTTATTAGCTTATTAGCTTAAGATTATTTAGTGGAAAACAAGAGGAAAAAATACTATTATAATTGGATGATATATGAGGACTTGAAAAATACTAAAAAGTTTTTTACACTTAGAAGTATGGGAACTACAACCGCAAAACGAAGTGATCCTTGGAAATGTATAGCCAGAGCCTCTTATAATGAGTACATTTTTTCTTATCTCATGTTATTTATTTAAGTGCAACCGAGACGTATTGCTATGATCCCGGTATTTTGCAAATTTTCTGATATGCCCCCTCGTTTTGGGTATCAATTTAAATGCTGTGTTAAATCGTCACTTTGGGCGACAATTTAATTGCTGTTATCTCAGGGTATTTTGGACAATTCTTCGTTTTTTTATTTTATTTTATTCTTATTTTGTTGATTTTCCTCTCGGAGGCTCTTCTTCGATGATGAATTTTGCAGTGTATCTCGTAGACTAATTTCTTTGTTGTGGAGTGTATTTTATGTGATAATTTTTTTATGTAGATAACACTCGCGAGCCTTCACATTCAAAAATATCTAATGTCAGAGTTGAGTGTGTGTGGGTGTATAATAAAAAAATGTCGTAGAAGAAGAACGTAAAACACAGTTTACTGTATCACTCCAAATAATTAATTTCCACAGACTAATTGAGGAGTGTAAATTCTAAATGGTCTAAGTGCCAATTTTGTGTGAAATTCTATTTTACCGTTAAAAGAGTCTATGTGCTATCCCCAGTGCCTTACTGAAAGCTCTATGTGCCTACAGAATATTTTCTAGTTCACTCAAAGTTAGCAAAATAGTTCCAATTGTAAGTGCCTTAGCACTATTATATTATTATAGATTTCAGGTTCTATTTATTTTTAATAAAATTGGCACTTAGACCATTTAAAAGTTACACTCTTCAATTATTCCGCATGAAGAAGTTTTTTAAAGGAAATTTATAACCTGTGAGCAACTAAAAATCAGATTAGAGCAGGCGGTGCAAAGAAAGTGTATGTCTGTGATTAAATGAAAAGTCAATAAATTTGACAGTCCATGAATGTATTACATTAATTAATTCAGTTAATCACAGACATACTTTTTCTTTGCACCGCACAGTGGTTCCAGGGTATGACAAAAATCAAAAAAATTATTTCAATATCGGTTAATTGATTTGATCATTATTTATTAAGCAGCAATCCAACTTTACAATGGCATAAATTTCCAGCAGTAAAGTCTTTTTAATCACATTGATTTTGTCATCCAAAGTAAGTATTCCGACTAATCATTAGATACTATTTAAGTGAATTTTGAGGAACGGTGCTGTTGTTTATTAAAAATACCAGGAAAACTGTTAATTGTGTAACGGATTTCAAAGTGCAAGGTATGTACTTACATTTTACATTAAAAAATATATTAGATCTTTCATGGATTTATGAAAAATGACTCATCCAACACGCTTTTTTCCGGCGATTTTTCTAGTTTAGTTAAACTTTTAACATATTTCTCCCTCAAATCCCGTGATAAATTTTATATCAATAAATAGCTTATATTCTGTAGAATTAGAAATTACAAGTTTTAGCTGCTACTTTTTGCAACTTTTTTTGTATTTGAGTTATTTCCTGCTGGTGTCGTACGCGCTACATGGTAACTCGATCGGTTTATCGGTTCATCGTTTTAATATTTACACGAGAATTTCTATCCCGCTTAAATTCTTTATTTATACAGAGTGGCCCAACGAAAACAGTCAGACTGAATATCTTCCAAGAAAATAGGGTTCGTAACAGATTTGGTATCCTTATTTTTACTTATTTTAATCAGTTTTCAATATCTTTACGTTATTTCAATTCGCGCATTGAGTTACTATTAAAATTAGCTTTCATATGAGAGAGGGCGCTAAAATCAAATTCTCGGGTATTCATATTCACATTACTGAATTATCTATAAAATTACCTTTTCAATGATATGCCACTCATGATACATTCCCTATTTAAATTCTATTGGTTAGAGAGCTGGAAGGGAGGGGGATGACGTATGGCAGTTGGGTATAGAATAGAAAAGTGTCTCCCTTGGATTATAAATCGACCTGTTTTTGCGTTTTTTCAAACAAGAATTTTCCTGGGAGATATTCAGTCTGACTGTTTTCTTTGGGCCACTCTGTATATATTTATATATTTTAATTACTTTAATTTTGTCTTCGAAAATTTGCATATTTGCAAGTCATTAGTATTGAAAATGAATGATGAATAGGAAAAGTGTTAATAATTAAGAATTCCATCAAAACTTGATTATGTGCAGTGTTTCTATTATGGATTTCAAAATACATACAAGGTAATTAATTATGTATTTACATTATTCTGATATACAAAAAAATTATATATTTAATTAATTAAAAATTAATAGTTCTAGAAAAGGAAAGACTTTTCTACAGTTCAAATTTTTTATATCACAAAATCTTTTAACCGGACGAAGCTGTCGAACGACGGCGAAACGTTAAGTGTTTGTGCGCTATTTAGTGTCCGGTTAAAAGATTTTGTGATACAATTTTTATTGGACAAGAATCAACTTAAATTTTTTTTGTTGATGAATTTATCCAGGGACTTTCAATACAGTACATGTATTTAATATAACGAGCGTCTAAATAAAAATCTGGTCTTAAAGGTTGTGATCGAGAATTTATCCATTGCATTTACGTAACAGAATTACTAAATGTAGCCTACTTGACCAGGTTTTTATTGACACGAGTTATATACAGAATAAAAAAAATTTCATTAGAAGTGCCCTAATTATTTTCGACGCTCATTTGTATGTATGTATGTACGCGGAACTACCGTGTGACTCAATGCCATCTATGAAATTTTCATATCAAAATATGGACAAGAAAAAATAAAATTGAGCAGTCAGAGGATACTAGTCGAAAATGAACATTTCCAAAAATAATGAATTTTTCCAGATTTTTCTGTATACTCGTGCACATATAAAATTATTATTTTTATTATGAAAGATAGGTATATATAGAACAAATAAACTTAGTTTCCTTCATTAGAAATGCACTAATTAAGAGTTTTGTATTCTTGTCACCCGTTTGTATGTACACGGAACCACTGTGCACCGCCTGCTCTAATCTGATTTTTAGTTGCTCACTTTTTATTAGGTCGGGTTTTTCACAAAACCTTCCCTCAAAAGTTTTACTCACTTGTCTTCTATACGTTGATCCAGCAGAAGTTATCTCGAACTAAAGAAATTTTCAAAGAAACGCGTACTGTTCATAAACACCGCAGTATGTACAGTTTTTAGTCGTAGTGGTTCTTTATCAATAGATTTTTCTGTGTTTTTAGAAACTTACAATTCAGTCCATTCATTGTGCGTTTAATTTTTGATTCCGACTCAGAACATCACAAACATGTTCAAAATGATTACTAAAATTACAAAGTTTTCATTTTAAGACCTTTACCTCATTTGAGTATCTTATACTCTATAAGATTGCAAGGTCTGCAAAAAAGAACATTCGCAATTACGTGAAAACTTATATTTTCATAAAGAACAAATAATTTTTCACTGTTTCTTTACTTTTCTTGTTATCTTGTTAAAACGAAAATGTGATGATGAATTTTTAATTTTCGTACCACTCTCTTTGGGTACCTACGTGAATGAATCACGCTGCATATAGACGCAAATATTTTAAAGAAATCGACAAGCACAAATGAAAAGCTAAACAATGTTGTTAAAGATACATTTTTAATAATCTAGAATCAAATTCACATACTTTCCAAAATATATATCTAGAAGCAGATATTTCTTTGACAAATATCTAGATACAGACACAAAAAAGTATATGCAGTTTATCAAGATACAAGGTGTACAGTAACGGAGATAAAATAAAGAATCTGAAACTGAAGTGAAAACATTGAAGGAAAAACGAAAACAAAAACGGAAGTCGAACAGTTAAAAAACGACTGAAATCAACAAAGAAATTCTGGTTATCTAAAACAAAGACGATCAACTGTAAAGTAACAATCAATTTGAAATAAAAATATCTGTCGAAAAATTATAGCTTCTAAAAATAAAAAATAAAACAAAGTCTTAAACTTTAAAATATGCAGAATAAAGTAATGTCAGAAACTGAAATACGGGACAGTGTAGATTAAAAAAAAACTTCAGTTGAGGAAAATCGTGATAAGCCACTAACCTTTAATAAAAGAAAGAAATAATAATCAAAACTTGAAGAAAATCTTTAAAAAGATTAACAGAAGGCAACTGATTACAAAGCAAGTCTTGAACGAAAAAAAAATCCAAGTAAAACAATAATCTTACAAAAAAATAAAGTAAAGGACGAACAATTAGCACGGGTTAAAAATAACATCTTGGGCTGAAGTAAGTCGTAATAACATTCTAGATTTAAAAAAATTGCTGAAAATCAGAATAAAATCCTAGTTAACTAAAAATTATTTCTAATAAAAATCCTAGTTAATCAAAATAAAAACCAATCCCAACTACAACGTAACAACTGAAAACAATTGAATTGTTCAAAGCACGCTTTGTGACCGTTTCGAAACCGTCACAAGCATGCACTCATCAAAGTTTTACACTCGACAAAGTTGTCAACATCGATCATTATTTCGGTGGGCAACTGCTTATGACGGTTTCTTGAACGGTCAGAAAGCGTGGTTGGAACAGAGCTAATAATATTCAATCCATAACAAAAAAAAAAGACAATCAGTCTTTTTATGCCTCAAGTTCACCAAAAGTTACCAAAGAGTCTAAGAAGAAGAAAACAATGAAAGTAAAATTATTATAATTAACCAAAATGAAAAACAAAAATTTAAGGCGACCTGTAAGTTTTAAAAATCATCTTAACGAATAATATACAGGGTGTTGTTGTTTCAAAATGACAAATCGTATTTTTTTCTCCACTTTGCGATGTGAATTTATTTTTTATGATGACTCCGAAAGAAAAAACGTAAAAAAGAACCTGAAACTTTTGTATTTCAACTTTCTCCCTAGATACGGTTCAGAAGAAGCATGTACTTTATTGGTTATTCATTCATTTATTGAAGTATATAAAATTCATATTTTATTTCTGTAGATGATGAGTGGTATGCATAAAACGAAGTACATAAGTAGCTGCTAATACTTCTCAACTTAGTACTTTCTTCGAAATATCTTCTATTACATAAAGTACCTGCTACAGCTCTGAAGCATATACTATGAAAGCAAAAATTTATACTACAACACGTAGTAAATACTACACTGTAGTAGTAATTACTAATGAAATGAAGTATCTATTATAGACATGGCCAAGAAATGCAAGGACTTGTTCGTTCATTTGTTATAACGAATACGATTTGCTGAATGTCTATCATATTTATGTGTGTATTTTGGCAGCAATTTATTTATTGATACTTTATGTATGTATATTATGTCAAAAGGAAAGCCACAATGAGACGGTTGCAGAAGCTGGAAGAAACCATAACTGCACTTACAAAGATCTCTTTGGCTAAGGAGCGGAAACATTTTTATTAAAATATTATTCCAAGCTATTCCAAAAATAATGATAAACATGATTTTTCATTTTTAAGTAGGCGCTCTTTCTATTTACAGAAACCATCTTTATCAAAAAGAGTTTATGATCATACTGTACATTAAGTTTGTTTCCGTTCACACGCTGGAAGCTGAATTGGGATCCGTATTAAAAATCGTCGCCTATTCCTACAAGCGAATTTTTTTCATAATCTCTCCATGAGCTCCTATTTTCCACTTGTTTTAGTATTTTGATTTCTTTTGAAAATAATCGTTCTTGTGTGCAACACAGATAACATAAACTGGACGCAACTCACAGTAAAGGAGCTTAATTTTATTTTCCTTCGTGTTTAGATACACGTAGAACAAGGATTACTGCTCAGAATCCTTAGATTAAGGAAAGAGAAATTTGGGCCAATATCTGGGTGTACAAAGTGTAATGGATAGATCGACTTAAATCACGAAGTAATGTAAGACATTAATATCCTTATAATCAATCAACAATTTCTTTCTGATTTTGCATTACATTGTAATGCCAACAATAATTTTCAATTCAATCCAATTCGATAAAAATAAGTCGAATCTCATCTTAAAATACGTAATTGCGAATTCAGTTTCAATTTTAATTACATCATTCGACTACAAAGTAATCTAAACCATCTAGTTAAATGCACTTGGAAATGGATTAAGGAAAAAAGTAAAGTAAGTAATTTTTTTTCTTCCTCGATAATTAATTTCATATTCCCTTTATTTAAACTTTGACAAGAGTTTATTTATGAATGTTACGGGCGAAAACACAAAGGAATAACTTTCAAACATTACTTGAAAATTCCACGCCATTGTTCATCCATTAGGGGTAAGGCTGTGGTTTCTTCCCTGAAACAATTACTTTTTGTGTTCGGGAGTTGAGAATCTGTCAGGAGCAAGCGACAGATGCGTGCTTAAGGAAATTGAAAATTAATCACAGAAACACACCTTCCAGATTGCCCGCCGCTCTCCGGTTTTTTGTGTACGAATTAGAAAAACATGTGTTACCACATCCTCATTAAGCGATACGCGGTACAATAAAAACTCTGTGTGCGTTTAAAGGTTAAAGTAGGCCGATCCTTCAAAGTTATCAGACAGCGGAACGAAGTGATTTCACCATCTCCTGTGAATGTCATACCCCGAGGCTCACGTGCATTGACCGCTGAATTGGCTCATGTGTTTTGTTGATTACACATTCCAGGATCAAGCTTTCTTTATCTTTCGGAAAAAAGAACGAATTTTTATGTGCCGATGATAAGACTTTTCGCTTGTGACCGCGGCAAAATCTTCCCGACGACAGTTATTTTGCGTGTTAGATAATGAATGAAAGACAAAGTGGGCGTCGATAAGGGCCACATTTTTGAGAATGGTGTACAATCAGGAGAGTCGGTGAAACGACACTTTCATTAACATACACCCACGTCGGTGCAAGCGGTGCATTACTGAGAGGAAACTGTTTTGATAGCGGCTCAGGAAACTTAGGGTCATTCAGGTTCGTGGGCAGTTACAAGTGCGATCACCAGAAGATTACAGTTTACACTCAAACAATTAATAGACATCTTTGCTTTTAATTTTTACACTGAAACCTAAATTAGAGTCCATTTTATCAAGTCAAACAATTCAGCATATCAAAATTAAGCAATCGTAAAGTGAAGATAAGAAACAGTAGTTTAAAAAGCTTTGTCCATCGAGCGACCAATCTTATTAAAGAAATTCGATCTTAAAATTCAGGAATTCAAATTGAAAAAGGAAAATTCAAAGGATTATTCAAAATGTTAGTGACTAGATATAAAAAAGAAAGCTATAAATATGTTATTCTTGTGAATGTACAGAGTACTTCAGTTTTAAAGTTTGTGGTTATTGTTATGGTATGTACGAGTATATACATCCGCAACGAAGATAAGTCACAGGGGAGAAAGAATGCGCATGAACTTATCCTTATCATCCTGGTTCTAAGATACTTAGAAAAGTTAAATATTTAACTTTTCTGCTTTCCAAAACCTTTCTACAATTATTTCGTTTCTGACGGGGGATTGATTAAGAACTAGATTAAGAACTTTAAAAAATAGGTACAAACGTTTTCTTACAAATTACGTAAAACCGAAATACTCGTCATTTTTTTTGTTTATTTCAAATTTGACAAATGAAATTTGCCTGCCTTATTGAAGTTCGTTTAAGCAATTCTCTTGATACCACGTCTTTTCTGATCATCATAATCCCTTCTTCAAGACTGTGGGAGACAGATTTCTTTACAGAATTTATTGTTATCTGGAGTATTTTCAACTACTTTTCACTAACCGCTAACGTAATGTTTAATAGTCATCTGTATTGAATCGTCTAAGATGTGGAAAAAATCGTTACGCTCATTATTTGATTCAAAATCTCTATCCAACCAGAATGTTCCTGTTTTTCTTTCTCAAATTCAGTTTCTTCCATCGTTGACCAGATGAGATTATTATTCTGCTTCTCTTAACCTCGAACAGATACTTGATGCGGGCAGAACACAAGAATAGGAAAGAGGACTACAAAAAAAGAAAGAGGAAAGTAGCGAAGGAAAGATGGAAGAGCTAACAATAGAAGAGTTAAGATCATGGATGAAGCAGTTCTTACTGAAGACTTGTAATAAGACATGATGGGAAACTGAAAAGATACAAGAAGATTGGACTGTGGGGCTTATTTTGCCAATATATAAAAAAAGGTGATAAAAGAGGAAAGATGGAAGAGCTAACAATAGAAGAGTTAAGATCATGGATGCAGCAGTTCGTAATAAGATATGATGGCAAACTGAAAAGATACAAGAAGATTGGACTGTGGAGCTTATTTTGCCAATATATAAAAAAAGGTGATAAAAGAGGCAACTACAGAGGTATAACGTTACTGAGTACGGCACTAAAGATCTGTGAGCGAATAATAGAAGGGAAACTCAGAAACGTAAGTAATATAGCCGACCTTAACAGAATCACAAAGTGGCTTTAGGAAAAAGAAGGAGCGCCACTCTTTTCAGTTGACCAAATTATAAATAAAACATCGGAAGAAGGAAAAAAGACATGCATTGCCTTTATGGATTTGGAAAAGGCGTTTGACGGAGGGCCAAGAGGAAAGATATGGGAAAGCCTTCATAAGAGGAAAGTAGATAATAGAAGTAATAAAAGGATTTTACAGAAAAACAAATAATTTTCTAATACGAAGGAATATGAAATCAAAGAGATTTAAGACTAAAGCAGGAGTCAGACAAGGTGGTGCTTGACAAGAGAAAGCACCCAAAGAACAAAACCAATGAACACAGGATACAGAAAATTACAAAGAGTGGAAATCACAATCAAATATAAAAATCTCGAACGAAATATGGAACAAAAATGGAATGAAGTTAAACAAGAGCAAAACTAAAGTAATGGCGAAATGGCGATATTCAGGGAAAAAGCAGAGGTAAATATCCAAATAGAAGGAGTGGAAATAGAACAAGTAGATGTGATACAGTACTTAGGAGTAATGATAGACGAAGCAGGGAGAAAGGAAAAAGAGATAAACAGAAGAATAGAGAAAGCATGAATGGTGAATTTATAAATAAAAAAGAAATAACCGAACCTACAAAAATGAATGTATTGAGAACTATCTATAGAGATATTTTCACTTATGGTTGTAAATCCTGGACACTGAGACAACAGTAAAAGAGCAAGAATACAAGCGACCGAAATGCAGTACCTAAGAAGAGTGAAGGGAGCAACAAGAAAAGACAGAGTAAGGTACGAACAAATCAGAGCAGAATTAGAAATAAAACCGATGTGATGTTAGAGTATATAGAACGGAAGCAAATCAAAGAATGAAGGGAACAATGGCAGTGAAAAGAATTTGGGAGGCGAATTTAAATGCTTGAAGATAATCAAGCTCCAAGAACGAATTTGAACCAGACTCAATGATTTTTTTTAAGAATGGATGTAAATAACATTGATTCATGTTTTGAGTTATATGGATACAGGATGTATGCAAAATGTACTTCTAGATTTAATTGTTTTGAAAATCAAACAAAGTCGATTTGTAGATACATGTATGTGTATTTTAAAATAAAGAATTGGGAATGAAGTTCTGCCTGAGGTTTCCAGCAAATAAAGCTGTGACTATATTTAAGTCTTACGTTCTTGATGCCCTCGCAAGAAGTTTACGAACGAAAGAGTTTCATGTATATTTCCAAGTATTTTACATTTAGTGTGCGCAGGGTTTAGTAAAAACTTCATTATGAATGTAAGTCTTTGTATAAATTTTTGTAGCGTACGACATTTAAAGCTCGTAAAGTTGTATTTAGTCTATCGAAGGAACGAAGACGTAGAGGAGCACTTTACGACTCTCGCCCATTAACATCGTTACAAATTCACCTGAAAATTGTTTATATTAAGTTTTTACGATGCCCTCTCGGATCTATCACAGAAGCGTTCGGTGTTCGAGCTTGTTTGGTGTGTTTTTTTTTGTTTCAGTTGTGTTAGAGCAGACATCAACCGTGTGTATCACAATTTCGGGCGCCTGTTTGCTGAATTGGGATAGTTCACCGATAACATCAACAATCTTAGAGAGTTCGCGTAGCCCCCGCGTTTATCATTTTCTGAACGTAAATGCCCCGGTTCTTTTTTTTTACTGCACGAGGTATTCGACAACAAGAGATACGCAAGAAATTGCAAACAAACATCACCACGTCTGCTTCGGATTAAATAGCCCGGGAAACCTGATATATACTTTTTTGAACGCGCCGGGTTAATTCCGGGGGACGGTGAATTTAAAAGCTGTTAAAGCAGAAACTTCCGATTAAATTAAAAGTTGAGGCAATTCTTTTCGTTGATTTATTCAGAACCGTTAATTATTATTGACTCTAATTAACCACCTAAGAGGGTATTTTTCGTCGGGGAAGTTTTCCGTGGACAATGCGTCTAACTGACGGAGGAAATGGAACAGAAAATTGTCTTCCTCTCTCTACTTGTAAGAAATAGTATGCATTTTTTTGCCTCGCATTCTCAATCTTTGCACATTCCCCATTCTGGGAGGCATTTGTTCACGGCCGGACATGTACAAATCGCCGTTATTTCCACTTGGCCATGATAGGAATACCGAAAGTTAACTTTCGAAGAGTAATACCATATGCGGTGTGCAGATAATAATACGACAATAAAAGCAAAATGCTTCGTATAAAATTTTGCATTACACGCGCTGTAAAATATGAAGGTATCTTGTTGCGCTTTTTTTCATAAAGATGTTATTGAAATTTCCAAATATTAGCATTTTTAAGCCATTTAACTTCGGCGCAGCCCAAAATAGGTTGTAACCGAGCCGCCAACCAGGCGTTGTAATATCACTGATGATACCATATGAGTCGGGATTACAGGTCTTATTAAGGCAGCGCGATCGCAATATAAAAGCTTTGTGGTCGTTCATTTCGGTATAATCAGAAATTAATATGAAATTCGCTCATGTATATGCAATTACAAGCCGGATGTTTTCAGAGAAGGGCTCGTAGGTGTATCCGTGCGGCGGTGAGCGTTATTGAATATTTGCTCTGGGCCATTTCGGCATTATTACTCTTCAAATATTATTTTTGCGAAGTACGTTGTTTACTAATTAAATCCGAATCTGATTACGGAATGTTTCGATTGTTTACAGTTTTTAGGTTACATAAATCTTTCGTAATGTTTGTTTTACGCCATGCGCCGCGGAACGATGAGAAACCATTTAACAACAAACAGTAATAGCTTATCAAACCGACACATATACACAAAAGGCTAAACCGCAAAAATTTTTCTTTCAGTTTCCGCAGTGATTCTAACTTTATTTTAACAACGTCACCCGAATTTAATAATGAAACATGCAGGATAATGCATGATTATGTATTTATTTTTATTTTTTTTTGATGACTTTCTTTTTTCTGGAGATAATAGATACATCACATTGCTGTAATCTTATAAAATAAAACATCGATATTCAGTTATTTAAAAGCGACCACTTTTTTTAATAACATCCTTTTCATTACAGTTTTGTATTTATAATATATTATTACAACAAAGATATTATACGATAAGCAATGAGAGGACAGACGGAGCTTTTACGGTTTACTGTTGCAACGAAGCGGTGAGATGTTATAAATAGAATGTCTCACGACTCAACGCATTTGCCGCAATAGTGTGAACAATCAGCGAGCCAAAGAAATAGTGCACTCATCAATCGAAGTGATTCATAGTATTGTAGTGATTGCCTGGATGATGCTCCGAGCAATGCGCGGTAATGAATTTGTGCTTCCATTCCATTTGTGCTTGAATTCAAATTAACCAAATTATTGTTATTATTATTATTTTCTGGAATTGTATCTCAGTTTGTATTCTGACAATATTAGACTGATTTACGTACAAGCGGGCAACGTCTATAGGATTCTCGCCTCGACCATCGCTGTCTGAAACTGGATGAAACCGGAAAAATATTGCAGGTCCTCTCACTGATGATAAGTTTGTACAGTCATGAACACTGAAAAGAGAACGCTCGGAAATTTGTATAGCACTAAAAATGAGTGATAGAGTTAAGGCACAATTTTGTTTCTTTTCTTTTGCTTTAACTGTCCAGCAGTGTACGTACAGTTAAACAAGTGAATATTTCTCCAGCAAATGTTCGCCTTCTTTATTTTAATCTGGGTGGAATACTATGGACTATAGACTATGTGTCCTTGTCCATGTCTTCTTTAGAATCTGTTAATGATTCGCATAAAGGACTCTGAATATTTTTAAATGACGTAATTTTTTATTGAAATTTAGGATCTCCCGTTTCCCAATTTAAAAAAAATTATCAACGCGATTGGGATGGCACAAGGGAAGAAATGTCTCTGAAAGCCGTCATTTCAGAAATCAATAACATAACGTTCGATTAATTCCATTTTGTTAAGTTAAAATAATTACACTTGCTAGGTTATACCAAAAACCCCTCTCCACACGTTAGCATGCAAAACTACACAGAGAAAAATATGTACTGAAAAGTAACACAATTGTCGCTGAAATGAAGCCAGTAACAAATTGTATGAAATATTGACACAATTGTTTCGCATGATGATATACTTGTTTGTAATTTTACTACAACTTTGTCAATATCTCATACAATTTGTTACTGGCTTCATTTCAACGACAATTGTGCCATTTTTCACTACATATTTTTCTCTATGAATGCATATTTCAATTGCGCCGCGATCATTGTCAGCGCCAAAGTTTTCGTAAAAACATAAAGATCTGACATTTACCAATTTATGCAAGAGCAAATTTGGTCCTTGTAAATTTTTTTATGGATATAAATGGGTAGGCTAACTACTCCTAAGAGTTAAACTCCAAATGCCCATTTACTGCTTCACATCTTGAACAAAACCGAAAAAATTAAAAATCTTCTTTTTTCGAAATATTATGCCGCGGAAAATTTTGTCTGAGTACCAAGCGATACATTTTGCAATAACGTATCGGGTCCTACTAAAAATGTATCTAATATGTCCAACAATTTCAAATTATAACACTTTTTTAATTTTCGTATTTTAAATAGGTGTCATTTTTAGCCACACTAAGAATTGTTCACCCGATCTGTCTTGCTTATATTTGGTTATCGAACATGCACGAACTATTGTCGCAAAGAGTTTTTTAGAAAACTCAATAATAATAATTTTTCCTATGTGGTGCGAATTTTTTGGCGGTCACTGTATACAGGGTGTGTTAGATATTGTGTTTGTAATTAACTCTTTTGACATAGGTACAGTAATAATACGTAGTAAATCCTTGCTGAAAGTAACAATAGGTTACTCGATTTCTTTTTGTGTGAATTATCACTATCAGTGTTCGTATTTAGGCAGTTACGTTACAGTTATGCTACAAGCATTATGACATTTTGTAAACTTTTGTCTTTCATTCTCATCACTTGCTAAGATTATGTTTCCTTCTTTAATTAAATATGTGGGTAAATGTGGTAACATTTTCTGTGGTCTTAAAATTAATAAATTGAATTAAAACATCTATTAGTTACAGCTTCTGTACTAGTGTGCAAGGACATACTACCAGAAATTATAAAGGATTCAGGATTATAAAATATTTTTAAAAAAGCAAGACAAAGCAGGAACTATATTGAAGTAAATACAGTCAAGACAAAGACTGCAACAACCAGCTTCTCCACAGCTGCCATCCCCACCACATTGCAGTCTTTATTATTAACAAGTTTAATACATATTACAATGTTGATTGATGGATTGTTGCCCACGATGGGCGCCAATTTTGAAGTGTTGTGCTGGGTTGTTGCCCTTCACGTTGGTTTTCCCATTATGTAAAGATGTATAGATGATTTTGGGTTTTTATGTTTGTGTAATTTCTTTTTTGAGTTTGTTTTATCAGGGCCGTTTTGTCAGAATGTTATTTTCCTCTCTTATGTTTGTCCAACAGGAACATTATTTTGTTTATTAATAGGAATATTTTGTGTGTTTGGTGTATAATTCTTTTCCAATTCCGCTCCTCTGGTTCTTGTTGTCTTCATCTTTCTTTTCGCCATCTGTATATTTATTTTTTGACTTTTATTTGGCTAATCTTTTGATATTTTAAAATGCCACTGCATTGGGCGCCAATTTATGCAGTGCATGCGCGCACAGTTTATACAGTGTAACGTGGGACTCTATACGTCTTCACATTACATCATTTTTTTTAATACCTTTATCTGTCGAGTCATACGCATTATAGATTGATTACCTCTTATTATATGTATTTAGTTCTTAGAAAACTTTTTAGATTCAATAAATGAGAGAAAAAAGTAGAGGTTTTATAAAAGTTTAAAGAGTTGAAAGGTGGTAAAATTACAGTGAGCATATAGTGACTATTAAGAGTTGCAATTAATGTAGTTGGAAGCCTGACACGATGAAATTAATTTGAAAGTTTATAGCTGGAATTCTGAAATACGGCGAACAAACTGTGATCACAACAAAACAATTAAAAACATAGTATTAGCCAATATGTTGTTGGAGCCAACACACGAGTGTAATTTGAAGCGTTTGATGTGTCGGCGTTTCCACCGTCGATTAAAAGCCGGCTCGTCACAGAGAGAACAGCAGATTAGCGAGCCGTGCCACCGGCTCTTTTTATTTAGCCACAGCTTTTTGTTTTGTAATTAAAATGACCACGTATAATTATGGTCTAGATATGTTAGTCTGCATCACACATGGCTTATTGAGATAAATGCGACGTGTATTTTTAACAGAGGTGTAATACAAGCTCCATTATGATCGTAATGAATAGCGCCTTTATTCGGTGAGCTTTTTCAGCTTTCTTTTTACCGGTCGTATCACATTTTAACCGTAACGCGCGCGTAAAGCGCATAAAAAGTTACGGCGCTCACAAGGCTTCACCTGTTTTGTTTGAATTTTGAAATTTTACAGTCACTCCGGCCGGCCACGTTTCATAAATACGAAACCGCGGTGCCCAATTTGAATGTACTTTGCATATTTTTGCCTCCGTAAACGTATTACTACTGCTGTTGACATTGAGATTTGTATTACGTATCTTTCATAAAGTTCTGAAATATATGACATGTTTTACAGACGCTCATGTCGGCTAATACTTTGCTTCTTTATTAATATTAGACTTCACTCCGTATTTACATGTAGCGTGCAGCAGCTATATTACATTATGTTTATTTTTCATCACAAATACATTGTTACGGAGCATAAAACTTCGACTACGTAGTTTAGCATATTATTGACGTTTATTACTTCCGTATAAATATATTCATATGAATTTATATTTAACTTATCGTGTCCGTTCAATTCTAAAGTTTATTAAAACACTTCTAATTTTAAGTTACTACCAACATTAATGTTTTCTTAGAAATCAAAATTGACCTACAATAAAAACAAATGCAAATAATTCTGTCTGAAATGCTATTTTTAAACAACCGTTAAACTTTTTTGAACTCTAATCTTTATTAATTAAAATAGATCCAAGATCAGCTTTGCTTTGGAGAAATAACAGAGAACCAAATTTGGAAAGTATTTTAATGTGCGACGAAAAATGAATCCTTTATGATAACTGGACATGGATAAACCTTGATGATAAAGTCAAAAGTACATCAAAAGAGAAACAATGGCTTCTATTTGGTGGTCAGTGGTTGGTATCATCTTACAGTTTCTTGAACTGAGTAATCAAACTTGCAAAACTTGCGCAAAAAAACAACCCCCATTAGTTAACCCCATGACATTACGTATTATAAATAGTAGTTTCCCATTGCCGATAAAATCTTTTTTAGAAAAACCCAATCCAACACAAAACAATTCTAAGAAAGATATAAAGTTGGGATGAAAATATTTACTTATATCATTTGACTCAATACAAAATTTTGCCAAAGCATCAATCTGGCTTTAGGCCGTGACAAAGTTGTAACATAGCTCGTTTGAAAGTTATCGAAGATGTAATTAGGGCCATGGATGCCGGAAAATTAACTATTCTCGTAGCTTTAGATTATTGTAAGGCTTTTGGCACTATGAACCATGAACTATTGTTATCAATTTTGCATTTTATAGGCCTCAATAATGAAGTCGTTGAACTGATCTCCGATTATTTGCATTATCGTACTCTATAAATATTGCCAATGATGTTTCTATGCCAGTAAATGTTTTGAGTGTGGTCCCACAAGGATCCATACTTGGTCCTATGTTATTCTACACGTGTCTACACATCTCATCTGCCTTCTTAGATTCAATATTGCAATTCGCATCTTTATGCGGAGGACATGCAGATCTACTACTCTTTTTCCCCTGCTAACATCGATGAAACATATTTAAAAATTAACAGTGATCTTCACAATATTTTACATTCTGTGTTTTTAAACCCACAGAAATCTGCCAATATCTTGTTGGTCCAAAAATGAATCGAATCAGAGCTCTTAACAGAGTAAAATTTAATTAATGATACACCTATTCAACTTAAGGATTCGATAAAAATTCTAGGCATTCATCTTGATGCTACTCTTAGATTTAATAGTCACATATCTCATCTCATGCGAATCACTTATATTAATTTAAAAGTAATCTATTGTAATTGGCATATCTTTGATAAAAATACAAACGCTTTGGTTTGTAAATCGATAGTGTTAAGTAAGCTTAGTTATTCTGATTCTGTTTATGGTCCATATTTAGCATAGTATAATAAGGTGCCTTTTTTAAAATTTCTCCTCGTAGTTGGCCATGAATTGTTAATTGTGAACCAGCTTCAGTCATGGCTTCAATCGACTTGACGTTTGAAAATGAAATAACATGACCCCAATTTTAAGTTAAGAAAACGTTCTGATGTGGTTTTCTTGCCAGAGCATTAAACTTTTATGATCGAATCTTATTTTCGAAATGACCGACAAATTGAAGGCAAGTGGCACTTTTCTATTCAAGACTGCTTCCATGAGCTTTCTTAAAAATATCCGAATCTTTCGCTTCCTTATGACAAATTTCGCACGTCTTTGAATTATGGTGGTTAAGCTTTTTCGATAGACAGGTTCTATTTTACGCTAATAGAGCAGTGGACGTCCTACGAAAAGGAAGTAAGGAAAACGTAAGGGAACATGTGCATGAATCGCTACTTAATGGGAATTAACAATAATCCTCGTATGCTCTTCAACGTCAGCAAATGAATTTTACGTAGAATCCAAGCCCGTTGAGATGAAAAAACAAAACATAAAGGCTGAAAAATAGGCTCTAAAATTGGTGGATATTTTGATTACCTATTATGATTTTACTTTGAATTTTGAATAAAATTTGTTAATAAAGATTTCATTCGATAAACGTGAGGCTGGTTCACAACTGAGAATTCACAGCCAACCCCGAGGAGAAATTTAAAAAAGGCACGTTATAAATCGCATACAAAAGTTCTCTCACTCAATTTTTGGCATCAAGAAATATGAAAGAATAAGCCGTAAACTCAAAGAGATTGGGTGGATCAGTATGAAATTTTTTCGTAAACTGGATGCCTACAGTATTTTCCAAAAAATTATACTAAATAAATGCCCAATATACAGAGTGTCACTGAATTACTTGGCTTCAAATTAATGATAAAAATTCTGATAAACATTATCCGGAAATGATAATGTCAAATGATAAAAGTCACTTAGTGTATTTATGTAAAATGAAAGATTTTAAAAAATAATTACAAATGTACTGAAGGTAACGCCATATTTAAAACTTTTGTTAAATTGATTTTGTTAAATGATTTTATTAAAGAATAAATAGATTTTGGAACCCTAAGCTCGATTTGGAAACCTAACTTCGATACGTTTTATAGTGACTTAAGGCATATTTTTCAACATTTATTTACCTTACTTACTAAGCATTCTTTAATACATTGAAAGCCTTAAACAATTTCATTGCACTCTCATTATATGTTGGACTCCATCTTAATGCAGGTGAACTAAAAGTTTCGCGTTTCTATTCAGGATGTTTTTTTAGACTTTCCTTAGCCTGTAGGTACTGTAGGTCTAGAGTCTACAGGCCTGAAGCCTGAAACCTGTAGGACTACACTCTGGAATCTGCAGTCTACAGATTGCCTTGGAATCGTAATTTTTTTTGTCACGCATAGTCAAATCCCCTCTAAATTTTGCTTTTGTGGAATTGTTTTTCTTTTTGTCAATTGTCTCATTGGAGAAGTTTTACCTGAAAATGGAAGGCATTTTGTAAACTTTTTACTATCAACGTGTAAACACCACCATTACACAATCTTTCTCTTCTTCGAAAAGGATTAAACAAAGTCATCTTTATGTACAATGCAACTCTTCAAAGTAGAAATTGGGTTCCACATTTTTCGGCCAAATAGACTTTGATTTATTGCAGAATCTAATTTGAAAAACTTATTTTATTCAGAAAGAGTGAATTCCAGAAACTGTCAGCGATTTTTGTTTTGAATTCTTAATTTTGTTCGCAAATGAAGAATAAACTCAATTCTGTTCTAGCTTCAAGTTTGTCTTTTAATAAACAATTCCCTGTAAATTTTAAACATGTAGAAACGAAAAGTAAAACCAAAAATTTCAGAACATTTCAGGAAATTTCAGTAAATGCAAGATTTCATTCTTTAATGCTGCGTTTCTCAAACTTTCTTTTTTTGGCAGGGAACATTTTACAATTTATAATAAATTTGCGAACCCTCAAGTGTTTATGTCAAAACAAAATCAAATAAGTTTCTATTTCTCTTTTAAGTCATCCTCCTCGCAGTTGCTTTACCAAAATTGTAAGCAAACCATATTCTTAAATAATTAAAATAAAATCATGCAATTTTCGATCATTTTTCATGGAACTAATCATGTTTTCCCGAAACACGGTTTGAATTGCCACTTCTATTTAGACTGTTGGTCCAAAATAACACTGGGGAACAATTTTTAACACAATTTCTGTTCAGTTCGATTTTTCAGCTATTTTAAAGTTAAATAGGCATGATGATTTCAAAATTGAAGTTAGTTTTCTTCTATCACGTCAAGTTTTTTTTTCTCTCCAGCTTATCTTTGCTGGATCGAATCTGGATCATAGGAAGCACCAGTGCTCTCCTGTTGGTATCAGGGTAGATGGAATGTACATATGATGGCTGACTATAGTTGGCGCATCAGACGAGATTGTCCAGAGATTGAACACTCCAGGAAAAGCCATAAGCGAAAATGTTTACCTTAATATATATGGTTGCCGTTTGGTAAAAGAAGAGTATTTTGGTAATTTTTTCCTTCGTATGCACATTTTGTATGATTTTTGGAACAAAGAGAACGTATCATGTAGCTTGAAAAGTTGACGTGATAGACACAAACTGGTGTCATTTTTGGATTCAGATGCCAAAAGTTAGCCAAAAACAGATGTCAGATCTAAGTCAACGAATTATGTTCCCCAATGTAATTTTTAATTAAAAGTAGTAAACGTATACAACAGTTACACACGTGGACGTGATCCAAGGTTCGGTCATATATTTTTTTGGTTTTAATAATGGCCATAAGTTGCAAACAAATATTGTCGCAAGTACTTTCCGGGTGATAGTAGTAATCGAGTTGTAGCGACTTTTTAATACGTGTCCAGTCCAGGATATGAAGGCAGGTTATTGAAATGTTGGCCTCATGTTAATGAAAGAAGCAGGTTTTAAGCCGACCTCCACCCCCCCTTTATAGTGCAAACAAAGCGGCGGTCAAATGAGTTTTCGAAACACGCCCCACGGACAATCTATCTTGCTCGGGATCTTCACTCGCGCACGTTTATTAAATTTGCAATGCGTCTATTAACGGAACTCGCCGCCGCCCCCTCCCTCCGTCCTTTGATAAATTTATAAAATATGTGGACCAAATTCGTCCTGACGATATCATATCGGTGGATCCATTAGAGAGGTAAACATTGAGGAACAGGCGACAGATTGTTCTCAACCGTATGTACCTTCTCCAACAAAATGGGCTTGCCTCTTCAAGTCTATTTAAGCAAAAAAATTTCTTTTGTATTTAAGTGCTTTTGATTCAATTATATAGGATATTGTTTGGCATTCTGTAACCATAGATTTTTATGAATTAAAAAGCTGTGGCTTAGTCAAAACAGTATTCCGACTTCAATGAAGATTTGGTGAGGAAATGTTTTAAAATTGTTATAACTTCTAAATGAAAAGTAAACTTGTAAATTGAAGTCTTGATGCATTGGGAAAATTTCATAGTAAAACTTTTCCATCGTAGTGTACGTTTAATACTGTACCGTAATGGCATGGGCAGGCTGTGAGAAAAACGACAATATGTGATCACACGCGGGCTCGATGTCAATGCCGAAATAATGACGATTATATAGGAAAAGTAATTTTCCCCTTCATTTGCATACTTGATGAAAATCTCATAGCCTTCTGCCTGGTTTGCTCGGGAACATCGCGCCGTTTGATATTTAACCGATAGTTAGGATACAAAGGAATGTAATTTAATATACAAGTCCCCGGCAAATAATCGGCGAGCGTCTAGGAATTAAGGGAAAAGGAAAAAAACGCTGACTTACCATAATAATAACAAACATTGCAATCTCGTGCGGGCGGTAGTATAATAGTGGTCAGTCTTTAATTTTTTTCGTATAAAATCTGGCAATCACAAATCACGAACACAAAATCTTTATGAGTCGCCGTAAAATTATGATTTTTATTATCGTAGGCTTTCTTATCTGGTCGACTTTCATCATTAGACCCTGCGTCACGTATCTAAGCACATTTCCTAGCAGTTGGTTGTTGTTTGGGGTCATTAGTGTGTCTTGGGACGGGGTAGAAGGATAGATATCGTTATTTATCTTAAGAGTGTCTTGCTACTTTGACCGCAACTGCCGTGATCTGTGTGGTCCGCTAACGGATGTCCCCTCTTCCTAAGTCAACTCTGTTTGTACTTCGACAAGTTCCCGCAACCGGATCTGATATGAGGGATGAAGGGTTGTTCTTGGTTTCATCAATTTCTCCCCGACTTTCTGCAACTTATCTTTAGTAATAACTACAATAGTGACTTTGTTATTCCGAACAAAAGATTCCCATCTTACCATATTATTTATTCCATGTGCGCTCTTACGTAATTGATAAGGAAAGAAAATATAATGGAAAAGTAATTTGAAAACATCAAACTCTAACCTCATTTCCTGGCGAGGCAACGCACTTCCGTCGGTGTCTCCATTGCAGCCGCGCTCTAATGCAGTTCTTTTCTGTGTCCATTCTTCATCTCCTTTGTTCGGTCGAGGTGATAATGACACAGCACCAGTATATCCGGCCAACTTCGCGCCAATGTTGTTTTCAGAAGCTTTCACAGCGAACTGTCCAGTCGTTGATTTAATATAATAGGTACATTGTGGCCACTGCTCGAGGTAACTTGGGCAAGTTTTGAATCACACTTATGTGGCGCCTAGAGCTATGCTATTGTTAACTTCACCGGCCATAGCTCAGCGTATTACGTTCATTACAGCGCCCTTACACAAATACATATCTACAACAGAAATATACAATCATTTTTGATTTATTGATGCATTTTCTCTAAAACATTCAGTATGCTTGAAAAACTAAAGTCCAAACTTAAATTATCTATTTCGGTATTTGAGACACGAGAAAGATTATTTTATGTAGTATAAAAATATGGATTTGGTATAATTGTACGAAATTCGTTCTTTTCGAATAAGATTTGAATGAATATCTTTTTTGTCCAGCGATAAAATCCTGCTTTGAGAAACTGATCGATGATTCGTGGTCACACGTCATCAACGCTCGGGCAATGAGGTGGAAGCTCAATTTCCTGAAGCTATGTATTGAATACGCTTCATCACAACAATTACTCCCAGAATAATACAATTCTCGATTCGACTTGTTCAAAGCGTCGCCTCACTCGCACTTCCATCTGTATCAAGATCGGAAAGTTTTCTTATTCAATTTGCGAATCACGGAGTAGGAATACAAATTATTTTTTGCTCGCGATATTCCGCGGAATAACTAATTACTTCAACGAAGCCGCCGTCCGGTTGTGACGCTTTTGTCTTCCGCGGCGTGTGATTCAATTAAACAGCCAAGGAAGAAGGCATTCTTTTTCGAGTTTCTTGCACGAGTTATTGTTGCATGTGACGAGGGGGTAAATCGCAACGTAGGTTCGTTATCTCCACTTTACCGTTGATTGATGTCACTGCAGTTCGCACTAATCGGGGTACCTTGAAGCACGTGGCGGACCCAGTCTAATTCTTTGGGCACGTGCCCTAAAATCCCTGCACAATGATTCATTTATGTTTGCGTCCTGATTCCCACAGATACTCCAAGGGGTAAAACCTACGTACCCGACGTCGGCTATTGTAATCAAAAGCATCCGTGAGCGATTTATTTTTTATAATTAGATTTGGCGCGATCATCTCATTCGCTGAGCGTTTTTTAAAGAGTTAGGGTTGCGATTGTAATTTATATTCTTAAATGGATTTTACCCAGATTTATTGGCGTTTCTTCTGCCCATTCGTTGTTTGTCACATCATTTTAATCACCGCTCATCGTGCATCATCACGTTCACCGTTTTACTTGTGCCGAGTTGTTAAAGGACATTCAAATAAATTTACTGTCTTAAGCAAATACAATTCGACGAGAAATTTATTCCGACAAATAAAATCAACCGTTCAATAAATTAATTATCAAGAAAAATATAAAAAATTTAGCAGAAAATTTGCAATTATAATTCATGGAATTTTAAAGATTATTTATCCTGCAGAAGCTTTCAACGTATATGAATTATAATTAGAATTTTTCTGATCATTTTCGACATTTATTTATGTAAAGAAATTAGATCTGCATATGCCAGAACATATGTGTTTTTTGTGTAGATTTAATTTATACCTTTTAAGCGTGATTCCATCTGCTTTCCACAAATACAAATTCGAAGTATTTTACTCAAGTTCACATTATCTTTTTGTTTTTCAAAAATATACGAATTGTTTTATACCAAAGTATAACAAGATGATGTCAATTCCTTTTACTTTTTTTTACATTTATTTATTTTTTCTTATCAAGAGGATAATGCACATGACATGACGGCTATTTTGTTAAAGGAACTTAACTTTCAAGTATGATCGATTTTGAAGAGAGATGTTAAATAACCCCCAAAGTCTTAATTGTTAACTATTTTGGAATTTGCATTGAATTTTTGGCCGACGAAAGAACGTATGCAGGGCAGAAGGGTTTCGGCATATTCCAAATTATAATCTTTCTGGTGCTTCAAAAAATACTTTTAACACAATAACGCAAACAACTTTGTCTTAAACAAACCAAATCTTTAATAGAAGAAAACAAAAGTACTCCGAGATTTGATGATGACCCACTGCTAAAGTAATTAGATTATTCTACAAATTTGGCCCAAAAACAATTGCAGTGAATTGTAGGGATACAACCTCCAACCAATTGAAGAAGCGAGTAGAGATTATTCCTGATTCTGGGGTTACCATACTATAGCAAATCATGTGAACAGACTCTGGTCATGGTTAAATTTTGTTTCTTCGCTTTCTATTATAGATATAAAAAATGGTCACTTTGTTCGATTTTTAGGGGGAAAGGTCCTTTTCGTCGTACCTACTTATCTATTCGCATTCGTTTCTGTTTTCCTTGGCAAATAAAGCGGACACGTTTCGATGTTTATGTTAGAATTAAATAACTACGCACATAAATCACGGGTCGATATCATGGGGTGGCAAGAAGGAACTGGTTTATTTTATGGATTCTGCAACGGTCGAACGAATACGCGTGCATTGTGACACCGACACGAGTCGTCCTCATCGACGTGTTGAACGTGTGCGTGTGTGTGAGTGCACTTTTTAGGGTGACAACTCATACCGGGCACGATGCACGGACAATAGTTTCGTGATTTATGCGTTTATATCAAAAGCAGGATCAGTATGGAATCCCTTTAATTAAAAGCTGAAGGATGATAAGTTCGATGCGGTTGTGATGATTGTAGTTGCTGGGTAATAATAAAGATTTACCAAAAATGTTTTATGACAAAGTAATTAATTAGGCCGAGTCTACATTATCACATGAGATATTTACAACGAATGGATTCTTGCTTACACTACCCTCCTCAAACCATTAACGGATCAATAATGTGGGTTCAACCTTAATGGTCTTCCAATTATGAAACTATGTATGACTTTTTCGTTTTTCCGAATGTACTGTCTGCTGCACAAAAATAGATTCAGCAGGTAATTAATGGTCCAAGGCTTAGAATGATTTATGTGCGTTTGCGCGTGTATTGTAGCTAAATCAGGAACCAAAGCAAGATACGTTTAAAGGTAAACACGTATTAGCATATACATGAATTCTGGCATTAGTGATGTAGGGTAGTGGAGCTCAACGTGTCGAATCGAATGTGAGTGCGGACGACGTGCGTCCAGTTAAGTGACGGCACCCTTCTCCTGCAGAATCATCGGCCGTGGCACATACGTACCTACACGCTAAAGAGCAAACGTGTAAGGTAGGGGATGAGTGCACCCCTGCAGAACAAATCGCTATATAACTGTGCCAGATCGGCGAACGGTTTGCACACATCACAGCGCGCGAGGGTCGGTTTAATCTACATGTCTGATTGTTCTTGCTTTTGCCTACATGCACACACATGGACTGTTAATCACATCTTGGTATCGTGTTTCTTAAATCCATACTGACCAACAAAGTCTTAATATTTTAAATCAATTGTTAATTTTCACTTGTACAAAGTATACTATCAAATAATTTTACAATTTTTATTATCCTTCTAACTTGGTGAAGGCGTCAAGTAACACACCCCTTTCGTAAGCAAATGATTTTAATAAAATGTCTATAACTTATACAATTGAAGACATCTATTTATTGACCATACATCATCGGATTTTTAATGTTGAATTGTTAAAACTGTGGAAAATACTTGCTTTGAATCCAAACGATTCTTCCAGTGTACACGCAATAGGTTTTAATACGTTGAATAAACACCCCCCTAACGCCAGCGAGCTTACGTAGTAAAACTGCCATTCTTTATGGTGCTTTATGACAGAACAACGGGGAGGAACGTTATTAGCGACTATTGAGCGAGTCTTCTCACGCAGAATAGGTAGACAATTAAAGTGTGTTCTGATGCACGTGCTGCGATACACACGTATACCCAAAATCTGCTTGCGTTAACGCGCCGCCCAACAAAAGACCTGTGGGTAAATTCTACCAGACAATGTCGGGAGGGTTCGTCCTTCTAAAAATCTAATTTGGCGAATTTTGTTCGATGCCAGATGATAACATGTAAATGACCCACATTTTATCTTTAACGGTGCGCGGTCTCAACTGTTGCGCCTGTAAATTGGCTATATCTTTCCGAATCTACCCTTAAACTACTTCCTAGCCACTTTATAATTCTAACTCACGCAAACTTAGGTGAGCCAGTCATTCGATCTGTGCGCTTTGAATTGATGATATCGCGGCGCCCCCATCGCACACATACGGGTACAGGAGCTAATAGGTCTTAAATTGGTCCTGATTAGTTCACATACCTGCAGCTGTCGTTTCGTCGTGCCTCCTTTATTATCTACCTCTGTTGATTGCTTCAATTGCCGCACATACGGGCTGTCTCGTTCGAGCACTTCTGAAAGCTTCGCCTTTATTGTTTACCTCGATTCTTTTTTCGTTCTTTTAGACACCGTTGGGGAACTTTGTATAGAAGCTATGAATGCATCTCATTATATCGATATTGTATTGCGTTCTAAACAGTATTGGCCTCATCACATCACCTTATATGCTGTATCGTTTTCTACGATTTTAATCCTTTAATTATGATTCAATGTTTTTTCTGATGTCAGACGCATCATTCTTTCTCCATGCAGCTTTTCAAATTGCGTTTAATTTAATATATAACGAAACTAAAACGAACGTCATCCAATGATTTCGTATGTACGTGGGAGCAATTTTGTAACGTTTTGGGGGGCGGCCCGACGAGAAGAAATCGGTGAAATCGGGCGTGCATCTCGGTCGGGGTTGTTTGTAGCGTCGCGCCGGTATCAGCACGCGTCCCGACGACCTGCGGTGCGCGTCACTAGTAATTAATTGATTGTATTGTCTGGAAAGTAATTACCTGGCTCTGGGACCGGCTTTCTGCTTTACTGCTCGCCCCAGGATATATTTCATCCTTCTGTTTCTGGTCAGTGGACAACTGAACAATGGCCCCCCAACTTTTCTATAAAAATGTATTAGCGACTTCTATTGCAATAAAATACCGGGGCATTTAATATATTAATTGGTTCGGGTGTTCTTTCTTTCCGCTCCACCTTTTATTTGTTTCTTCTTCGCATCGAGAGATTTGCGTTAAAAGTGTACTTAATCAAATTGATTCTTCTCGAGGGGAAAGAATCGTATTATCCAATAAGTGATATGAGCGTACGTGTTAGTGTCATAATGAAAGTCAAATCCTCTGTGACAGTCAGTTGCTAAATATATTGGTAACACTTGTTTACTGAATTGGTAGCTTTGACGTATGAATCATTTCGTTAAGCCGATTACATGGACGTGATTTCTAGTTACTTTTAATAAAATCGAAAATTGGGAATACATTTAATTTCCTTTTTTTTTATTATTCCCTCTAAAGCTATCTCTGTATCCCTTGGCCATGCAAGTACCCTTTGTATGCGTTTGGTGTAAGTGAAATGAGATTAACCTGAAGAAGTGAAAGCACCTGGTACCTCTTCAAGGTTAGGAAATTTGCAAATAATACTTTATTTTGAATATCATAGAAGTAGTGAGATTGTGTAAGTCGAATCAATAAATGATCATAATTCGAACAATGTTTATATTGGATTTCACTTCTGAACAGAATATTTTCATTCAAGTTTAATAAATGCGGTTCCTTTTATAAATCTGATTAACTTTGCCCAAAACGTGATAAGATCAATCGCATTTGGCTTGTGTTTAGCGTAAGGAAGGGTGAGGTACAAAGATCGAGGGTAGTTTTCTGCGTGACGAGTGTTGTGTGCGGGAGCATGTGGGGTGATCCTGCATGATGATGCCTGAGCTGGAGCAGAATGTCAACCGTACTGTGGTGACGCTTTACGGATGGATAAACATTGCAGCTAGTGGACGCCGTGTCAAACCTCATGTCACGGTGCCCTTATCCCGACACACAACCGACCAACGACGGAGACGACTCTGCTAAAATTTGTTACGTCTAATATGAGCTATCCTTCAAAGCGTCCATTTATCAGTGCGGATAAGAAATGGTATTTTGTTTGCGCCGTTTTTCCTTATATAAAATCAATCTATAGGTGACGTCGATCAATGAACGTCGACCATTATAACACATTACTGGACAGAAGCTACGGAAGGAAGTCTCAATATGCCCGACATCATAGGCCGGACACACGAGAGATAACCGCGTCATCAATCAGAACTATCTTACTCGAACCACCACATCAATTATTTTGTTTGATCATTCACGTCGTCCTTCTATAATTTTATCACAAATAATTGCACCTACACACATTTCATATAGAACAAAAAAAACAATAATGGATTTTAGTATTCATATTATTCCCTTTGCTAATACAAAAATTAAAGATAATTATAATTATTAATCCGTCAACTTGGTACTTTTCAGTGTAAAAAAAAACTAGAGCGAAGAAAACGATAATTGATTAGTTTTCTTTAAAACTAAAGAAAATGAAAAAAAAAACTGCTAGGTTAGTAATAGTAATATAATAAAACAGCTACCTTGCTCCTTTTTTAATATCCTGGACATTGATTTGTGTATAAAATATGTTTTAGCAGCGGTCTTAATAAACTTTTGAGCGCCTGTCTACATTTTCTCATAGCGTTATAAAATCTCTGTACCTTTCATTTAGCAGCAACATAACACACGTTACAAATATTAAATTATATATATAATTTCTGTTCACAGTTTCTCAATTATATGTGAAAACGCAAAGAGAATCGATTATAAAGAAAATGATTAAATTGATTTTAAATATAAACATTCAGAAGCATTGTAATTTAATAGTTTGTAATAATAGGGAAACAAAGGGTTGAAAATGTTAAAGGGGCCGGCTGTGAGCTTTCGTTTGAAAGTGAATTTAACTTTTTGATGTTTTAATACAGGTCTGAAATGATTGTAGAGGGAGGCCGAAAGTATAAGGAATATCTAAAGATTCTTTTTCATGCTCGAAAATTGATTAAAAGTTTGAGACGGTTCGCCGTATTTAAGAGCATAAATTCTATGCATACTTCGATATTGAATTAAAATGTTGTAATCAAACTCGGGAGCATTTTCATCGGCTCGGAAATTTATTTATGTGTTGTTCTTCGTTCCCCACGAGGAGAGAAAAATAAAACATAAAAATGCAATTGACACCGCGTCTACAGGTTTATATTATTTTTATTACTCGGCGAGAAGAGATTGGATTTTTTAAAAAAATGGCGCGTTTTTATTTCGCATGTTTATTAATGGTGGCCCATTTATTTTGTTTATTCGAAGGCAAAAGCGCGAAGTGATTCCAGTTTAAGTAAGCCAATACGCACATATACTGGCCAATAAATTTGGATGTGCCGCTATCGCGAGAATTTGATGGTGTGTTAGGTGTAGGTGCGGTTATGGGATGATCGTCGACTCGCGGTGAGTTATAGTTATGGACTTTGGATATCGACAGTGCACGCACCCTTGGGACGTGGAGCAATATAGTTTTATTGGGGAATATGGTGGCGAGAATGAGAGAAACTGGGACGCACCGGACTCCTTTTTACAATCACAAACTCATATTTCATATTTATTCCGTTTTTCTGATTCACTACTGTCACATTCGAAACCACTATTTCTTATTCAGCGTCTATAAAGATAATTTGACCTCCAAAACTTATACACCCCCGGATTTATTAAATAGAATTATTTAGTGCAAACAACTTTCCTTCGAGCGTCCTCGAGGACACGTTGTTTTCTTTCAGTTTGTCTGAAGTGTCGCATAAAACTAATAGACCGTTCCAATATTGATAGTAAAGGTGAAAAGCGGTGGTGATGCGGTGCTAAACCATCAAAGAAAATTGCGTTCGTGCTGGGAGTCTTCGGTATCTTCGCCGCAGTATCATACCACGGTCACGGCTGGGATCTTGTTATCCTCGGACGTCTCCCACACGCGTGTTCTCGCATAATCAAATAGGATTGAAAACAGGCCTCGGTGCATTCGGACAAAAGGTTTTCTCATATCTGTAATGTTCAAGACTCTACGTCCTAACATTTTAAAGCCCTAAAATATTATCGACACGATTTCATTAACAAAACATTCCCTATTAAATCAAAAGTGATGGGCGTTTCACTGGAACATCGATAAATAAATAGAAAGTAAATATAATTTGGCTGCGAAAAAAATTGATTTGTGCTTGCGTTAAATTATCCTTTCATATACACTGCGAGCTGGCGAATTAAAAATAAAAGCAATCCTTGGTTTGTTGCCAAACAGTGTCACGGCTGATTGCTGAGGATTTAGCAGAGATTTATCAATCTTTACGTTTCCAGGAAGTATAAGAAGTTCCGGCATACGTTTGGCAAGATTTTTTCTTTCCCGAAACTAATGGATTAATGGGTTTAACGTAAACTAGTCCAAGAAGACCAACAAAACAAGGACCGTCCAAACTAAATAAATTGTAATAACTATTACCTTCGTCATATTTATAAATGTATCTTTAATTTCATATATTTTACGGACTCTATCCTTTTGATCTTTAAAAATTATGATGATGAGGATCTTTTTATCTTGCTCTTCTTCTGTACTATTTTTTTGGAATATTCCTCGTTTCAAATTTTTTCTTTTACAAAAATTGAGTGCTTTATTTTATTAGAACAATATAAATAAATAAATATAACTCAAAAAATCTACCCATTCAGTTCTTTTTGTAACAATTTAGTTATTGTTGTGTATGTAGTTTAGTTTTTTCTTCTTCGTTTTCAGTGTTCCCAAACAAGGTGCCCAAAGTAGTCAAAACGCTCGTTTCATTTAGATTCTGTCTTCCTCTGACACCAATAAAAAATTTGGATACAATTTCGATCGGATAAGTTAAATAGGAAATTACCTCTTAAGGCCATTTTAAACTACGCTATTTATTGTGCGATATTTGGTTCAATTGCCACTACAACATTTGGAACAAAAAGCTTTTGGCTCTCTGGAAATATAGAACACACTCTATTTACTCTGTGATCCTGTTAACTAACTAATTAACCAATAATATTAATAAATAATTGTTTGAGAAACTGTACAAAAAATGGAATAAAAGTATGATTCAAAAGAAGCTCAAATCTACAGAGTATAAAAGGCCATTGAGAAACCCTTATCGTGTTTTAAAAATTAGCCGTGCTATTGGTGGTTTTGATTTTTCTTTAGTCCTTCTTCTTTCTTCAGAATAGATTCTTTTTGTGACGCCTCAAATTTCTTGCTCCTCTGGGTATATTCTCCATCGCGGTGTAAACGTCTGCTCACCTCTCCAGATCTTTTATGGTATTTTCCTCCCCTACCATTTTGTTTCTCATTTTATCCCTTACGCTAATCCTTTCCTCATTCGAAAGAAAAGTTCCGAACCTCCCCATATTTTTCACTTATCCTTGCATTTCTACGTTTCTACTGTTCTAAAGATGTTTGAACTTTACTTTTTGCCACGAACTAAATCATCTTTTCTTCGTGGCGCTGTATACGTCTTCTTACCTCTCCAGATATTTTATGGTACTTTCCTCCCCTACCATTTTGTTTCTCATTTCATCCCTTACGCGAATCCTTTCCGCATTCGAACGAAAAGATTTGAACCTCCCCATATTTTCCACTTATACTTGCATTTCTACGTTTCTACTGTTCTAAAGATGTTTGAACTTTACTTTTTGCCATAAACTAAATCGTCTAGCAATTTTTAATAAATGTGTGTTTCTTTTTCAGTTGAATTGGACATCAATAATTTAGAAGTAAGCGTGCAATACAACACGATACTGACAGAAGTGGCCGCAACAGCTTCCTCGATGAGTCCAGACGCAAATCACAACGAAATCTCAGAAAACCAGGACGGTATGCACAAGAGAATGAACGGAATTCACAAAGAGGCCGCTGTCCCGGAGCAGGTGCTGAACGTGAACGGTCTCAGCCTCCACAGCATGCAGAAGGTGACCAAAACTGGAGGCACCGCCGCCGAAATCGTCCCCAACGAATTGGATTCGGTGAAGGCGGCCGTTGGAGAACACTCGGAAGACGAAGATAAAATCCAAGAGTATCTGCAACGAAGTGATACCGCCGTGATTTACCCCGAACCTGTTGGACGTTGCGTGGATAACGGTGAGTTATTATTGTATGTCATGTTAATAATATTTAAAGTGTGTGCTTGGCGTACGCTTCGCCGGTCATCAACACTAATTATATGATGTGTGTCGCCAGCACGTATAATTGATGGCGATAAAGTAGCCCGGCTATTGGTCGTAACGAACTCTTGCTGAAACCCAATTAAATTTACGAGTTGCTGCCCATCTTTATAGAAACTGATTACTGCCTGTCCAGGGCTGGGTATTACAGCTTCTCTCTGGAAATAATTACATATATTCGTTAATTATTATTTCTCCCGAGAGCGGATTAACTTTTTTTTTATAAGTGTAGGTATTTGATATTTATGAAATCCCGTGGGCTTGTTTGATTCCTAATATGTGTGGAGTGGACTGAGTCGTCTTTTCGATTCTGTTAATTTAGATCTGGTTTTAATGAAAGCAATCCCCAGACGGCCATCGACTCTGGTGTGCAGGGTGTCCACGTGATCTGGTCAACTGCTAACCCTCGAAAGATATCCGGTTTATATCCCCAGACTGTAATAACGCTCAACGTCAAGATTTCTAAGCGAGTTATAATGTCGCGATGTTTGCCAAAAGCTTATCGAGTGGGACATTGTTAGGTGCAACGTTTTCAGAAATGTTTTTAATGAACCGGGGACACTTTAACGTAGTTTACGGTGTTTTTTTCCCTCGCTTCGTATTTGCCAAGTGGAGCTATGAAATGAAACATAAGGTTATAGTCTCTGGATTGCAACCAAATACATAACCGTTTGTCAGGGCTAATGTTTGCTAGGCCGCCGTTGTATTGGCCTGTCTCAGACGGAAACTTCATGCATACGCGTAAAACTGGCAGACGAGCCGTATGCAATCTAATTTATAGCGCGTTTTCCAGAAACTCTATTGCTTTGACGCAGCTCTACTAATTTTACTAGCACGCCTACTTCGCCCATACACTCCTGACGTTTTATTGGCAATACATAAAATTATATCCGTTTTCTTTGAAATATTTTGACTAGACGCTCCACCAGTCAGCGCACATATTGAACTGAATTAATTTAAATTTATCTACGCGTAAACACCAATAAAACATTTTTGCTTCGGCTCCAAAGTAAACGTCGGCTTCCATTGGTTTGGCAGCATACATTGTACGCATTTTTTTATTTAATTTTAGCGTCGTTCTACCAATCAAAACCGGGGTCTTATTTTATACTGGTAATAACGTAACGGCAAAAAAAATAAAATTTGCATCATAGCCTCCATTTCTCCTAGCTTAACATTTCCGGAAAGTAAATCTGCGTGATATAACCCAAATAGATTTTAACTTCGTGAAAATACTTAATACTTACACATAAATTTACCTTATTGCCTTAAGCCCGTTTTACATTACCCTATTTCTTGTACAAGATTTGGTTCATTTAATTGTATCAAGAATTAAATTGAATCAAAGACTATTCGAAAAAGTAGAACGTGTTCTATCTCTAAACCACATCTGCACCATAAGATGTATTATACAAATTGAACTCAAATCTTGTACATACAGGAAATTGATAGTCTAAAACACCTTACTATTAGAATCAAATTTAATTTAAAATTTTGGAAATTATTGTTGATGATTTGGAACTAAATCATCGCAGATATTCACTTTGACTTATTAAGCAAATGGTCAGATGATTGTATAAAGTATCTTTAACTCTTCTCTTACTTTTACTTACAATTTAGACCATCCTGAGTCAAATCTAATTCATGGCATTCGAAAACAAATAAATAATCTCAGCAAATACAACAACCCAACACCTCCTTTTTTAAAGAGACCTCATAGAAAGTATTTGGAGAAAATAAAGAAACTCTTTTCGACTTCTGGTAAATCGCTCTCCTCTTTCCAGTGTAAAAACTGCATGGGTTTCTTAAATGTACTATGGTCTTCGCAATGTGTTCTTGTTTCGTTGAATTGTGTTGTTGTTTTCTCTTTGTTCAACTCTAGTTCCAACTAGTTTCATCTTTCAGGAGTCTCCTGAAAATAGAGAAGATGGCCACTGATTACTGCTAATGAATTGTTGGAACTTGATGTTCCTTAATTTCCTCTTCATTAGTTGATTCGTACGGAAGCGACAAGGTGCCCTATCAACTATGTTATGTCTAGAAGCAATTTTTGAAGATTTGAGGAGTCCACTGCTCTTATTTCTTATTCTCTTCTTTTCAAGACTTAGTTTTTTCTTGCTAATAAATAAATGCATTGACTTTGCAGCCATTTAAAATGTCTCAATTCTTATCGCTACTACTGAGTTTTAGATGATTGTAAGAATAATTAGATTATTGTATGAATGAACTGCAATAGAAAATTGCACTAGATTGAAGTATCATTATATTGACGCCGCAACTTATTCATCAGGGAGGGTTCAGAAAGAATGAGACGATTCTTGCTACATGATCATTGATCAAACATGTAAATCAGTTGTAGAATGAGAACACAAGGCTACAAGACATTTCCTATTTCAATCGGAATCTGTAATCTATAACTTTACAAGAGCGTTGTACAAGCTACTAAGGTACTCGATTCCTCTTGTTAATGTATCCAAGAAAAATTTTAATTGCCCATGCGGTTCCATTGAGGATATCAATCATTTTTTTTAATGCTCTACAAAGAAACAATCGGGTAGCTTGTACCTACAAAGCTCTTATCAAGTTATAGATTCCAGGCTCCTATTGAAAAAGGAATGTTGTTGCAATCCCAGCTGAGGGCGGAAGCTTTTCTCTTCGATTTACCTTGTGAAGTTGAGTACATGGAAGGTAGTGGTCCAAAGTGTAAAATGTTAGGACAATGCTTTTTCTTTGGAGCATGATATTTTTAAACCAATGTAGATTTAGGTTAACACGGTTAAATAAAAATATCTTTCTCCATTTTCCTTTTTCAAAAGCTTCGCAATAACTACAGGGTTTGTCAAAAAACTAATTGGAATTTGAAGTTCTTACAGTCTTCTAATGTAAGTCCTAAAAAAGAGCCACGTTTTATATGATCCAAGAGGATCTCAAAGCTAAAGTTACGGTTTTAAGGAAATAGATAAACACAACCGTTTTCTATTTCTTTTGTTTTCTTTCAAAAGGTTTTGCAATGACGTCAAGGTGGTTTCAGAGATTCTCAAAAAGCGAGTACCTATTGGAGTCTTTGGTAGTCCTCCAACAGTGTTACTAAAGCAAATCCAAAGAAAATCAACTTTCACAAGCAAAGAAGACTTTGAAGCTGGAGCTAAGAAGCTTAAAAAACTAAACGAAAATATCCTTCTCCATTTTTTTTTCGATATTGGCTTCAGGAATTGAAGTTTGAAGTTCTTGTAATCTTCTAATAATATTACCAACTTAAATCCTAAAAAAATCATCTTTCATAGGCTCCAAAAACATCTTAAAGCTAAAGCTACGGTTTTAAGAAATTAGATTAAGATATTTCCATTTCTTTTGTTTTCTTTTAAAAGCTTTGGGAATGTCGACACTGGTAGTGTCAAGGATTGTCAAAAAGCGAGTTTCAATTGGAGTTGGGGTCTTTGTTGCTAAAGCGAATTCAAACAAAATCAACTTTCACAAAGACAACTTTGAAGTTGGAGCTAAGAAGCTTAAAGAACTAAACAGAACTATCTTGTTCCATTTTCCTTTTTTTTTTTTCAAAAGTTTCGGCAGTGATTTGTCAAAAAAGCGAATTGAAGCTTAAGAGTCTTCCAACAAAATTGCTAACGTAAAATCATCTTTCACAAGCTTCCAAAAGATCTTATAGCCAATTCTATGGTTTTAAGTAACTAGATAAAAATATATTTTTCTGTTTCCATCTTTTCCCTTCAAGAGCTTTGGCAATGACGTCATTGGTCGTTTCAGGGATTGTCAAGAAGTGAGTTCTCATTGAAGTTGGAGTCTTTGGCAATCTTTTAACAGTATTGCTAAAGCTATCCAAGTAAATCAATCTTCACAAGCCAAGCAAACTTGGTCTTTTTTTAATTGTAGCAGATGATCATTCGCCATCACATCCGATCTCGGCTAGGCTCCACGAAACATCAATCATCACTATCAAATGACTCTTCAGAATCTCTTTTTAACTTGACTTGATTTTAAATTTCTTGATCTATTTTTTTTATTACAGTCACATCCAACCTGAACCTGATCTCCACATTTGAACCCATCCAAGTTTGAAACTTTCTAGAATGACGGAATATCATCAGACTTTTCAGCATCTTCCTTTGGCATACTCGTATCATTGCTAGCTTACTCTTCCTCGCTTTTAATAGAATAAAATGATTCTATTCCAATTTTAACTCTGGTTCAACAATAATTATCCCATTATGCATATCTTTTATATTGTTGATTTCTCTGACTTAAAAATCAATAATTCATCTGCAATTTCTTTGCCCAGGATCCATCGATGACCATAGAATAAGTCCATCAAGAAGAGTAATGTACAATCCCCTAAACTTCTGGTGGGATGTGGTCAGACTTTTGACCTGCTGAATAATTTTGATTCATTAAGTCACCAAAAACATTGCATTGATCAAAACGAATTTGTTCTTGAGTTGTGTTAAACAGCGTCGGCCATTTTGTCGGTCCAAACTCTCGAAGCCTAAAAAACAAAGATTAAATCGATAAACTCAAGCCAAGGCGAATAAATTATAAACCCCCGTGAAAGCACGTAAGCGGGCAATTTTAGAAACGCGCCCGGCGAACGCCATGAATAAAAATAAAAGGAATTTCCAGAAATTTTGAGTTCGCCCGCAAAAAAATTGTATAATATCGCGGAGACGCATTCAAGTCACCAACAACAAAGTAAATTATGCGTAACGTTTCATTCAGCTACATCGTTTACGAGGGTTTTATGTGCTTTTTTGTGCGTACAAATAATTTACCTAGGGCAGCCGTGCATTAAAGCGCTATGATCCCAGATGTGGTGCAAATGTAACGCGGTGGCTAAGCGGGCAGTGATGGAACGCCGCTCTTGCTTTGCCAACTTGCAGGTCAGCGTCGCGACGCGTCTTTTTTAAATAACACTACACAAATTACATCTCTTTTTTTTTATTTGAAAATCACTTCGATTTACGATTTGAACGAAAATTCAATGCTTCCTTTCTTCTATACAAGGTATGATAATAAATTATTGGGAGTGCCAGTACAGAATGCATTGAAAATTTGAGTACATATAAAGTTTTCAGTTGATTTCTCGTATTTGTTAACTTCAAAAAAGAAATGTAATATTTAAAAATGTATGCAAGCAACAACAAGGAATTTATATATGCAAAACAAGTTTATATATTACTTGTTTTAAAGGTCGAGCAGACAGACATAATGCTTGAATAAATTCCATGAGCAGATTTATAGTAAAACTAGGAACGAACTAAATCAAGTTTGTTCTACGGAACTAAACATGCACCGGAAATAAGTAACGTGTGCTCGCTAGCAAACGTGCCGCCGCCTTGCGCCCAGCGCCGCATTCCGCTTTGAAAATACATAAAGATGAAACAATAAGATATGTGTAACTGAGTCCTCCCGTTATCATTCCATTTGTCTGGCTTCCTCCGGCAAGGAGTCGCAGGTTTCCGGAGGGCTTCTTGTCACTGTTTGCAAGTGCGGACCGTAATGGTTTTGCTCATCGTCTTGATTGGCCACTGTTACGCTATTATCCTTCATCGAGTGACCCGAGCTGTTTGCGCGAAACACCAGCGCGGTTATTAAATTACGTTGTATTTCATTTTGTAAACTGCGAAAACTTTGGAGGAGCTTTTTCTGGGCTCCGCGCGGTTTATGATCGTCGACTTTGTTTTATGATCAACTACAACAAGCAATTCGTTTTTTATATCTTCCATAAAATACCTGAAATTTCAAACAACTTTCAATTTCAAAAAAAGAAAAATAAATTTACTTACACAGCAATATCTGATAGCTTACTTTACCTCTAGGTCCTCTAGTACGTACTTACATTTATATGTAAGTCAAAATTAAACTAACAGCCCAAAACTATTACATTCAAAACAATATTGTTTTGCCATCGAGGCGACTAAAGAATTGGCACATCGACGATAACCATAAGTAGATTCATCACCAGGTGATTTAAAAAAATAGCTCTGTCGTTTTTTCTCATCATCGATCAATAGTACTCCCAAATAATTGTTTTAATTTTATACTTTCAGGATAATTTTTCAAGAACCTTTTATTTCCTCACAAGGTTTCCCTTTTTGGTGCCAAAATTCGAAAGACAATGGAAAGAAAACTCTCAGTAATATACTGTTGAGTTCTTTTCTGTTATTTTCAAAGTCAGCTTGAACCCTAAAATGGGTCCAAAACTCTTCATGTCGTTGAAGTAAGATGAGGTCCTCAACCAGTGGTATTAGGTCTTGGCGATTTCATACGTTGCTTTGGGTTGGTCTTTTGTTGGAGAAAATTGGAATTTTTTTTTTCGTGTTTAATTCTCATCCTTATTCAAAACAAACTAAAAATAAATAAATCAAAACTTTCTGCATTTGCGAATCTTTCTGTAAAAAAAAGGGCAATAAAAATAGGATTTTATTATCTACTTCCTCACTACGCCGTGCTCAATTCACTAAAGTATATTTACAAATATATTTATCTTGCATCTTTTCATTATAACTCGTTAATGTCATATAAATTTTGATTTATCTCGCTCATATCACAGGTTGTTTATTACTAGCCGGGGTCAGCCGAACCATTAATATACCGAACGAGAGATATGAAAGTTGGCGGTAGATTAGAATCCTTATCTAAACTACCTAATCATTAACATCCGAAAGTGCGCGCGCGCGCGCTATTTTAAGAGGTGCCGCAATTGAGTTTGAAAACTGGGCAAGAATGCGCTCAAGTACGGTCCTGCGTTATTAAGGAATACAAAGTTTATCGTGAGGACGTAATATAGCTTCAGGAGGAATTCTTGGGCCGTGTTGGATTCTTCGGGCCGTCCCGAGAGGTCTGCGGTCGCCGCAACATCCATTCTACTTCATATCTACCCACTACCCACCCCTACGAACTTACAGTTTGTTACGTGAACTTAGCGCGCTCATGATGTATGTTGCTATTAAATTCAAACATCTTCGGATTGTTGGGGAATTGCAATGTATTATCCTCGCTTCAGGATATTTAAGTCGGTTACGTTTTACCTTATTTACACCAATTCAATGAAATCGCGTAAAAATATTTCATTTAATGCGTCGTAAATTGTGAAATAGAATAGAGGCGGTGAAAGTTTGGCAACACACCTGTTTACTTATGTTTTATGATGGTCTCAAGTATTTATTCAAAGAAAACAAGATGTGAGACAATTCAATGGGCTTAAGCAGGATTAGAAACGCATTAAAAACTATTTTTAAAAGGTTGTTAAATTCTTTGAACGATCGCCTCATAAAAGTCACGGTACAGAAGATGGTTACAAGGTGATAAAATGAACGGCCATCGTTACGTTGGTTGGATTCCATGGAATGCACACTTACCAAGTAACAGTTATAACAAGTGATATATAACCTACATAAAGAGTTAACTTCTGCTTTTACGAAATGATAACTTTATTTGACGCAATATCACTTTATTCCAATACGTTTCTGAGCTTAATTCATCCTCCTTGTAGTTGGTGTTAATTTTTAACCTTCATGTTGTTTTTGGTGATGAAGATGACGATGATGATGTATGTGTGCACCTAAAATGGAATTTAATTAGCACGCGGTGAAAATACAACGATTAAAACTCTGCGCTTGAAGACACCGATAAAATGTTTAACATAGTTGATCGTGAATGCCGCCGCGGGCTACTTCTTGTAAGACGCCGAGTTCGGCGAGTTCCAACTACCAGCCAACTATACAACAGTGAAATGCCTTCGGTGAGCAAGTCCTGGCTAGCTGGCAGCTTTGAAAGTTTATGTGGTTGACCCTCTAAGTTGGGGTTCCATCTAGATACATGCAAAACTCCTTTCATCGCATCGCTTCGGTTCTCATGTTTACCCGCTCCACATTTCGCTAATTCCTATCGTTATTTGTGGCGATCGATGTAGCTTTTTTTTTCCAACTCCGTAACACGTATGCTAAAACTATTGAAAATCCTGCAAAGCAGAACTTTTTCATATTCAAATATTGTCTTCTTAATAACAATTTAAAGTATCTAAGGTAAAAGAAACTCATTTTATTTGTTGACATGCCCCCAGCAGATTTTTCCAATCTTGATGTAGTCTTAAGTATAGAATTTTCTTTTCGGGTACATGACCCAAAATTAAACGGCTTCAAGAAGTAGATAAACACAACTCTTTCTGTCTGAACGTCATAAATTAAATATGAAAGAATTGAATTGAAAATAGGAAAGAATTTCCTCAGTGCTACTGCTGATGTTCTTTTTTGTCTCTGTTGCGAAAACAGTAGTAGAAGTCCGGAAGAAATCCTTTTGCAAGAAAGGACGCACGTCGACAAAATGTTTGGGAGATAACTTTTTTCTAAGTTTTTGGAAAAGACAAGTTAGTTCTTCTTTCACTTGAGGATTTCTTTCCTTTTTTAATTTTTCGTTGTGCTTCGAGTATCTTAGGAAAACAAGTTGGCATCATTTTTCCCCTATGTCTCGCAGCAGCTAGAGAAGAGTTACTGTGTATTGTTAACGTTGAGACCCAATAGGAAAATGTTATTGATTCTGGGTGGACAAGACTAGGCGAGTTCCACTTTACAATATTTTAGAAGTGTGATAAAAAAATCTAAGACGGAAATATAAATGCTGCCTTTTCATTTTAAGGCAGAAGAAACTGGAAATTGTAATGTTCTATAGAAGATGGCACAATTTCTCTTTACAAGCTGAACAAGACACCTAAACAAAAGGGTTCCTACAAAGTTGACCTTGGTTCTTATCGAACTTACAAAACTGATTTGTAAGTCTCTGATAAAATATTGTCTTGATTACTTTGACGTGGACCTTATGACAACCATCTACCTTTGGATACTTTCTGAGTTCATGTCGTCGGCTTGGAGTTTTCTTCTTTACTCTGGTTGCAAGAACTAGTTTTGCAAATTTATAAGATTTTATCAATCGAAATACATAGTGTAGTATTGAATTTGGTAGATATACAGTGAAAGCTCCCATAAGCGGACACTCATGGTGCCGACTTTTTTAATGTCTGTTGAAGTGCGAGTTATTTGAACAAAATTCAAAATGCTAGATTGACGAAATCTTCCACATTTTGCTGCAGGAGACAATGTTGGAAATGACTTTCTAGATTTTTTATAGGCTGAAATGTAGCCATTACTATTATCTTCAGTTTCAATGTTCAAATGTTCAAGTCAACATTTTCATCTTCAGTTCGTATATTTTGGTCTGTACCTATAGTTATGAACTCTTCAATATATTGATCATTTGTGCGTCCTAACTCCTTGTCACCACTCATCAAACCAGCAAATGATGATGACAGTGGTAAATCATTTTCAGGATTAAATTCAGTAATTTCGTTCTTCTTGAATTCGGCTTTAGCGAAACAATTCTTTATGGTTGTTGTAGCTATTTTGTTTCATGATGCTTTTATGAAATACATTGCTTCCAACACATCGATAGTTTTTGAAAGCTCCGATGCAAATTTAAAGTCTCCCATTTTTGACAAAGTATGTTTCAAAGCTAAACTTCTATAATGAAATTTGAAATTCTGCGTGATCCCTTGGTCCAGTGGCTGGCACACCAATGTTGTATTAAGCGGTAAAAAAATAACTTTTACATTTGTAAGCTTTAACTCGCGAGGATGAGATCCGGCATTATCCAAAAATAAAATAATTTTCCTTTTTTGAATGACCATTTTTCTTTCTAATTTGCAATAACCAATCAGTCATAATATCTCGGGTCATTCATGCTTTTTTTGTTAGATTTCCAAGTTGTCGGTAAGTCACTAATAGGAATATTTTTGAATGCTCGAGGGCGTGCCGTTTTTCCAATCATTAACAACCCTTCTTTATGTCCTGCCATGTTGACACAAAACAAGATTGTAAGTCTATCATTAGATAGTTTCGCACCAATACTTTTTCATACTTCAAAGCCAAGGTAGTGCATGGAAGAAAAGTCCGCTTTCATCTGCGTTGTAGGTATCCTCTGGTTGATAGCCAAGTAACTTAGACTCTATATGATTCACATCATCTTGGTTTACATCATCAGCCTCACCAGATATGCATTTAAAGCTAATATTATGTCTTCTGCGCCATTTTTGTAGTGAAACTATTGTAACCTAATTGGGCTGCGATTTCTCTAGCTTTTCACTAACGGCCCTGACACAGGAATATTTTGACTTATAACTCTTGCAAGCCGTTTATAACACATTCTGTCGATGTTCAAACCTTCAGTTTTCAGAAAACTTTAAAAAAAAATTGATTCCAGACTGCGATCTAAATCGTCTATCTTCTTTATTTCCCGCCATATTATGCAACTTGTGTTTTGCCTATGTTAAACCTTTAAATTAAAATTATGTTCTCTGCTTGAATAACCTTAAAAAAATGGTTGCAGAAGATTTGACCGCTTCTGAGAGATGTCCGCTTATTGGAACTGTCCGTAAAGGGAGCTTTCACTATTTGCTTCCAGCACCAGCTACTCACCTTATGCTAGACATCTAAAATGTCCTGCGAGCTTCACCTCATTTTTGATTATCTAGATCATAATATGTAGAGATTCAATTGTTACTATCATATTCACTTCTTTAAGGGTTAAGCCTAGTCCACAATTGCCCGGGAATTGACCAAAAGGTTTCGTAAACAATGATGATTAAGACTCAAACTTGAACCAAATCCATTCCTTCGTATAGTCAGAATCTGATTATTTCGGCTAAACAGATTGTATTGAAAGGATAATTTCATAGTAAAGCCTAGTCCACAATTGCCCGGGAATTGTGGACTAGGCTTTACTATGAAATTATCCTTTCAATACAATCTGTTTAGCCGAAATAATCAGATTCTGACTATACGAAGGAATGGATTTGGTTCAAGTTTGAGTCTTAATCATCATTGTTTACGAAACCTTTTGGTCAAAAATTAACTTGCATCTATTTAGATGCACACAAATTTATCAATAGATAACGTCATCATAAATCATTGTTTTCCCAATGTCAGTTTTGGGGGGGAGGCAAGATTTTATTAATGTTAAGCTCCTTTTTATTTCCCGTAAGGGCATGTTGAAAAATTTATTGATTTTTAAACATTTCTCGTATGGTTTCTTAAGTGCTCCATCACTTTGAGCCGGAAATGAAATGAAATTTGTGGGTATTCGAGATTGATGGTGTTTCAGGCATTTCTAAGAGATTTTACGCTATACCTCTGCTCAGGATTCTACAAATTGACAAATCACGAAAGTTATTCAACCCATCTCTTATCATTTTTTTTTCGTTAGGAAATAAGAACATTAAAATTTCTAATTTGAACTAAAAAAATGGATTAATATAATTGAAGTAGTCTTAAGTAATTAAAATCTGTCACGAGGAAATCTTAAAATCCATCAAAGTAAGGGCCCATTTTCCGCCTATTAGGTGACATAATCTCCACCAACTCAAGACTTAATGGCCAGTGGGCACGGCTCGGGGAACGTCGGTAAGATATGGAGCCGCAACCATTTCTTCCGCGGGTGAATGCGCATTAATCTGCATCTTCGCAAGAGGGTATAATCCCTACACGGATGGGGAAGCACCTTCAAGAATTTCGCCCGAGTAACTAAGGTCCGGCACATAAGGAAATTAGACAACTGGCCTCGAATTCCTCGGGCGTTTAATTTTCGCGGAAGACGGCGGTTAGTCCAAACTATTCCGCACTTCCCTGTAGATGATTACTAAAGAGAAATTATTTATTCGGAGGATGGATACGTTTAAATAACTGTTAATTATTTTGGTATTGTTCGCTAAAGTTATTCCATTTTTTCAAAATAATACAAGCAGTAAATATAAATAACGTAAAGTGTAAATAAGTAGAAATACGTGATTACTTATTTGATAGGTGCATCCCTGAAAGCATTTATAAAATTTATTACCAAGTGCTGCTGTGTTAAGAATACCAAGTACAGAAGAAGTTAAAAGGATATCAAAATTTTAGAAGCATTTAAATTAAGTAAGGTCGTAATCTCGACAAACGCTACAATTTTTCAACTCCTCGGCTACTTAACGCCTTTATATCACCCACTTACGAAAGAGTAAAACATAATTCCAGTCGAGCACAATGTTCTTTTTCAGGCGTAATCTCTAGTTTTTTGTGCACGTTCCCGACTTATCAACGCCTGGAAACTACTCACAAGAAAGGCACACAGGGCACACATAAATAGTTCCCCGTTATCTGTCACGCTCCCGAAATTTCAGATCACCACCGTTGAGCTTATTACCGAGTTGAAATCCCTCTAAAATTTTATGGCGCGGTGCTTAAAATTTGCAAAAGTTTTTCGCTTGGTGAGCGCCCAGGTTGCCCATGTAAGTGCCATAAATATTGTAGACTTATCTCAATTTACACTCTTAATCAGCTTAAGAAAAGTGGGCGCTTTAAAATGTACTAGCCGGATTACGTCGAGGTTTTTATCATAAAAGGGATAACAACTGCGCTACGTATATCATGTTTAACTAACCGTTTAGCTTTAGTAACTTGCATAACGCATTAGCTCTCGAAAGGTAACATGAATATTGATGTCCTTAAAAACCGAAAAGCAATTTTGTTTGTAACAAGTTTAAGACTTGAGCGTATGTTTTCCTGTGCGAAATTAAAGGACCGTTTCGTAATCAGTGTAATTAATTATTGCAAGGGAGGTACTTCGGGTAAAGAGGCGCCAGCCCGGGCTAGCACTTCCTTCCGAGTTTAAATGTTAGTCGACGGAGTAGAGAGAGAGTCAAGTTTCAGAAACAGGCCGAAGACGCCGAGTCTGCAAATAGTTTGCGATAATACCTACCGGTCAGCCGAGTTTGTAGGACGTAATTAAATTGTGCAGTTAGATTTGAGGATTTGTAAGGGGTTGTTTGAACTGGCAGAATCTATGCATGCATACTAATGCGATATTCAATAAGGTAATAACTAAATTGTTAACCCTGCGCTAAATCACCCAGACTAAGTTCCCTCGTCTTTGGAATTGGTGTTTTCTTCGTTTATGGAAAATTGACCGAGAGGAAAACTACTTCGCCAGTTACAAATCTTAATCCCAGTCATAATTAATTACAATTGAAATTTCATGTTTATGTAAATGAACAATTTATACACAAATAAATAATTGGTTTTCCAATTTGGTACACTTAGATTTCCTAATCAATATCCAATAATTGTCCTAGTCATCAGTTGGGACATCTTCAAGATGCAAATCCAGCAGAGTTTTCTGCAATCATTAATCATTATCATTATTTAAACGAAAATCAATAAAATCCTCCTCGTCGCCGACCTACTTTTTCATGTTCGTCTTCTTAATTCCTCCACATTGTTTTGGTAAATAAATGCCTGCACAGAAGGCTTTGGGTTGCTCCTGACAGTTGCTACACGGGAGGCTTGTGAGTGTTTCCGACACGCACTATGGTTGTGAGTAACTGTCATCGTGACGTGCTTCGTTGGTCGCTAAGACAAGGGCAAACCCCCACAATTTAAAGCGATCCAATGGAAAATATATCGTACCTACTTCCAAAACGAAGATGTAACTACGCCATTGTGTGTTGTCATTTAGCCAACTGTTAGATACTTGGTTAAGTGCGATATAAATCACGTGGAATACGCGATTAAGTGAAGACGTGATATAATTTTTATTTTATATGATATAAATATATGATATATTTTTATTTTATTTAATTTAAAATTCAGGTAGTACTAGATAGACACCACGCTCGATTTATTTAAGACATTAATTTTGTGTTCTCGCCAAAAAGCGGACTTTGTATAGCGCTGCAAATAACTTAGCGGCACTGTCTGACATAACTTGTCGAGAAAATCCGGTTGTTTAATAAAACCACCTGCGCGTTGGCGGGTTTGTTCTTGTTAATTGAGACAAGCTTGAACGTCTGGGCGTGTTTGCCGGCACATAAATTTTACGCATTCTGAAACATTATATTATTTATCATCACGCACAAAATATGTAATATTACTGGGAGCAGGTTATTCGGGCAGCTCCACTAAAGAATAATATTTATGTGGCTTGTGACAATATATTCGCTTTGTGAAGAAAAAAAATTTCAAAAATTGCTATTTTATGTGCAAGGTGATAATAATATATCAAAGAATTTACTTCTGTATTTTTTTTACTATCTTAAATTTACTTTTAGATCTAATTCATCTCAATATCTAAATTTATTTGTTTTATGTATATATTTTTTTTGTATAATTTCTTCAACATATTTCATCTACATAGAAATGAAGAGGACCACATTTAGATACATGTCAGAGTAAACGGAATTAGAACGAAAGAAAAGAACAAGATTGTGAAAGAGCAAGTGTAACATAAAATGACAAAAAAGCATGAAAAGCTATGAAAAATAATGAAAAAAGTAAAATCAGTGGCGCAGGAACAAAAACAAAGAGACTAGGAAAATTTTGACAAAGGATTAAATGTTGAATTTAAACTAAACAACAGAGTAAGATAAGAACTATGAAAGGGAAGCAATACATTACACCTACCAATAACCAAACCGAAAAATGGAGACATATAACAGTAACTGAGAACAGGGAAATAGTGAAACGAGACTGGAACACAAGAGAGTCTCCGCGAGGAAATAGTTAAAGTGAAACAGAAGAAGCCTTAAAATACAATGAAAATGAAGAAGACCAACTTGATACAGAAAAGACAAAAGACTAAAGGCTGTTTTACATTATACTTTTTTCGTCTAGAAACTTGAACAAGTTTGAATACTAGAATCCGATCGCTGGCGACGCAGTGGGGAAAATTTAAACGTGGAACAAAACTGCCAACATACAAAATTAAAGAGAAGTTAAATGCTCAAAAATGAATTTTTATAAAAGAAACCAAGCCACATTTCAAAAAATTTCAAAAATTCTGCATATTTATTATTTGCAAAAACAAAATACGAAACCTAGAATCTGGCGTCAGGACTGGTTATTGCGGAGGTACTTCGAGGTTATCAATCACAGTTATGTTTGTCTTCTAGGATGTTGGTAATACTGCGACGTGTACTTTATGCGCAAGTCTAGTTTGTAAACTTTGACGAAAAATAGGTTGAGAACTAGTTTGGAAATAAGTTTCTATACGTTTCTAGTATGAAAACTTGGATGACTTTTTCTGATTTACATTATTCAAGTTAGTTCTAGTATTGAACTTGTCAAAGTTTCTAGACGAAAAAAGTATAATGTAAAACAGCCTTAAGACTAGGGAAGAAGGGATAGCTTTGGTAAATTTTCGCACAAAGAAAAAGCCGTTTTCTAGAAATGATGTAAATTACTTTCTCGTGTAATCTTGTCAACTACTTACACTTTTTGGGGTAATAACTTTCCAATAACGCATTTGTAAACTGTTGATTAATTTTTTTTTACTTTGACGTTATTTTCCTCGATAAGCTTGGCTTCAGTGGTGAAGCATCCTTTGACGCTATGACGTTGACTTTTGGAAACATTCCATGTGTATCAAATGGGTTTGATAAGCTTCAAACAGCATAGGTGACTTTTCCGTCGTCATTCGTTATCTCTTTACTATGATCAGTATAGATACAGCGGTGAAAGTTTCTACTTTCGTGATAGTCTTTAAGTTGGTATAACAATTAACATCAATTGTCATTTTAGTATAGTAGAAGTAACTGATTAAAAGGTTCCCGTTTGATATTCGTCACGTAGAAAGCTAAGTCCTGAAAATTCTAAAAATCTCCTCATTGCTAAATGTGATTGTAGACCTACTGCAGCTAAACACTTTTTGGACATTCCTCGTATGAACTTTCACCAACTCTACAAGATGATAAAATTAGGAAACGTGGATTTGTCAACTACAGCGATGAATAAAACAACAAAGAAAAGTTGCATTTTTTTACTTAATCAGAGCGATCGAGATCTGGGGGTTTCGGTAAAAAAACTCTTGTCTTATGGTAAATTTCAAGAATCAAAATGAACCTGTCATCTAGTGATATACCATCATTTATCTTTCGAACATGCTGATTAAAACACAGCAAAATCCAATTTCATTTTTATGTCATTGATTCACGTGGCTAACAAATTTAAAGCTTTACGTTTTCACATAATTTGACGCAAATTTTTTTTGCAAGAAAATGAAAAATGTTTTTAAATTTACAAATACAAATAATAAGATAGCAATTTAAAACAATGATTGGCACCAATGATGAGGATAGAATGTGTAACTTTTTACTTATTGCATTCAGTTTAGAGATTTTATTACAAATTCGTGATTCGTATACTATTCTTAAGAACGTAAGGTCTGGTATTGCAGCAAGAAGACAAATGATGTATTACTTTTTACGATTTGTCAGAGTTACCTTCATATAACGCATGATGCACGGGGTCATCATCATTTTCTCTTTAAGCTTCATTTATTTCTATTCGTTCCCCCACTAGCTGCAGCCACGCACTGCCGTTCCTGTTTTCATTTCCTCTCGACGGCGTGTTCCGGCGGTTGTCACTCAGAATTTTTACAAGTCATGGACTTTTATAATCCTCCATAAACATATCAGTTTCGTTTTACATATAAAAGGTTGCAGGATTGTCTCCGGATGGCGGATGTTTAGAGCCAGCCGATACGGAGGAAACCTTTTTGTATAAAATTGTTCCTTCCGAACGGTTTTTATTGTTTTGTGCTGTAAATATCGATGATTACCCTCCTCGAAGGGTTCTCAGTATAGGTCACTAATTCGGTACATACGAACCTTTGTGGGTGCGGTGGAAGGGCAACCGTGTTTGAGAATACTGTCACCGTATGGAGACAAACGACGGAGACTTCCGCGAGTGCGTACATAAACAAGTAGGGGTTGTAAAAAAAAAGAGAGAAGTCAGTGGGTCGCGCGGACAAAGCGTCCGCCGTGCCGTACCGACAACACGACTCAAGTAATGATTCGTATAGAACTGCATGAATTATTCAGTATATACCCCTGGTAGCAAGAACGTATATCAGTGCACCGCAATTTGCAAGAGCTGTTACTTGCGTTTTGCGTTATATACATATAACGACTTACGAGCTATTGAATTCCTCAAGGTATCATTTCACATTGTGCGATGCAGATACACAACTTAGTATTGTGCTCCCCCGCTAAAAACAGGTCATTAATTTAATGTATATATAAATAAATTCAGCCGAGTGAACGCAAATCCATATTTACATATGAATATAGGCGGCTATGAATTATGGAATCAATCATTTGTTTTGCGTTACACTATGAATACATCACGGGAAAGAATGACTTGCCGCTTCGTCAGCTTGCTTAACTTTATAAGAGTTCCTACTTCCACCACACAAACACATAACCACTTTTCAGTGTCTCGCCCCTTATTTTTCCTTGCCCCATACTATACCTAGCGCGGAATTTACTTTTTGGCTTTCGCCGAGAATATAAATGCTTTGGTCTGCCGTTCGTTACAAAAAGTCTTGTCATCAATCATCGTACTAAAGTAAATACCGGTACTCATATATAGCAGTTAAAGAAGCGGGGAAGCGTAACACTATAACAAATAGCTAATGAAAATGTTTGCGAGTGCCGCAGGACGAATGCCACCCTAACAAAGTTGAAGTCATTGAGGTCGAGACAGTCCAGAGCGGCGCAGAATTGCCTGCGTCACCGGTGAGAAATGACCCACGTCCACCGCCCGAAAATGCACGGGGCTTCAGGTAAAGGATGCCAACTTCGCGAATTGCTCCCATTATTCTCCATCTCTTAACTTGACAAAATAAGTATGGACGGGGACTGGGTCCTTAAATGAAGACTTATGGATTCGAATCAACCAAATAGAAAGGCACACTAAGTGCTAAAAACAAATGGAAAATCACAATGTCTTTCAATTGGTGTTACTAACTAGACGTGTCAAAATTTCCCCAACCAAATGTTTACTACCTTTGTAGTACTAAAGAACTCAATATACAGATCGCTTAACTGATTACTTCCTGACCATTTGATCGACAGCGTCAACCCCCCCTTTTGTCTGGTTGTAATATATATTTATTTCTGTTTTCTTTTTACCCTCCCTTAATACAGCATTATCATAATGTTGTGTCGATAGCATTAGTAAATTCTTTTTAGGTTTTTCACGAGGAATATAAGAAACTAAGGTAATTTGGGGCTTGCCAATTTCAGGCTTGCTGAAAACAAATTTACTCGAATATAATTCTCGATTTGAAATATTTTTCAATTCTTGAGTTATATGTTTTCTATTTGTTTGTAAAGTACCAACTACAGTTAATTTCTTCTCGTTCCACAGATCTTCAGCTAGTTCAATAGACGTATAATATCTATCCATGGTAACGTTGCGACCTGAATTGTTAATTGGTTCTACTAATCGCTTCACTACATCCTTTCCTGAATTTGACTGATTTGGTGTCTTGCCAGCATAAGGTTCCATGCTGATTATATAGCGTGTCTTTGCGTCAGTTAGCATTCGAATTAGTATGCCATACTTCCCAGGTTTCTCTTTCATAAACACCTTAAATGGATATCTTCCTCTAAAGAGGCTCAACATTTCGTCAATGGTGACAACCGATCCAGCTGTATAACATTTTGGAAGGTATTCATTCACTTTTTGGAATAATTCCCTGATGGGAGCAAACTTGTCAGTTTCACGACGTAATGCTCTCGTATTTGAATCATCGAAACGGATAATTTTACTTATTTACATAAATCTAGATCTGCTCATGTGCTGGTATAAAATGATCTTCCAGAAAATGCAGTCCATAAATCAAATATTGAGGTGGAACGATCGTCGTATGCCCCCATCAAAATTAACAATCCAATGTATACTTTCAACTCAATTTCAGAAATTTCGGAGATATTGATTTCATTAGCTTTTTCATTCGAGTGTAATAGAATTATTCCAAAAATCTCATCAGTAAAAAACTTTTCAAATGATTCAGAGATGGTCGATACTTTTCCATATGGCGTGAGACCTGCTCGCTCTTTCAAGATATTGGGAGGTGCTCTTCTAGGTGTCTTTGGAGGTAATGAAACGTAAATCCTTCCTGTGTTAGTTATGTACTGTACACTGTTTTCATTGGCATCTTCTGATGTTGCTCTGGTTTCATCTTCACTTTCGTCATCGTCATTTTCAAGAGCATAAGTCTTGATCAAACAATTCATTTTCATTTTCACTAACAATTTCATCATCTAAATCAGAATTCGCATTTCCTTCATAATCTTCTAAATTCACATTTTCTGCTTCTTCCTCCTCTAGTTCTTTTTCACTTAACGGTCTTCTTCGATCGCGAGCACACATATTTATAACAAAAATTATATAAGAAACTCAATAGTTAGGTTTCAATAACGCTTATGAATTTAAAACATGTGACTACGAAAAACTGTAAATAACGAAATAGAGAACTGTAAGTCAAATGGTACACTAAATTTTGACTAGCGCCATCTCATAATACTCCACCTAGAAACCCTTCTTCTAGGTACCACAAAGTACTAACCGCGGGGCGATTTGTGCCCAGCGCCATTAAAATTGAAATCAAAGTGAATCTAGACTTATTTTTTCAAATCTAACCTCATCATCTTTTAGTTAGTGGTATGTAGGAGGAATACATTTTTTTTGAAATTTTGCTGAATAAAGAAATTTAAAAAAATAAGAAAAAGTAATTGCTGGGCATAAAATGCCCCGCGGTTGGTATAGCGAGGGTTAATATTTGAAAGATGTTTCTCTTTAGAAAAAACGACACTCTTCAATCTCATACTTGAAGTAATAATAAGGAACAGCAAGCTGAAAACCGATCACACAATATACCTAGAACAACGAACTCCCATTGGCGTTCTTCGGTTCTGCGGTCTTCGAAGACCATGCATTCATGGTCTTCGAAGATGATCTGACTATATTAGCCAGAACCCAAAAAGAACTAAAGAGGACCATAAGATCGATAGAAAAAGAAGGAAAGAAATTCGGCTTGGAGATCAAGGCACAAACGCAAAAACTATCGACAGAAGAAAGTAACATGACACTGATAGCCAGTGAAGGAAGAGAATATATTTTCGAGTTCAAAAACTCTGCTATCTAAAAGTCACACTTGAAGAAAAAGGACATGAAGAGCAAGAAATACATGCCAGGATAACAAAAGAAAACCGAAAATATGGAAGCCTGAAAGTACTGATGAAGTCCAAGTATGTGTTCAGGAAGACAAGACAAAGAATCTGTAGAACGGTTATAAGACCTGCAACAACCTATGCTTGTGAAACTTAGACACTAAATCGAATGGAGGAAGAAAAATTGAAAAGGTGGAAAAGGAAAATGTTACGAGACATATTTGGAGGAAAAAATAAGGAAGGTGATGTCCGGTTAATAGAGGTGCAAATGCATGTAAATTACATAAATGAGGAATTAAAAACTGTCCGACTACAAGAGGTCTCCGCTTAAGAGAACTGTCCGCTATGGGAGATTTTATTATAATAACATTTGTGAAAGCACAGAGACTAAGCTGACTGAGACACGTGGTAAGATTAGATGGAAGAAGAACGACGAATCTAGTGCTACGCACAAAACCAATAGAAAAGCAAAGGAAGGTCATACCAAGAAAAAACCGGATAAATGATGTGCAAGGAAATTTAGGTACTATAAAGATAAAGGAATGGAAAGAAATAGCAGCGATCAGGAAAGAATGGAGAAGGATAGTCCAAACCGTATTGCAGAAAAATTTATGAAGATAGATTTAAATGAGAGAACCACTCATGCGATGTTATAATTAGTACCTATGTAAAATATGACAAAAGTAAATATTATGCCCAAGGGCTGTAGGGCTATTAAATAAAAAGACTATATTTATTCCTAGAAGTATACATACAGGATGTAAATAAAATGTGGCACCAAAAGTACACCACACTGATCACTAATCGATGAATAAGCCAAAATCGAAAAAAATAGTGTCCGGTCTGCTTTAGTTTTGAAACTGTAGACCACTCTAATTTTTAATGAGGTTTAAAATTTTCCTACATAGTTTTATAAGAATTAAAATCTTTGCCGTTTACCCCAATTTACAACTCGTGTGAAATTTAAATTACGACAGTTTTAGGGATGCCGACACGGTTGTCTAATCTAAAATTCTTATATTACTTCTTATTTAACGAAGAAGCAAAAAATAATATATAAGTAGGAATTCATCATGTATACACCTCAAAGGTTTATACTTTTGGTCCCACATTTAATTGGCACTCTGTATAAAGTACGAACGAAGATCATTTTCTATATAAGGCGTAATGGATTCTTAAAATTTTCGATAAGGCACGATTCAAAAACAAAAGAAAAGTTAAAAAGATTTATGATTTTTCAATATATTTTTAACATGTGCGCAAAAAAAAATAAAACAAAAACGAAAACGACCAAAAGCATTTCGTTTGTATTTTGCACCAAAATAGAGTTTCTCGGTACGTGACTATTCACCGCCGCCGATTCGCCGCCAGAACGATTCGCCGCCGGGACGAATTACCGTCAAGATGATTCGTCGCCGGGACGATTTGCCGCCGGGACGATTCACCGCCAGATGTAGGTATAGATTTGACTTTACAGTTTTATGTTTTTCAACAGTTTGTCTAAAATTTCATATTAATTATGCCTAGACTAAGCTGGCAAGACCTGATAAATTCTCAGAGTTCTTATACGTTATTTGATCTCATTTTCATTTCTTTCTGTTTACGTTCTTGATTTTGTGGAAACATGGATGCAGATTAATTTTAACACTTGATACACATGTAAGTATTATGTGGAACATTTATTTAAAATTTGCTAATTTAAATAAATTGTTATGTAGTTCCGTAATGCTGCAATATATTTCGCTTTTTTCTCATTTAATTAAGTTTAATACAGGATTTTTAAGGGTCCAGTTCATTTGTTGAGCAGTATATTTTAACAGGTAAATTTTCACAGATTTTATTGATAAGAGGAAATTTCTTTATAAAATTAGGATCTCATTTTCTTTGTCAAAATTTGTAACGAGGTGAAAGACAAAGGTGAAGGAAAAATGTAAGTGGAGAATTTTCAAAAATTAAATGCAAATTAAATTGAACTATTTTAATGCACTATACCCAAATACTTCAGTATTTGGAGACGATTCGTCGCCGGGATGATTGACCGCCAGGCGCGATATTACGAGTTATAAAAACTGACAAGATGATGTGCCTTTGGATGTCATCTTCCTCCGGTTCTGCATGCATTTGATGGATGACTATTTATGCATTTTCAGTAGGTTAAACTAAGACGATATGTCGAATTGTGTTCATATATTGAAATATATGAACACAATTCGATATATCGTCTTAGTTTAACATATTGAAAATGCATAAATATTTTTGCGCCTGGCGGTCAATCGTCCCGGCGGCGAATAAACCCGGCGAAGAATCGTCCCGGCGACGAATTGTCCCGGCGACGAATCGTACCGGCGGCGAATCGTACCGGCGGCGAATCATACCGGCGGCGAATCGGCGGCGTCGAATCGTCCGGCGGCATATCGTCCTGCTCCGGAGTTTCTTGATGCTCTATCCTGAAAAAATGTTCGCTTAAAACGAGGGTGTTTCCATTCTAAATGAGTTACACTGTATTCAGGGTCATTCACGTAACATGTAACAGTTAATATTTCAATAAGTATAAGTGCCAGTTTCATAATGGAATTTAAAGGAGACTTTAAATTAAAGTCACTTTCAGATGTCAAAACAAATATGAAAACACATTTGCTTACACATCAGAATGTGACTTTAATTTTAGAGTTTCCTTTAAGTTCCATTATGAAACTGGCCCTAAGTGCAAGTTGTTCGGTTGATATGTATCTTTTATATGGAATCAAAAGCTCTATTAAGTGACGGTATCAAATACAGGCTGTTTCAATGAAAATGCACCAAACTCGGTACGTCGCGTCGGTAGATATCGACAAAAAAATAAAAGTTTCGCGTTTTTTTTTTTCAACGAATAGATGTTGAGAAACTCGAAGGGAAAGGAGAATCGTATATTTTTAAAAGGTACCGTAGATGAGGTCGAACGGAATCTTTAACCTGCCTTAACGGTCGTTAAAAGAATCGTTTTTGCCTCATAAAATGTCGCCTCAGACGATGCGAATAAACACATTTACTCCGTTCTGGTTATTGAATGATTTTTAGATTTTAATAAAGAGTAATGTTGGAAGCGAAGCATAATTTGCGTGAATTTGGTGTAGTTTGTAACTTTCATTTTTAACAGTTTATTAGTGGATGTAAGTGTGTTTGTGTATGTGTTCTCATACGTGTTTGCGACGGGCGATTTAACATTTCAAGAATACGCCGCAGATATGCATATTTTATACGAAGAATGTTGAGGAAAGGCGCGATTAACAGCGCGTCTCTATGTGGAAAGGTTTCCTGATCATCAACTAAATCTGCATTATCTAACGTTTATCAGAATGGCTCAAAATGCGCCCTCTTCCAATGTTGTCACCTTTAACACGCCTTTCGGTCAAGGCAGAATAATAATAATAATAATAATAATGGTTTATTGTCATTATTTTCTCTCAGTTGAAAGAACGACAGAGTCAACAAGTAAATGTATAGTATACAAATTTTACATAATAGATATATCGTCAATACAACAAAAAAAAAAACAAATTTAAAACATAAAAAGCGACAAGAATGAACAAGTAATAGTTAGTTAGAAATTCATTAAAGCTGTAAAAACAGTTATGTATTAAGTAATCCTTTAATTCTTTCTTATATAGTACATTATTATTTATATTTTTCAGGTAATGGGGCTGTGCATTATATGCTAGTATTGCTCGATAATAAGGGCCACGTTCGAAAAGTGTCGAATTATGCTGCGGGATAGCTAGATTGTTGCAATGTCGTGTTGTCATACTATGTGATATATCAGAGTTTTTAGAATTAAAAGCCGCTCTTAAATTCTTTCGCTTACGATAGATATTTATTACCTTCTTGCAGCTGTGTGACGTTCATAGAACAATTTAAATCGCTCGTCTCGTTTCACGACGGCAGAAATGTAAATTTTTACAGTATTTTTAGTAACATCGACTCAAAATAATGCAAATTTCAACTAACTCAGATTGCAAAAAGTCGTATTAAGATACTTTGTTTCAAATAATGTCAGAAAAGTGTCCCCTAAATTTGGTGCATCATCATTGAAGCACCCTGTATGTCTTTTCACTTCCGGTTTAACAGGAAATATATGCAACTTTTGTTTTTCAAATGGAGTAGTTTATTTTCTAAATTTAAATTTTTCCTGTAAATCGAAATCTTGCCATTGAACCATTGAAAAGAAGCAAGGAGTTTTGTTACATACAGTATGCATTTGCGTTAAAGACTAGAAATCGAAATGCGATTAATGAGATTACATTGTATTTACGGTAAATATTTTATGACGTGTGGCATCAATTTTATGCCACATTGCATAGATCACATAGATATCAAATGTCGCGTATTGACGTGAATAAAATGAGTAAATGAACTGACACAACGTCCACCTATTCATTTTTGAGCAGCAATCATAAAAAGCATTGGGCGTATGTGTGTGGTTATGTAAGACAAATTAGTTGCAAATGAAGTAAAAAATATGTGTAACGCGTGCCATTGCCCCTTAGAGGTGGTTGATAGAGTATTTCCCGTCCACCTCCGCTCTGCAATCACGGCCATCCTACTCCCGTTTGTCTCAATATAATAGGAGATGATAAGGCCACTTAATGATTAATTTGTTTTCAGCCACGTACAAATGACTTCCTCCCGTCCCTAAGTCAGAACTCGAGGAAAAGAGCAAAGAACTTGTCGTCTAGGTGAAGCGAGGCGGGAAACTCGGGAGTTTTCCCGATTAATTAAATCAGAGCCGCCGATTTATAACGACGTATTAAAAGCGAATTATTCGTACGTAATCTAATTATACCGACTGTATTTACTATAATCTGGGCCCGGCTCGTCCGGCTACTAGATTTAATTTCTGAGCTTTCATAACTTCAATCGTCTTTGCTTTAATGTTTTTAAGCGTGGAAAAGTGAATTTATCAAGCACACACCGGCCGAGCGAGCAATAACAGAGCCCCGGCCGGAGAGAGACGAAGGGCGCCCTGAAATCGGAATTTATAAGCAGAATTAATTAGACTAAAAACCACTGCAGCCTTCCCGCACTACTCTGAGCTGCTGTTTTAATTTACAAAAGCCAAACTTAATTCTTGTTCCGACTAAAGGAATAAAGAGAAATGTAAAGGAAAATTAAAACGATTCAAGTTGAAGCTTTGATTCGGTTTAGCCTAAGACTCTTCCGACATTTGCAAATCTAAATTCTTTACGTTCTGGCTTCCCCAAACTCCGCCGGCGTATAACAGAGGAGTTTTAGTTAACGTGTAGTTTTCTGAGTACCTTGTAATTAGATCCGGTTTACATTCCCCAGGAGTTATTGACTCGCCTTCCTGATTTGCTAAACTCGAAGCGGAAGAGCAAACAAATTTCAGTGTTATTAATTTTCTTGTTCGTTTGCATAATATAAATACGTTACAAAGGGATGTTGCCTGGTAAAATTCCTTGTGTATTTTAACAGATGTTAAATACGGACGCTATATAAGTTCACAGTCGCAGTAGTCCGGCCAGTATTGCTTGTCTATTGGCTTAAATGTTTCGAATTGGGACGGAGCTAATCCTCAGGAGCAACTTTCGTTCGGGGGTTACGTAAATGCGACTTGCCACCGCAGCAGCACCAACTTGTCCAGGAGATCGCAAACAGGATTAACCCGCGCAGTCAGGTGGCCAACTTATCGAAGAGTAATTAACAGCGTATACCAATGGTTTATTCTCCATAGACCTGCGACATCAATTTCGGATCCATCGACGCACGCCGTGCGCTAAAACAAGGGTGTATACCAGTCTTGCTCAAATAAGGCGATTAGAATAGATTTCGAATTAAATGGAGCATGTGATAATGTCAGCATAACTCATATTTACGGGTTTTATTCTCAGACTTTCCCTTCCTGCCTTGTGCCCTCTTGCTTCTGCCCTTTCACTTCGCTCCGAATCGTAAAAATATTTCAGCGAAGATAAAATGTCGAATTATGCGCCTCAATAAGACGCAGTAAAACACACTGTTTACGTGCGTGCTCATCTTATAAACAAAAATCGGATTTCATTATTTTTTTCTAATTTCAAAATTTGTTTGGAAAACTGAATTGTCAATCAAGAATGCGTACTTCTAACAAAATTAAAAAATCACCGTTTTTAAAAATTTTTTTTTTCCTAAATTCTTAAGGTCATTTTAAACTACCCTATTTCTTGTTTATACAAGACTTGGTTCAATTTCTAAACTAGAAATTTAGAACAGAAAATACGGTTTGGAGATAGAACATGTTCTATTTTTTTACACAGAGAATTAAATTCATCTCCTCTATAATTTGCAATTAGTATATGTTCTTTTGTTAGTTCTAACTAAAAATTAATGTATTTTGCACTTTTTCGGATAGACATTTACCCTTTGGAAGTAGTTAAAATTAAGCTGGAATTATTTGACTCCCAGGAAATGAAAAATTCCACCACACTAACGCAATAAGTAGTTAAGTTTACATACTCTATTTCTACACGCATAAAGTGGAAGTATATACCGAAATTTGTTAAACACCTTTGTATGAGTTGTTACAATTTTTCGTAATGATGTGACATCTTTTAGCAAAGAGTTAAATTAATCTTAAAATTTCTTATGTTTGAAAACCTGCTTCTTAGCGCAGGCGTGTTACATCTTTGTGTTACAAATACTGTATTTTCGAATTAAATATCGACACTATAAAAAGTTGGAATTACGTACTTTATCTCCTTGTTAGAGTTAAGGAAAGTAACTACCTTAAATCTAACACCTTGCACGGATGGTCTGCAGGGAACTACCAAAATGAGTTAAAAAAGAATTAGATTTGACTTCGTATTTTCCCTGTGTAGATAGTCTTTGATTCATTTCAAATGTTGATACAATTTACTGCGTCAATTAAATCGTTAAATAAGACATTGAAGCAAATGTTGCACAAGAAATAGGATAGTATAAAAAGCCCAAAAAATAGTATAAAAACGCAAAGTGAAGAAGGATTCGAATTTAATGTTCACAAAACATAGTGTTTTTTTGGGGGGTGCTGATAGTTGAAAAAACAAATTTTGAAAGGAAAAATTAACAACTTTTTCTTAAGCTTTCGTTTAATATTTAATAAGCTCTCACTTTTTTTATAGAACTGCTAACTCAATTAGATTTAGTTTTGTGGATAAACAAAGAAAGCAGGCATAAGCACCAATTGTGAAAAATACAACTAAAAGCAAAATAAGTCATTTCGATAATTTTTTTTTCTCCCTTTCCTTTACCGTTAGGAACATCGGATTTGAGTTATAAAGATGTTGTGATCTCTTGTAATCACCATTTCTATTATTCTACTTTTTTCCCTTCTGTCATGTCCTCTTCTTTCTACTTCTGCTGTTTGCTGCATTCATATTTTTCTGGGTCCATTTCTTTTTAGATTTGACCCCCTTCACTGAGGATTACTTGGTTGTGGAAGTCTGATAGTTGAAATCAATAATTTTTTAAAATTTCCTTTAGACTAAGGACCAGTTTCACAATCGTGGAATAAGGACGGAATAACAGTTCGCCGAATATCCTCTAATGTTCCTCCATATCTTCGTCACACCTACGTCACGTTATTCTAAGAATAATGCTTATCCGACGATTGTAAAATCGGGCCTAAGGATGTTGAGATTTCCTTTTCTGTGGTTCATTCATGTCAGTTGTCCAAATTAGTTTATTTGTCTTCTGTCCCTCTCTATCCTCTTCAAAATTGATTCTTGTTTAGTTATTTATCATCGTTTTTCTATTCCCACATTGCCTTCCTCGCTATTTTCCGCAAGTACATTAAACTCATTTTGCTTTTGGATTGCCCAGTTTTCGCTTGCATTTAGGATGATCGGAATTGTTATTGCACTGTATATTTTCAGTTGTATTTTTTTGCAACAATTGATTAATGAATTACTTTTGAAGTTAACTTTCTATTTTTCTTAAATTTTCTCTCCGCCTAGCTACGTTTATATGTGTATGTCTTCCATTTTTTGCATACTTTTTCGAAGCCATTATTTTGCTTTAATTCTTTCACATTACTATCTCCAGATAAATTAGTAGACACATTAAGGTTCGAAATTACTTAACTTAAGCAACAAATTTTATATTAAAACTAAAGCAGAAAATTCCATAAATTTTCAACATCTTCGAGGGTGAAGGAATATGGAGAACTGTTTTGGGAAAAACTGATTTAAAGTTTGACGTAATTCAAAGCTGCTTAGCTGTGAAAATACCTCCTTTGGTCGTCTTATTGATCCTGTTGGGTTTTAAATTAACAAAAATTAGATAATTTGTTTGATACTAAACTCTCGATATTTGGGATTTTCTACAAATTTATGACCATAGCATATTAATAATAAATCAAACCATTCCTTGCAAACAAGGTTTGATCACAAGATACGCGAAATTTTCGTTTTTCTCACAAAGTCTTTATTTATTCATCACTATCAATTTTGTCCCATCCAAAGTAATGCCCATGAGATGTAATACACTTCGCCGGGTTACTGCCAAAACTTTTAAGAAGTCGTCCTTTCTCAGTTTAAAATGAAGTTGGGTTATTTCTGGCATTTCGGTCACTACTTTTTTCCGCCTTAACATTATGTTTCTTGAACGTTTTTTTAATTAATGGAGCACTTAACTCCGAATTGACAAGTGGAGTCAGCTTGTTTTTCCAGTAATCCGACGATTTGTAGGAAGCATTTCTGAAACGCAATTTTCAGTATGGCGTTTCGCTCCTCCAGCGATTCTGTCTTTATCTCCTTAAAGTTGGAAAAATGCCGTCCTTTCATGGTTCTTTTAATCTTCGGGAAAAGGAGAAAGTCCCAGGGGAGCATGTCCGGCGAATACGGAGACTGAGGCATCATAACGGTGTTGTTTTTGACCAAAAATTCACGCACAAACAGTGAAGTGTGGACAGGTACGTTATTTTGGTGCAATTAGCCACAAATTCAGGCGTTTTCTTCGAATTACTTCACGCAAACGACCTGGTACTCTATGCCGTTGAAATCGAAGAAAACATTGAACAGAACCTTCACTTAATGAAGTTTTCTCGGTCGTGGTTCTTCAGGAAACTTGGCCCTGAGTTTCAACGTCATATCCGTACACCCATCACCAGTTTTGAGCAGTTCTGGAACATCGTTGACTTCATTCAAAACTTTGGGTCGCAACAAATTTTGCTGCCACACATCTCATACACAAATATCCGAAAAAATTGCTTGACATGAGCTAAATGATATGCCAACATCATCGGTAACCTCTCTAATAGTGACTCGGCGACTATCCACATAATCATTTTCTTCGCTTTTTCGATGTTGTCATCGGTTGTTGATGTGCTGGGGGTCCAGGGTGCTCGTCATCTTCAACCCTTTTGGAAACGTTTACACTAGTTGTAAACGCTTGTTTTATTCATATAATAATGAATGGATTCTAAGAAAAAAATTGAAGTTTCAGAAAGCATTTGTAAAGAACAAGAAACTGGTAATAAAGTTGACCCTAGTGAGCAGCAAAATGAAATGCAAAAACAAGAAAAAAATTAACAAATAGAAAAGCATATACATACATGGCTAGGCAGGGAGTCAGAACATTTAAAGGAATGGGCATTGATTGCATGGTGTTGAAATTGGTCTGGGAAGTACAAATACTAGTGAATCCCAAAATCTAAATCAAAGGCACAATGTCATCAGTAACTTTGTAAATGTGACACAAATATTTCGAAACCAGTTTGAAACCAACCTGAATAGTTGGCAAGGATCGTTTAAAAGTATATACGATGTCTTGCTGATTGTTGACTGGCATTTGAAATAGGTTGTTGTTTTCGTTCGTTGTCAGTTAATTTAGAATTTCAATCCAAGAAAATAAAAAAGAAAAACAAGCCCAAAACAATTCCTGTACATAATCCAATAAATTTGACGATAACCATTAATATAATGAAATGTGTCGCAGATACGATCTAAGTTCGGTCATCATTTTTTCCCATCCGAAGTTTTTATAACTTCTTTCTTATGTAACATCTTAAAATGGTGTTAAAATGTCTGGTGGCAGCCGAGTTATATCGCCGGTTACGGTCGGCAGTATTATGATAATTCGGACGCAGTGCGTGCAGATCCTTACGCGTAAATGTAGATGTGACTTTCAATTTAGTTGGCGGTGCGGGATTATGTTGGCGTCGCGATTCTCGGCGCCGCTCCTTCGGCTCCTTCTTACTTACCATCGCGGCCCGGGACGTGCCTGGATTCGGAAACATGCTTATTTCATGCCTGATTATCAACCGGCACACTTATGCGGTGCATTTAACGCCACGAAAATTTCTAATTTGGAAAATTTCTTTCCCTACTTTTTTCACTGAGAAAACACATCTTAATATATGTATACACGAAGGACGAGGAGAATGTAAACAAAGTTATTCCATTTTCCCTGAATCTATGATATTAAGCTGGAAAGGACAGGATTTTCGCTTTTTTCAGTTCATTTAATGACTTGCATATAGATCCTGTGTCCATGTAGGTATCCTTTACAATAACTGCCCATCATTATTTTTTGATTCAGAAATTATCAAGTCTCTATTTGACTTACATTAATATGTTTCTAAAACCGTTGATCTCCTAATGAGAATGGAGTAGAATATGGGCTTTTAAAGATGTTAATGTTAACAATTTTTGTAGTTGAGTTTACACATAATGTAAAGTGAAAGCATTCATGTAGTCAGAATTTTATACAGCTTGCAACTCTCCATTTGCAACATAATATTTCCCCGGCATTTTGTTATAATTTTCGCACGAGAACATAAAATATGCACTGTCAGGTGCATTTAGCAACACAATACAAACAGCGAAGGCGCAGGTTAGCGAAATACTTAAAGCATTCCCGGCGACATGAAATATTCATGCATGGCATTAAAGTGAACAGTAAAAAGCGTCCTCACGATCACATTTGGCTTAATAAGAAAAAGTGTAATGATAAATAATTCAAATTCGGGCCGAATTTAAATCATTTAAATAAAACTCGCGCTCCCAATCAAACGATTGCTTTCCAATAACTCTCTAGAACAGTCGGGGCCTGGGAATGGAAAGTGCTTCGCGATGATTTAATGACGTAGAGTAGGATATTGCTTTTATTCTCTGTAGAATTTTTTATCGCTGAGAGTTTTATGTTAAAATGTTATTTTTTTATTGAATTCCCTCTTAGGGGATGAGGCAAAAATAAATTAGCATCGTAATATATTTTCTTTGTCTCTCTAAATATGCAGGTTAAAATTAATTAAGAAGACACTTTTCTAATTTAAGAGATTTCCGTAGTGATCCATTAATTTGGATGGTGAAACCGTTTAACCTGGAATTAGGAAGTGAAAGTATTTAGGATCCACCTCTCGCACATACAAATATACGTATATAGAGTTCATAAATATAGTTGTGATGCGTAATATCTGCCAGATGCCCGGACATAATATGAAGAAGTGACATTACCGCGCATTCCCAGACTTCTCTGAAGCGCTGATGAATCATGTAGAAAATTTCAGGTTTTAGTGGTCTCCGCAGGAGAGACAGGCCGGAATTCAATTTTACATTGCTGAAACTTCGCCCTGGTAATCCTTCGCCAGATATGAAGTGTTCCGGAATTTACGGCGCATATTAAACGTCCTAATAATAACTGTTAGAGTGTACCTAGTTTTCTGGCACTTAAAATAACTGTAATTACAACACTTATCAGCAAACTCTGCCGCCAGTGGTTTGTTTAATTTAGCAATCTTGCGCGCTAATGTGTCCTTGCAATATTTGCCGAGAGGGTACGTGTAGATGTAGATACGTGTTAAAGGTGCCTACAGACTGTGGAATGATGTCAAATGTTACCAAGTAGTGTTTCGCTTCAAGCACTCTCTTCAAGTTTTAGATGGCTTCGCTGTAATTGTCGCACGAATTCTCTTGTAACCGCCGTAACCTTCGCAAAATTATACAACTGCTAACAACACTATTACATTAAAACCGCATTTATTTTAACGTCATATCTTGCTCCACTTTTATTCCTAATTCTAAGATTCTTAATAAATTTACTTTTATTACCGTCGAAAAATATTGTACACTGTACAAAAAACATAAATTTCATTTTTGAAATTGGCTTATTAAAATTTGTTTTTGATTTTATACCCTTTCGCAACTATATCTTCAGGATAAAGCAAAACACAAAATTTTCTCTTACTTTTCTTCTTATCGATTTAGAATTAAATTTTGTGACGACCTTTAATTTCAATCGAGCAATAAATTACTAACAATCGCTATAGGTATACAAAACATAGGAAAGTGAGTCAACTCTTAGTGCTCTATTGCCAAACATGAATGACCCTTCTCTTCAGACTTTTGCCATGCAGTAGCCCTTGATGACATGACAATCTCAGAAAAAGATTTTTTTCACCACCACGTTCACTCAATAAAGACAAAAATACACACACCGGCAAATTTAAAGGAACCGACTGTAAATTTAGTTTATTTCTATATCAAGATAGCTTTGAATGCTCCAACAAACAATTGAAGTTTTTTAATGTCAAAACTTCGAACGAATGTGTTGTCTCTTACATTTGAAACTCGTATTATCTATAGATAACAATTAAGTTGTTGTTAAGTAATCAGTTTAATTTGTTCAGGTTTGTTAGAATTTGTGTTTCTTTTGATTTGTTGTCGTCAGTTTGTTTGTATTGTTAAAACCAGGTAATAATGGGTGACTTAGTACCGACTGATATTGCTACTGCCGTAGCAGTGATCGAACATGTTCGAACACACCGTGAAGTTGCCCGAAAGTTTGATAAATCGGAATCAACCATCCATCGTAACGTAAGTCGTTGGAGGCAAGCCGGGGAGTATGTGAGAAGAAGAGGGCAAGGCAAGAAACGCTCAAACACAGCTGAAGATGATCGTTTTATAACGTTGCAAACACTGCGAAATAGATCTCAAACGGTAGTTCAAACCAGAAATCTTCTGTAAGATGTTCGTTGAACAACCATAAGCGAGCGCACAGTAAGAAGAAGACTTAAAGAAGTTGGTCTCAAGCCAATAAAAGCCCCAAGACTCCAGAGACGTCATTATGTAAAGCGGCTAGAATTTGATCGAGAACATCGGAATTGGAATGACGACCAGTGGAGTCAAATTTTGTTCACGGACGAGAGCCGTTTCTGTATAATTTCAACTGACGATACAGAAAGATTGTATCGACGCCAAGGAAAACAAAATGCACCATTTAATTTTACTACTACTGTATCGTTTGGTGGAGGTTCAATTATGATGTGGGGCGGCATATGTTTTTGGGCACGCACAGAGTTAGTGGTGATTGATGGCGTAGCATTAATTGCAGATAGGTACAGCAGAGATATTTTCCAAGACTATGTGGTACCTTTTGCTCCATATATCGGAGAAAATTTTACCCTAGTGCAGGATAATGCACGCCCACACGTCGCCCACTGTGTAACTGACTTCTTTAAACCAAGTGGGTATAATAACAATGATTTGGCCAGCTTGTTCCCCTGACCTGAACCCGATCGAACATGTGTGGGGCATGTTAGGCAGAAGACTTATGTCAACAATTCCTGCTGTTCCAAACAAAGAAGAAGTAAGAGTTGCATTGATTGAGGATTGGGACAGATTGCCTCAAGAACTGATCAATGACCTTATCAGAAATCTGGGAAGACGAATGACCGCAGTTGTAAGGGCTCGTGAGAAGAACACACGCTATTAAAGCAAAAGAAAAAACACATTAAATGATTAGCCAAGTTCAAAATTCCAATTACTCCACCTAACTTCGTTTTAGGAAATTATCTGAGAAATATTAACAATATGTATACTATAGAGAAAATAATTAGATTTTATGTCTGTTCCTTTAAATTTTTCTGTGTGTGTGTGTGTGTAATTATTTTCCTTAATGCTCTGGAACTGGTTAGAAATATCTTGTATATATTAGCTCTAGCAGCCTAAAAGGCCCAAGGGTTGATTAACTACTTGTTTCCATTGTTTTTATTTTCCGCATTCTGCTTCGAATTAATGGCGTCGGTCGGTTAGTTTTCTTATATCCTCTTCAATCCCATTTCTCCACCTGTCCTTTGATGTTCCTCTACTCCACCAAGGTACATTTTGGTCCTTTCCATTCGACGCTCTTATTATATGACCCATCCATCGTATTCACTGAGCCTTTATTATTCCCGTTATATCTATTTCCTTAAATAGTTCTCTAAGCTCTTGATTAAATCGTCTTTCTCATATACCTTCTTATTTCCAATAATTTTTAAGTACTTTTCTTTTCCAAACTTTTAAAGACTGTATAGGTTCTGACCAGTTCGAATCAGTTGGCGTTCGAAGTAGTGTATTATTTTGAAGCTCCTTTGAGAAGTGCATGTTTTGAACGGTTCCTTGACATAAATTTGCTCTCAAAAACTCTAGCATTTATGCATCGACTTCCAACCATCAGTCTTGATTGTATTTCTTAAAGACATCCATGTTTCTTAATATCATTGCTCCTAAATACTTAAAGCATTCTTCTTCTTCTTTGAAAAAGAAGTACCTTCTCTTTAATAATGACAGAACAGAAGTCAGCAGAGTTAACAAAATATGTGAAACCATGAACTAAATCCTCATACGAAGAAGAAAAAATGGTAAAATTGTCGCATACGGAAATGGAGATATTGACGAGAAAAAAAGAAGAGTGAAAAATTCTAACTCGGAAGAATAAAAAAATGAAGATACGTCATTGGATTTCTAAAGGGAAGAAAACTTGGAAGTAACATCTTGGAAAAATAGCTAAGAATCATCTGCTCGTCAAGCAATAAAACTAAAAATATGGAAGGGAAAGTTTAGAAGGTGGATATAGTAACGGGCATCTACGTGTCGGTATTGCTTGAAATGAAGAAGCAAAAGATGCTCCCCTTTAATGAAAGACTCTTACTGCTGTACTTTGAGATAATTCTTATAAAATGTAATCTTCTTGGAATAGAAAATCCTGCTTTAAAAATATACATTCTTGCAAGTGCAAAAAATATATTCTGGGAAATTCGAGTCAATCCCAACACCTAAATATTTTAATAGGAGTGCCTTTTTGTTATGTTTATGTATTAAATACACTTACGTCTTTTGTATTATTTGTCGAAAGGACTTTTATTCATCCCTCTTTGCTCGACTTCATTTCTACAAATCGCCCCTTTGTTTTTTCTTGAACTTAAACTTCTTGCAAGTTGGTGATAGGTTCTTTCACTTTCCAGAAACGTATCATGCAATTATTTACCAAAAGACCCCATCAATATAGAGTCTATTAAACCCATCAATATAATGTTTGAGGTAATCGCCCAACATTCTTGAGCAAATCACTTATATCATAATCCATTATCATTGGATTATGATTAAACCTAAGTAGAAAGTGTTTAGATCAAAAAATGATCTATTAGTGCAATTAGAGTATCTGTAAAAGCGTATTTTGGCAGCTACACTGCCATCTTCAGTACAACCAATCTTTGGTTGATATGAACCACTAAATTTCCAGTGGAAATGGTGAAGATGTCAGCATAGCTGTCGAAGTACTTATAAGAAATTTTCTTTTATTTATCAATTCGAATACAAAAGCCAAATGAAGCGTATGATTCAAATCCAGCTTATTTTCAAACTTGAATATCGCATTCACGAATTAAAATCATTCTTCCATTTGAACGAAATGTGTTAATGAAATAGAATAGAACGCCCAAAATGCGATCGAAGCAATGGGATCCATGATCTTCGATCAAAAGTCCAAGCAAAAGTTAATTGAAACGTATGTCTGCAAAGCAAAACTCAAATACCAAGACGTGAAATAAATTCTTTCCAATCTATTATTTTGGCAATTAAATTCGTAAGTTTAGAGTCGCTGCCATACTGATAAACACGTTTACTGCAACTACTCTTAATGATAAGGGATGATCTCATAAGTGCCTCTTTCATTATCTAACTATTTAAGACGCGGACGATGGACAATCATTCGCAATTCGCTACTAAGGAGTTTTGATTTCCCCTAAAATCTGTTTCTGTTATTTTTATCTAATTTTGATTTGGTTTCGTGCGTTTTAACCTTGCATTGTTAGTTTGTTGCAGTGTCTTTCCAAGACCACCTTTTGAGTGGACAGACAACTCTTAAACCACGTATGCAAAATCCATTGGCTAACAAACATCCACGTTTATTGTTCGTTCTGGGGCGAATATAACCAAAGGTTCGATTCGCTTTCTTTTCATTGATCGAAAGCACTTTTCACTTTTGGTGTTCCTTCGTCATTGGGTGTTCATTTGCTCAATGCATACGCAACTTTAACTGTTGTTCTAATTATACTCAGAGTAAATTGATTTTTGATAGCTATCATTCAATCAAACTTTCGAAGCTGTTGCACGTATCATCTTCTAATATTCTCTGTTCTGACTTATCATTAGTTTTTCTTAAGTAAGTGATCTTAAGTGTTGCTTTCAGATATGAGTTTTCAATTTTTCCAATAAGAGTTCATGTGTATAAAAGGAATTCGTTTTTCTTGTTAGATACTATGATGTTACCCACAACGTGTTAAGGATTATTCACAAACAAAAAAAAACTGTAGAAACCGGTCACGTACAGAATCTATCGATATCAATAAAAGAAAATCCTGCATACGTTCCTTAAAGCCCGCTCGCTATTCCTGATGCATCTTATCCGTGTATGATTTTGACCAGTCCCCTCGTCTGGCAAGTAAGCCGACCTGTGAGTGATGGATTACGGCATCGATTAGAGTTGATTGCCGACCCCGGTCCCCCTATTTGTGCATCAGTTGCTCACACCTTTCCTCGACATTTCATCCTTCCATCTCTTTCTCCTGCTACTTTTCCAGTCGACTTAAAGCGCCCGGCGTGGAAAAACGCCCGAAATTAATTTCTTCCGTTATCACTTTAATTGCTTTATT